>CM024575.1:8034257-8417591 GCA_014182395.1 Eucalyptus sp. ANBG9806169
TCGATCCCTCTGGTGATTCCAAAAGTGGTACACGACGCCTTTCAGATCTGACAACAGAAAATGGCAGATCAACTTGAAGAAGAGAGGCGGGTTGCAGCTCTCTGTAAAAGTCTTGGAAATCTGTGGTCGGAAGAGGATGTTGTCGAGGTTACAGGTGATATCCCTGAAGAAAAACTATCTGAATGCCGGAAAACTCTGTTTGGTAAATTTTATACAAAACCGAATGTGAACTTTAATGCCTTTCTCAATACTATGAAGAGAGTTTGGAGGGTCGACAATGTTACCTGTACGGTTCTTGAACCGGGCTACTATTCTTTTAACTTTCAGTCTGAAGCTGAGAAACAAAGAGTGTTAGATAAGGGGCCATGGTCTTTCTCTAGCAATTTACTTGTATTACTGCCATGTGATCCCGATACCCCTGAATTGTGCTATGATTTCACAAACTGTGAGTTCTGGGTGCATTTTTATGGACTCCCATATGGAAGAGTGACTTCTGATGTCATCAGGAATTTAGCAGTAAAACTGGGAGAAGTGATTGATGTAAAACTAGAAACAAAAGGCAACAGTACCTTCAAGTTCGGGAAGGCCAGAGTCAAACTGAACCTGGAGAAGCCTTTAAAGACAGGTTTTCTACTCAACCTGGAACACAAGAGATTGTGGATAGAATGTAAATATGAACGACTTCCGCACTACTGCTATTCCTGTGGAAAAATTGGGCATTATGCCACCTTTTGTAGTGAAATACCCTATGAGAAATCAGGGTTGGCGGAGAATTTACCGGGAAGGTTTGGCCATTGGTTAAGAGCTGAAGCTCGCGAACTCAGTCCGTATGGAAAGATATTCTATGGCAAACAAGAAATAATTCTGGATGAAGTAGAGACTGTGCCTGAGACACCCATCCAAGCGGATCCTGAATCAGAACAGCAACAGAATGATCAGAATGCAGACCAAGGGGCAGAACAGGCTCACCAACAATCAAACCAGCATATAGAATTATTTTTCAGAGAGGAAAGAGGACCACAGAAGAGGGGAAGCAGTTGTATTGATGCTGAATCTACTCTGGTCCTATATGAGGAACAACTTAAGGAGGCGGCGATGGATATGGAAGAAACATCATCAGGAGAAAAGGGGTAGTTCCAATCCAAAACCAGAAGCTCAAAGTTACCAAATGGGAAAAAAGGCAAGCGTTTTTGCCCGTATGGTGCTCAATCTTCCAAACCTATGTCTTTTGACAGTACACAGTTGATAGAAACTCCCATTCATGTGGCGGAGGAGGCAAATCAGTGGGCTCTGGTGGCTAGCCCTAATAAGCCACCAAATCATCCATGAAACTACTCAGCTGGAATTGTCAGGGGTTGGGCACACCCTTGACAATTCAAGCTTTGAGGGTCCTAGTGACCCAAGAAAGGCCCAGTGTTACTTTTTTAATAGAGACAAAAAATCACGAACAAAAAGTGCAACGCATAAGAAGGAGGCTGAGATACCAAAACAGTTTTGTGGTAAATCCTGAAGGCAGTGCAGGGGGTTTAACTCTTTTCTGGGATGATAAGGTGGAGTTACATATTGATTCTTGGACTAAAAATTATATCAATGTCCAATGTTTACTCAAGGAAACACAGCAGCGGATGCATATAACTTTTGTACATGCTCCTAATGCATTTCAAGAAAGAGTGCTGCTATGGGAAACCCTATACCAATCTAGTATTAGACAGCAACTACCATGGCTATGCTTGGGGGACTTTAATGAAATCTTGTACCATTGGGAGAAAGTGGGTAAAAAGAGAGCGGAAACTTACAGGATGACTGCTTTTAGGGACTTCTTGCTTCAATGCTCCTTAATGGACTTAGAAAGCAAGGGTTGCGCCTTCACCTGGAAAAATAACAGAACAGGGGATCAATTAGTCAAGAAACGACTGGATAGAGCTCTGTGTGATACAGAATGGAGGATAAAACACCCGAATGCAGATTGTCAAGCTCTACCAGCCATCGGATCGGATCATAGTCCGCTTCTACTATCTTTTAACTTGCCACTGAAGAGGAAAAAGAGGGCTTTCAAATATGAGGCGTTCTGGTCAGAGAATGAGGAGTGTGGACAGATAGTCAAAACTCTATGGACAGAATTGGAATCCCAAAATTTGAATATGGTTGAGAAGCTGCACAGAGTGGCCCAAAAGCTAGAAAGCTGGAGCAAGAAAAGCTTTTGTAATGCCCCCGTCAGAATCAATGAGTTGAGGGACCAGCTTCAAAGATTGACAAATGATCCTTACTCTGTTCAAAAAAGTGAGACAGCAACACAGATAAACAAAGAAATCGAAAAACTATGGCGACAGGAGGAGATGTACTGGGGTATGTGTTCTAGAATTACATGGCTAAAATGGGGAGACCGAAACACAAAATTTTTTCATGCCAATACAATTCAGAGGAGAGCTAGAAACAGAATTACCTCGCTCAAAAATGCTGATGATGAATGGGTAAGGGAGGATCAGCCTTTGAAGAACATCACAACATCCTACTTTAGCAGCTTATATAAATCAGTGGGGCATCGTAATCTACAACCTGTCATACAACAAATTCCAACTTCAGTTGATGAGAATATGAATCAAAGGCTGGTAAAACCAGTTACAATGGAGGAAATCACAGCAGCCATGAAACAGTTAGGGGCATATAAGGCTCCTGGTCCAGATGGGCTGAATGGATCTTTCTATCGCAGTCATTGGACAGATATTAAACATGATATATTCAGTGAAGTGCAGAAATTCTTTGAGACAGGCTATCTGAACCCCGACATTAACAAAACCCAGATTACCCTTATCCCTAAAACACCCAACCCCGAAAAACTTGAACAATTCCGACCAATTAGCCTTTGCAACTTTCTGTATAAAATAATTTCTAAGGTGATGACAAACAGATTGAAACCCCTGTTACCAAGTATCATCACAGAAGAACAGAGCGCCTTTGTGGGGGTAGACAGATACAAGACAATATCCTTATTGTGCAAGAAGTCCTACATAAGCTGCGCACAAGAGAGAGAAAAAGAAAATTTCAAGCGGTGTTAAAGCTAGATATGCAAAAGGCATACGACCGGATCGAATGGGATTTCCTTCGAGAATGCTTGATTAAGACGGGGTTTTGTGAGATGTGGGTGCAATGGGTGATGCAATGCGTGTCAACAGTCTCATTCAGCATTAACTTTAATGGAGAGCCTCAACCTTTCTTTATGCCTACACGAGGGATTCGCCAAGGTGACCCTCTATCTCCCTACCTCTTTATCCTAGTAGCAAATGTCCTCTCACATTTGATGAAAAAAGCAGTCGACGATGGCACAATTCGGGGAATTAAACTTAACAGTGGCTGCCCTATTTTATCACACCTGCTGTTTGCGGATGATTCAATTTTCTTTCTACATGGTACTATATTGGAATGCCAAAATTTGGCAGAAATACTACACCAATACTGTTATGCCTCAGGACAAGCTGTTAACCTAAATAAATCAGGCATCCTTTTCAGTAAAAGTTGCCCGATGAGTCTAAGGAATAACATGGCAGCAGTGTTGAGGACCCCCGAAATCAACAAAACAGGGAAGTACCTAGGTATTCCTTCAGATTGGGGAGGCACAAAGAAGGATGTTTTTGCTTGGATTTTGGCTCGAGTAAACAAGAAGTTAGAAAGCTGGAAGGAAAATTTATTGTCCAGAGCAGGAAAAGAAATATTGATTAAGGCAGTGGTGCAAGCCATACCCCAATACGCCATGTCTATTTTCAAGATCCCGGTGTCTATTTGTAAAGCAATTGAGAAAAAGATTGCAAATTTCTGGTGGAAGAATGGGAAGAAATCAGCTGGAATTCATTGGAAGAAATGGGAGGATTTGAAACTCAGAAAAGATGAAGGCGGACTTGGCTTCAAAGATCTATTGGCTTTTAATGTGGCAATGCTAGGAAAGCAAGCATGGCGAATTGCAAAACAACCGGATTCACTCTTAAGCAGATTAATGAAGGGTTTATATTACCCAAAATGTGGATTCTGGAAAGCTGGAAATGGCTCAAGACCCTCATGGGGTTGGCGAAGCATTGTAGAGGGTAGGGATTCTATATATCCAAATGTTATATGGTCCGTTGGGTGTTGACACCTAAAATTTTGGGATTTGATTTTTGCTAAATTAAAAAAAAAATAAAAAAAATCACATGGCATATAGTTTAGGAAAATTTTATTATTTGTTAAGATTTAGGTAATATACACTGAGGGATGCATATTTTGCGCAAAAAGGAAATTTGTTTTTGATCGAATAAAAAATATATTGCGCAGGGTGGAATGATATATTCAATGGAATTTTACGCGAGCAAAATTGGCAGTGAAATATACCCCGAAGATACAATTTTTTGGCTTATAAAAGGGGTCACGTACGATCATTGTTTGGGGCTCCTATTTTCGGTTAAAAAAAAAGGGCACAAAAGTGAAAAGTGAAAAAGTGAGGTAAGAGAGAAAAAAAAGAAAAAAGGGAAAAGTGAACCCCCCGCAACTGTTCATCTTCCTCGCGGGGGGGTGTCCACGCCGGCGGTCGAACCACCGGCGACCTAGACCCGCGCCGCCGCGGCCGGCGAAGCCGCCCTTCGTCCGAAGCCCCGCCGTCGCGAAGCCTCGCCGCCGCAAAGCCCCGCCCGCTGCGAGCCCCGACGCCGCGCCTCTGCACCCGCGAGTCTCCGGCGACCCTAGAATCCGAGCTGCTCGCCAGTCCGCCCGAAGCCCCCGCCGACGCCTCTCTGTCCGCGAAGCCGCCGGACCCTGAAGCTTCCGCGACGCCCCTCGTCCGAACCGCTCGCCAGTCCGCCCGAAGCTCGCACCGCCCTTCGTCCGAGTCGCCCTCCTCCGCACCGTCGCTGCCGCCAATCTCTCGCCCGCAGATCCGAGCCCCGACGACCCGTGCCGTCCGACGCAGACCCGCTGCCGCTCGTCCCGACGCCCCGTCGCCGCCGCGCCTCTGCTCACTGCGCCACTGCCACCTGCGAAGATCTCCACCAGATCTGAACCAGATCTCACCGCTCGAGCGCGCAGATCCGACCCCGACGGAGCGCCTTGACACCTGCCCTTCCGCGACGCTAACCGGGACCTCGCCGCGCCGTCCCGACGCCGCTTCCGCCTTGCCTCTCTCCCGTTCGTGGCCGCGCCCAGACCCGCGACGCTCCTTGCTGCTTCGCCGCCGTCGCGACGCCCCGGAGCCCTCGCCGGAAACCTAGCGACCGAGCTCCCCCTCACCGACCGGCCATCAGCTTTACTTTTCTTTTTTCTTTCTTTAAAAAAAAAAAAGAAAAAGAGAAAGAGAGAGAAAAGCAAAAATTAGGTAATTTTTATTTTTTTCTTTTGTTTATTTATCTTCTGTTTTTTTTTTTTTTATTGATATCCCATATTATTTGTTTTTTTAGTGTAATTACCCTTTAATGTGGAATTGAAATTGCATGATAAATTGCCTTGAAATTTAGTGATTGTCAGTCCGATTTTCGCGCCCGAAATCCGACTCGCAATTACTTAAAAGATTGCCAATCCGATCTCCCGCCCGAGATCCGATTCGTGATTTTTGTGAAATTGGCCAACCCGATCTCATGCGCGAGATATGGTTCGTCAATTTAGGTATCAATGTTGCTTGATTTGCTGTGGTGTCATTTAAATTAATTAAAAAAAAATCAATCAAAAAGATGTAGGTTAGAATTAGGGTTTGCATGTTTAGAATTGAAATTTCATTTTAAATTTAAAAATCGAAAATCAAATCATTTAGTTTAGGTTGCTAGATTTATTTTTTAACTTGGATTGCATGTTTAATTACTTGGCAATTATTAATTTCGAAATTAAAAAAGAGGAAAAAGGAAAAACAACCAAAAAATCATCATGCATATGTCATGTAGAATTAGGAGGCATATTTTGCACGTCATTTGCATATTAGGATAAGATTGCATGTTAAATTTTATTTCCTAGTTAATTATAAGTTTAGATTAAAAATCTTAAGTAGATTGCATTTTAGTTAGGAGTTTCTAAGTTAGGATAGCATTCTAGTTTAAATTAGGATTTGACATAACTTCATTCCTAATTCGAATTAGATGACGTTTTAATTTAGGTAGATAATTTCCACTTTTTTTTATAATTTCGAACTTCATAAAAAAATCCAAAAAATGTCTTAGGATAAATTACTTCCTTTTTTAGGGTAAATTGCATTTTTTTTAGGAAAAAGAAAAAATGTCATGAACATGTTATTTAGGATTAGATTAAATGAAGTGCACGTCATTTAGTTTTTAGTCTCATTTATTTAGAAATTGCCTGTCAATAGAATTAGGTCATTTAGATTGCATCTAATTATTGCATTTCTTTAGGATTTACTCTATTCATGTCATATAATTTAGATCATATTGCCATGTCATGTAATTTAGGTCATGTTGCTATGTCATATTAGATTACTAGCATGCATTGCAATAGATTAAGTTCCCATTAAATAAAGTGAAAACAAAAAAGAAATTGCTTGTTAATTAGAAATCATATCTAGAATTGCTGATGTGAATTCTCGATCTAACGATGCGAGATGCTTTCGTTGCTTTGAGGTAAGTCCTGCATTATTTAATTGCTTTCTTGAGTGTTAAATTGGTGGATTGCGCACCCGCATGATCACCTCACATGTTAGGGAAATATATTTAAAATCAATCAAAGCTGTTTGCCAAACATTTTGTTTAAACGAAGAATGGTACCGAAAGGGCATTAGAGAAATCTAGTGTAACCAAGTCCCCGTACCCATAGTCTCTGGTTCGTAGGAGTAAAGTAAAACTCCCGTTACTTTACTTGGGTTTCTAATCGACCCACCAAAAATAGATTAGTGGCGACTCCTAATTGAAAATCAATTGCATGTAAAGAACTTGAACCTAAGTCGTGAATTGGTATGGGCTTGGGAGAGCCCGAGCTAAGTCTAAGCTTAGTAATCCATTAGCCAAATCATAAGTGGTTCACACCCGAAAAATTGGTCGCGACATTGGGAATGGTCATAATATCTCGATCCGGGAAGATAGATGGTTGAGCAGCGGACTGATTGGTGGCCCAGCCATGAGAGATGAACCCGACAAAGTGGATGGACTGATGGAGCAGGGGAATGGAACATGGAATGAACCACTAATTAGAATGATGTTCGATGAACAAAGGGCGCAGGAAATCCTAGTTACTCCTATTGGTTTACCCACAACAGAAGATCAAATTGTATGGATGCAAGAAAAATCAGGGGTTTACTCAGTAAAGAGTGGCTATTTTAGCACAAGAGATCATGCTGTAAAATCTCAACACAGAACAGCAACCTCCTCATATCAAACACAACCAGCTTTATGGAAACATATATGGCACTCGGGAATTCTACCTAAAGTCAGACAATTCCTATGGAACGCTTGCCACAATGCACTTCCAACAGTGGACAACTTATATCGAAGGAAATTAGTACCTCATCCACTCTGCCCTGTGTGCCATCATGAAGCTGAGACAATCGAACATACCTTGCTGCTATGCCCCTGGACAGAGCACATATGGAAGGATATCTCGCTGCAAATACAGATAAACCGAATTGGGTTAACCAGGTTTGATAAGTGGCTGTTCACTCAGCAAGACAACCCTCAAAGCGCACCAAAATTCAACAAGATTGCAACTACCTTGTGGTGCGTTTGGCAAGATCGAAATCAACACATCTTCGAAAATAAACCCCTTCATCCGAAACAGACCCTACACAGAGCGGCTGCATTACAAGCTAACTTTGAAACGTGGAACAGAAAGGCAGGACAGAAGCATCCGAGAGAAGCTTACCCGATACGGTGGCAACCCCCACCTGCTGGCTCCCTCTGCATCAACATCGACGCCTCTTTCATCCGAAAAGAAATCGGGACATCGGTTTTGGTAGAAACGTCGCGCTCGGCAGAAAACAGGGGTAGTACAGAACACACAGCAGCCATAGCATGCATCTGCCGAGACTCGGGGGGGACGACTAATTGATGGATTCTCGAAGCTGGTGGAGGCTGATTCGGCCGAACAAGCAGAAGCCCTCTCTCTGCTGGAAACCCTAACCTTTCTGTCTGCACGCACGAACGAAACGCTGGAACTCCACTCAGACTGCTCGACGCTCGTGCGGGGGGTTCTGAACGAGGAAGACTTCAGTTGGAAGCTGCTACCTACTCTGGACCGCATAAAGGAGAAATTAAAGCTATTTCAAGGCCTTTCCTTGGCCCACTGCAGTAGAGAGGCCAACAAGCCCACAGACTGGATAGCAAAAGCCCAACGCGCAAATATCCTTCCAAGTAATTGGGTATTATATCCTCCTATAGCTTTGTTAGACTTATTAAGTGCTGATGTTCGTGATGTAATCTCTCCAAACTTTGCTAAGTAAATGAAATCTATCGTACTTTTGACCCCAAAAAAAAAAAAAAAAAAAAAGATATATAATCGCTTGTTCATAGTCACCGAAGCATGGCAAAGTGGCAATTCTGGATGGTTAAATCCAACCCGAAGAAGGTGGTCTCTCTCTTCATTTCTTTCCAACTGCTTTCATCTTTTATGTTTTTATGCTGTTAAAGTGCTCACTTGATATTTTTACAGGTGCTGCTTGTTGGTGGGGGAGATGGGGGCATTCTGAGGGAAATATAGCGTCACTCGTCCGTGGAACAAATCGATATATGTGAACTCGACCAAATGGTGATTGATGTAAGCGAAAATAAACTACAAAAACTTTCTAAAGTTTCAAGCCTGAGCCTCTCATTGCTCATCAAATCATAAGGTTTAGTAGGACCATAGCTTATCCATATAATTCTTGTGTCCTGTTGCAGGTTTACAAGCAATTCTTCCCTGAAATAGCAGTTGGGTACGAGGATCCGCGAGTGAATGTCTACATTAATGATGGTATATGTTTTTCTACAGTTCTTGCTCATTGATGAGTATAAATAAGTTGCGAGAGATTATTTAACATACTTTAATTTCAACATCGCAGGAGTTGCTTTCCTGAAGGCTATTCCCGAAGGAACTTATGACGCGATCGTTGTGGATGCATTTGAGTGTGTGGGTATTGTCGAGTGCCTATAACCTCCCACACCCTCTTTGAAATTTGGAATGCCTCCAATTAATTGAATAACTTAGCAGTATAACAGAAATCTCATAGGGTTGGTAGGTCAAACGTCTACTTATTTCAAATAATTCGCAACATTCAAACACCTCCAAGAAAAGGAGTACTTGCTAATCACGTGTAAAAAAAATTCGGGAGCTACTGCAATTGAACTAGCGAATAAAGATTTCTTAGAATCGGTGGCTCGGGTGCTCTATCCTGGAGGTGTCATGTTTGCTCCAGCAGACAGCTTTTGGCTGGACAACTTCACACTGGAAGATACTATTGCCGAATGTCGCCAAATCTTCAAGGGTTTAGTGAGATATACTTGGTGTTCGATTCCTTCCAACTCAAGGTATCGAATTGAACTCTTACCAAGTGTTTATGCAATCTCCCTTTTTCAAGTTTATGACGAACATAATGAATTTTTGACTGTTTGTTCCATTAGTGGGACGATTGGATTTGTGCTCTGCTCCAGCGACGGGCCGACAATTGACTTCGAGAAACTTGTCAATCCTCTAGATACCAAGAACAATGGGGTGACTAAAGGGCCTCCTAAGTTCTACGACTCTCAGGTAAAAAGGATAAAAGATGTTACACAATATGTGAACTGAAATTGATGTCTTGTTAATGCAAACATCTTTGCCTCTTGTTGTGCCAGATCCATGCTGCCGCTTTCTGTCTGCCATCTTTTGCGAAGAAGGTTGGCAGTGCCAAATTCTAATAAACAGATGTTTCTCAGCGTATAGCCTATAAAAGATGGATAAACAACGTCCTTATCATTTGTGCTCGTCCGTCTTCATTTTTTTTTTCCTATTGTCCATCGGTTCTTGATCATCGACTGTAATACCAAATGTGGCCATATCAAATTACAAATAAGCATCACAATAGTTGCCTGTCAATCGCCTATAATTGTCAATGGCCGACAGATGGTGAGCTATCATTTTGCTTAATTGGAGGTCAATCCCCATCCGGCTCAAGTCCATTTGCCCAAGTTCCTCTCATACATACGCGAAGAGACTCGACACATCGCATATTGCAGCCAGGATGGCTCCTTTAAGCAGTTACGTAGTGAGTAACAAAGGTTTCAAACTCAATCAGCTATACTTCGGCACATGCCGAAAATCGATGTGGCCTCGTAGCAGTGAGATCAAATAGCGATATATAATCTTTGAGCATTAGCTGCATAGTCTGCTCCACTAGTTCGTGCATAGCTAGTCCATATACAAATCTCTGAATCACCCCAACATCAATGATGCAACTTGAATTGACTCCATAATCTCTGAAGTCTAACTTCCATTGGGAGTATGAAGATTTAGCCAGTGTTCAGAAGGCCTAAAGTTCCTTTCAGAAGGGAAGTATTTCTTTGTCAGAATCCAAATTGATGCTTACACTAGAACAATTAAGCTTATACAGTAAACCCTGGCCAAGCAAAACCGATTTTACTAGCTTTTTA
The DNA here is from genome assembly GCA_014182395.1 of Eucalyptus sp. ANBG9806169. Lineage (NCBI taxonomy): Eukaryota > Viridiplantae > Streptophyta > Magnoliopsida > Myrtales > Myrtaceae > Eucalyptus > Eucalyptus sp. ANBG9806169. The sequence goes on from CM024575.1 coordinate 8,044,814, forward strand.
ATTAATCTACAAAACAGTTTTTATGCATTTAATTAGCCAACTCCTGTAGAAGTCAAGGATATGTTCTTGAAATATGTACCCAACCGGTGGGTATATTTTACTCAGACTTCTGGTTATGGCTTTATTTTCCTGAGTTTAAAAAAAAAAAGACTTAAAAATGTTTTGAGTTCTATAAATTTGTAAGGGAATTATAAATAATTTCATACGTCAACATTTGAAAATTTCGCAAAGGTTTTCGTAACCAATCATAGCCCCACGATTGGAAGAAGGAAAAGGTCCAAGTCAGACGAGACCTAAAGCCATGAAAACTTCAGTAGGACGGAGGTGATTACAACTGCAGAAACTATTGGATTTGTGAACAAAATTTCTTGCATCTATATATGGAGGCATGGGAAATTGCACGTAATTTTTCTGCTGCGTGTGCCGCGATCAGGTCTACGACGGCGACTTCGACGCCGCCGTGGTCCTGGCCCAGGCCGCGGCCTCCACTCCGCCGGCCTCCGCCGGCTCCTCCGGCGGCTCCCGGGCGGTGGTGGCCCCGGAGAACCTGCGCAAGCGGCGGAGGGTTGATTACCGGCCGTGGTCGCCGGACCCGCGCGAGCGCGCCCTAATGGGGAGCTGTTCGAGCCCTCTCGAGTCCGTCTCGACCTCGGAATGGCCGCGGGGCTTGCGGGGGCTCAATAACTTGGGGAACACCTGCTTTATGAATTCGGTGTTGCAGGCATTGTTGCACACTCCTCCTTTGAGGAACTACTTCTTGAGTGACAGGCACAATAGGTACTTTTGTCAGAAGAAGAATGGGGTTAGTGGAAATGTGAGTAAAAGGAATGTAGGTGATGCTCTTGATGGAGGCCATGGGAGCAAGAATGGCAGCTTCTGTTTGGCCTGTGACATGGACGCCATGTTCTCGGCGGTGTTTTCGGGGAGTGGATGCCTTATAGTCCGGCGAAGTTCTTGTACAGGTCTGTGGATGTGGAGGAAATTGCTCTTCTATGAAATTTTTTGGATAAGTGTGGATGCTTGATGGTTTCTTGTTGGTTTTTAGAAGCACATGGAAGTTGGAAATTGTCCAAGAGGCTCTGTAAATTTTGCTGTTGTGACCTAGTGGCTGTGAAGATATGGAAGTTGTTTGATCAGTGCATGTTCTGCTATATTGTTAGTATGATGGACATTACCTAATTTGCAACTGCGCTTTGACCTCCTTTGTATCACAGCTTAGCTGCTCCATCTTTTTTTATTTTTGGCAAATGGAAATTGGAAAATGTCAGAGAGTGCCCTTTGCACTTGTTATGGTTTGAAGAGTAAAAAATCACAACCATCTTGGTTGAGATGTGTTGAACAGCTGAGATCAATTGCCTTTCAATCCAACGATAAAAGATTGCTGAGGCACCGTGCCCTGTTGGGACTATGGCTTTGCCCCTTATCAGATGTGCTCTCAAAATTTCAAATTTACCATTGAATGTATTGCCTTACTTAAAATGTGTATTTTTCTCATTATTTTAAGTGCCTTGGAAAGCATTATTTCTGATTTTGCTAAAATTAACGAGTGTCCTTGGGACATTTGTTAACAAGGCCTTTGGAAATCATCTTCTTTCATGAAGTACTTCTGTCTACTGGCTTTTCTGAAAATGGCTGTGGACATAATGGATAGGCATCTTTTCCTTATTCTAATGATGCATGCTTTTGTCAAGTTCCTTGTTGACCATCAATGTTGGACTGAGACTTTCTTAACTGTTCTATCTAATCGACTTAGAGGGAAATGTGCTTTATACTTTTTTATATTGATTTGGTTATCCCACAGTTGGTGGCAACATGCAGCTAACTTGGCAAGTTATGAGCAGCAGGACGCTCATGAGTTTTTCATTTCGATGCTTGATGGGATCCATGAGAAAGTGGATAAGGATCGACGCCGGCCGCAGAGCCAAGTTAAATTTTACAGGCATTGCATTAAACCTGTTTCATCCAGTCTCCATTTTTACAGGCATTATCTGGAATCTGCTGGTGCTGAGGACAGATATCAAGTGTTATTAACATTTTCTCTTGGGTCAGTGGATCAAACGGGCTTGTTTTTTTGTATAATCATGTAAATGAACTTTTGAACTGATGTAGGATCATGCTTATGGGTTATTACCTTTCTGGCATTTCCCAGGCCTAATACCTCTGAGTCCCTTGGGAAGTTTCATTTTATTCTGGTGTCATTCTTTCTTGGAGGCATATCAGTCAGGAGATTCAACTCTGTCAACTAATATCCATGGGTCTTTATATTTGGCATGCGTTAGCCTCTAGTTTCAACTTTTCTTTCAAGTTATTCCATGGCGAAACTTATTATTGTTCCATCACATGGTAATTTAATGCATCTATAATATCTGCTGACAACTGCTTTCCTGGGCAAGTGCACTCTTTTGTGTCATGTCTGACGGTTTTGTGTTTGTACTATAGAATATGTTCTGTGGTGACTTGTGATGCTGTTGAGGAACTTTTTTTTACGAATTGTGGATTCTCAGATATCTTTAGAAGTGCGCTAATGAATTATTACAGGGAGTGGAGATTGCTGTATTGCTCACAGAGTATTCTCTGGTATCTTACGCTCCGATGTCATGTGTATGGCTTGTGGTTTCACATCTACAACATATGACCCTTGCTTGGACATTTCTTTGGATCTGGAACAAAGCCAACGTGGTTCTGTGAAGGCTACATCAGCTAAGTCACATCACTCCTGCAATGGCGAGGCAGAGTGCATGAATTCAAGCCAGAACTCTGGGATACCGACCTTTATGGGCTGCTTGGACCGATTCACAAGACCAGAGAGGCTCGGTTCAGACCAGAAGTTATTCTGCCAACAGTGTCAGGTGAGTCAGGAGTCTCTCAAGCAGATGTCCATAAGGAAGCTCCCATTGGTTTCTTGCTTTCACATCAAAAGATTTGAACATTCTTCCATACGGAAGATGTCGAGGAAGATCGACCGATATCTGCATTTTCCATTTTCACTGGACATGGCCCCTTACCTCTCTTCTTCCATTTTGAGGAGAAGATTTGGGAACAGGATTTTCCCTTTTGATGGGGACGAACCTGATGCATCAAACAGTTCTCCTCAGAATTTGAGCTGTTCGCTGTTGTCACTCACGCTGGTAAATTAGACGCAGGCCATTATGTGACTTATCTGCGTCTGAGCAATCAGTGGTACAAGTGCGATGATGCTTGGATTACCCAAGTGAATGAGAACATTGTGAGAGCTGCACAAGGGTACATGATGTTCTATGTCCAGAAAATGCTATATTATAGAGCAAGTGATAAAATGGGTGCTTCATGATAGCCTTCGGAAATTAAAATACCGGTTGCTGGTGCTGTATTATGCGTGTCTTGCGCTAAATCGCCGGGACTCGAGGTCAATATGCAGAATAAAGCGAAGAACAGTGCTGCAGTTGCTGCTTTGTCTGTGAACTGAATTTTAATGAGTTGCTGCAGCTAATTGCGGAATGCCAAACAACTCTCTTCCATCGGGGCAAACATCCGTCAGAAAATAATCTGTAATTCTACTTTGGAGCTGTGCTGAGCCTAATTTTATTTGGGGTGCCTCAGCGGACGAGGGAATCGCTTAGTGGAGCCCTCAGAGTTATTTATGAGTTAATTATTTCAACTTTTCCCCCCTAATTTTTCCTGCTTGTCCAAGTATTAATGGTGGGTTGATTCTTTTTTTTGTGACATGGATCCTCGCGAAGGTTGATGCTTGGAGCTGTGGGTTCATTCCGGTATGCTCATTCCTTGCATTCCATATTGTACTTTTGTTGGGATTTTTTTAAGCTTCGGAGCTTTCTTGGGGAGGCGCTTCATATCAATTTCTTGAAAAGGAAATGTGAGGAATGTTATGCCGGAGATTTTGTATGTCGTACTTGTTTTCAGCAAAGAGAAATCATAGTATGACTAACTACACCTTTACATTCTTGATAGTGTTCACTTGTCATCATGATTTGGAATGAATATCAAAGTCCATAAACGCCAACCTGACTCTGGCGAAAAGAAATAGTTGTGACCTTTCAATTCAAATGCTACAAACTGAATGAAAAGCAATATGATGTATTTAACTTTATGAGCTGCATGCCGGATCGAAGAACAAAAACTTGCTGGCTGTTTTTTCATTTCTTTGAGATGTCGTTGGATCTACAGGGCAGGCTTTCCGCTCTCTGGCTTTAGGCAGTTAGAACAATCTCTCTCGCTGTTAGAGCATTTGCCTAGATTATCCGAAATATAAGTGCTGAATAACCAAAGTTAAGACCAAACCACCCAATGCCACTGAAGAAGATAGTTTTTGTATGAATCGAGCCAAGTGAAACCTCACAGAATGAACTGAACACACATTGAGATATAGGAGAAAATATTGGGTACACAGCGGGGTCATGTCATTTTAACAATAGTCCATTTACTGTGTGACATGTATCCATAAAAGGTGTACTTGTTAGATTTTTCTCTCCTTTGTTACCATTTCTTCTTTCACTGTTTTCTCTTCTTCTTCACTGGTTCTTTTATTTTCCTACCTATTCCTTTGGCCTGTGGCTGGTCGTAGGGTCGCCCTCGCCGAATTCGGCAAGAGGTCGGCTCTCACTGCCAAGGCAAGGGTTGCTCCTGCCAGATCTGGCAAGGGTTGAGCCCTTGCCGAATCTGGATGCTGTGGAGGGAGCAAGTTGCCTTCCACTGCCACCTCTCCCCTGTCGAGCTTGGCCAACGAACTTGAGCTTCAGATTTTGGATCTAAGCTCGGCAGCAGGTTTGAGCTTGGGATGCAATTGATGGGATCTTGGGAGTGAGCATTTTGAAGAAAAAGGTTGGGCTTTCTTTTTTTTCTTGAAGAGAGAGGAGATAGTGTAAAGGGGTTTTTGATAGGTGGGCCCAAATGTGACCTGTCGTCCGTTTGGTGAATTTGTGTAGAAATGACATAACATCACTTGATCACCTAATATTTTCTCGAGAAATAGATTGACGTAAACAGAAATGGAAAAAAGAATCATGAGATATAGTTACAACCATGTAACAACTACGAAGGAGTGTGCATGGTGGGAAAGATGATAGCTTAAACTAAACTATAAGTCGAAGAAGAAAAAGATACTTTGAACTGAACTAGTGGGCTAACGGTTAAAGATCATACTTATGGAATTCATCATTCATCCAGGAGTTCGCGGTCCATCCTCCGGAAGTTCAATTTTTTCCTTGAAATGTCATATACCACATTATAGAACTGCTGAGCATTCATTCCAATCACAGTAGTCATTGGGCTTTTTCGACATCGTCATGCAGAAAATATATTGGTGATGTTTGAGAGAACAAGCTCTCTGCCTCTAATCCCAGCTCTGCACCACTGTTAAAATGAAAAATAACGACGGAAGTCCCTCAATGTCCTTGTTAACATCACCTTCAAAGCACAGTGCATTGAGATCTTTTTGTAGGGCTTGACCCAACTTTTTAGTTCCATCTTCTCTCTTACTGCATTGGCAAGCTCCTCATACGCTCGTTGGATTAAAACACCACTCTCGCCTCCCGAGTCAATCATGATGCCACCTTTCCTGAAGCTGTTCACTTGAATGCAGCTCTAGGAATATTAAGCATAAATCCTAGACTTATCCCTTCCAAAGTGACAAAGTAAAATCCTTTGTATACATCTAGGAGTGTTGAGTCACCTTCAAGAATGGCCCCTTCCCCTAAAATTAACCGGTTGTATCCATAAGAAGGATCTTCAACTTTTCCAACACAATAGGAGAATTTAGCTTCTTGTTGTGTAGCTAGAAACAATTATAATTAAAGAGACTACTTGGGTTTCACAAAGGAATGAATACTCAGGGTTGCATTTCTATTGAGAAATGCAGGGGAGGGCAGAGATTAGCAAAGCACGCCACATTGAGCTAACCTCTTTAGGATCTGAACGTTGTCATTGGAGGAATTGAGGGTTTCTAGGAATGACTTAAACTCATAGAGAATGAAGCTTTGTAATTGCAGTGATCAATGCATATTTTTTTCAAAATCGGTGAAAAAGAAAGAGCTTACTACCTATTAAAAAAAAAAAAAAAATTATCCATCCATCCAAGTGATTGTGTACAAATCTAAGATGTTCTATTATTTCTATTGTGATAGCATAGCCAAATAGTAAGATATGCGAAATTTCTAACATAGCACGGAATAGCATAGAGTATTTATACTCTTGGAATTAGCTAAAAATACACACTACCTACCAAAATATTATGCTGAGGATGTCAAAATTCATTTCAAGATAAGAGTTTCCTCCAAGTCAAGTATTATGTTGATTAAACATGTGGGAAAGCCAAGGTTATTGAGAATGATAGGCGTCATCAAAGGATCACACAGTTGAATCTTAAATGCTCAGTCATCTAAGTTCTTTGTTTTTGACAAACATATGACTCGAAAAGATCATAATAATTTATTAAGAAGCTAGAAGTCAAGATGATCAATCTATAATACCTCAAAAGTAGTCGGAATAAAAAATCAAAACCTTACCAATGATGAACTTCTCCATTTATATTTATCAGTTCTAATAGTGAATTTGCAGAACAGACTATAGTTAATTAAGTTCAAAGTGACGAAGACATGGAAAGGAGAATCACTAAGTTCGAAGGAAATTAGGTGCTGGGAATAAAAGGGCAAATCAGGTACGGACACAAGTAATAGTTAAGTTATCAGAAGACATTGTCTAGATGTAAAGCTCTGTAAGTAGGATTCTCTACTATGCTTTTTCTGGTCTCTATTTTGGCCAAAGAAAACGTCATTTCATGCCCCGCACCACGTGGGTTTGGTACTATTCCGATTCAGGTAACCAATGTGAGTGTGCAACTTTGAGCTATGTGCATTGCAAAAATTATCTGTCTTTAAATTTTTAGTTAAAAAAAAGAAGCCGTTTATGGTTTCATAGGAAAATTGTCTTAAGGTGGGCTTGGAGTGAAATTCGTTTCGAAAGTAAATATCATTTATCATCCATTATCGCTAGGCACGGAAGTATGGAAATGGTAACATGAAAAATTATAATGAGCAATTTGGGACATGTTGATTTGAAAGTGCGGTATAAATATTAATAGACAAATTAAAATATGTCACCCAACTATCAGACATATTCTTTATGATTGGTAGAAGCTATTATGATTGTTTTTCTCACATGACATGCAAAAACACTTGGAGCGAAGTGGACTCTTTTTTGTTTCTTTCCCGCATTGATGAGTCAACTCTTTCTTTTTCTCCTCAATTTGGCGCTCGCAAACTTTGAAAGAGCCCGAGGTTTCATGCACGACTTCAATAGCTCCTCATCTTCATGTTCTTGCGAAAGCATCTATCTATTATACACCTCCCACATAGCTCCCTCCCATTATTACCCTTGCTATTTCCTACACATCAGCCTCAACAAGTAGACGTTTATTTATGATAATTGTTTTCGTCAAAGGCAAGAATTACGGTATCTCGTGTTGCTAACCTCCTTTCAAAAGAAAATTTATGAATGAGTGGAACATGAGGTCCCATATTTAAAACTGTTTTTCCTCAAAACATCGCAAAGACCAATATTACTTGGAACGGTCGGGCCAAAAGTTAAGGCAGAGAAGCAAGAACATTTCTTTCCCTCACAGATGGACGAGCCAACTCTCTTTTTCTTTCTATTAACGAAGCTTTGCATGCTGAAGCTTTCTAATGCCCTATTTATAGGCACCAATCTACTGCTTTAGGAACGTTAGCTTTTGGAACAATTTTTTTTTAAATGTGTAGCCAAAATTCCTGAACGAAAGATTCACACGTTTAGCCCAAAAATTTTGAAAGGCAAAATCCTAAACTTCATGAACCTCAGCTTCACGTACGACATCAAGATCTCCTCGTCTTTTATTTTCTTGTGAAAGCATTTATTGTATGTCTTACCAAATAGTTCCCTACTATTAGGCATTAGGCATACCATTCGCTACACGGTAGCCCACAGATCCAATGATGCCCCGCCGCATGGTTCAATTAGAGGACAAAAACTTCACACAGACGTTTCTAAGAACGTACTGATTGGGTAAGCTTCCCCTTTTTCCTTTGGACTGGAACCCAGGGCTTTTTCACGTTGACCCTAAAACGTAGAGAGGTCCCTGATGGCCGTGGAGACCCGGAAAGGAATGCTTTTTCTATAGTATGATGGTATGATGGTGATTGTTGTCTCTATCTTTTATTCCCTATTCGATTGGAAAGCCTGGTATAATTGACTAAATTTAGGTTGCATTTGATTGGACTTTTGAATTTTTTTTTTTGAAAAAATATAAAAGACTTTAAATTAAAGGAATCTTTCAAAGCACAAATTGCATTTGATAAATTGTAATTTAAAAGTCCATTATGAAATACTTTTGAGTAAAGTAGTATTTGGACAAATTATATTTATAAAAAATCTTTATTATTTAAAAAAAAAAAAAAAAAAAGGCTGGCCGGTGAAGGGTAGTGGCTACCGGCGATCCAAATCTATCACCTATAGTTGTCGTCTAAGGTTGCTAGGCCTCAGGTGGCCCATGGAGACCACTGGCAAGGGCTACTTGGGGTCAGGTGACCCCTGAGACCTAGGTAAGACCCTTGCTTGAGGTCGCGCCATCTTGTTGAGGGCTGCTTGTGGTCGGGCAACCGTTGATGAGGGTCACGCGAGCTCGCACAACCCCTGATGCAAGCGGCCCTCGCCAAGGCCACGCAACCTCGGCGAGGGTCTCTCGTGAGTCACACAACCCCCGGTGAGGGTCGCCTATGGTTGGGGGACCCCTAGCGAGGGTTGTGTAGCCTTGAGGGTGACCCTCGCGGGGGGTCGCGTGGCCCATGTGACCCATCGGCGATGGTTGCCACGACCTCTCTCTAGCCGGTCGGCGACCCTCCCGCAGCCCCCCGCAACCCCGCCGCTTGCCCCTCAATGGATGCATAGTCATATAATAAGGGCAAAATCAGAAAATAAAAGGTTAGTTGAGGATAATTTTAGAAGAAAATTTTTCACTAGCCTATTTGAATTTGCATGCCGAGAAAGCCAAAAGCCCAAAGCACCGTATGACTAGTCTTGGGCTTTTAGCCTTCAGAAGGCCAACTTTGCACTAATGGAGTTTGTAAAATTTTTCCCAAATACCCAAATATTGGCCAAAGGGGTTTTAGGTGTCCAAAGTCCATTCCCAATGCAAATCCCAAATGTAGCCTTAACGTGTTGTGTACAAGCATTTAAGAAACACTTGAGTTCATTCAAGATTTGAAATATAGGAAAATTTTATGTATAGCTAAAAGAGAGAAATTAAGTAAATTTTATGCATTTCTGAAAGGAAAATTTTGCTACTCGAAATTGTGTGTGAGTGTGTGGTTTCTTTTTTTTTTCTTTTTTTTGTTAATCTAAATTGCATATAACATAGACATTAGTGCTTGATTGATGAAATTTGGGATTTTGATGGTGTTGGCAAAGTGTTAGTAGAGTCATAGATAAGTGCTATCATGACCAAATCTGAGTTATGATTTTCTCGAAGCACTTCTTTTGAAGAATGATTCGCTTCCTCTGCTTAACATATATTTGATTCTGATTATTCCCTTATGCAAATTCTTTCCATTTCATATTATCCATGAGGATGCTCAACTGGAAGAACAATTGCTTCAACCAACCCATATGTTCTCTTAAGCAAATTCCTTAAAGTTCAACTATCTTAGTCCCTTATCAATTATTTTCGTGGTAAATAATTAGTATTTTTTTGATCAATTGCTATATTTTCTTCACAAGATTCCTTGGCCATCTTGGATTCCTTAAATAGATTTACATGTCAAACTTGACCAAGTGCAGAATATCGATCAAATTCAATATGTTTGGAAAATCATGTTCTGATTTTATGTTATGTTCATTCAAGCGTCATAATATAGCAATTGAGGCCCAAAATGTATGTGAAGTTCAAGTCGAGGCATTGGACCAAGGTAGTGCACACAAGCCCTCCAAACAATCACCGTGTAGATAGGTTTCTTGAAGGTTCACATTCCTTGACCCCAATCGGAAGAAAGATCTTGAGATGGTCCACAAAATGCGTATGATGTAGACAAAGCAAAGTCGGTCCCCCCTTGTCATTATCCCCATTAATTCTTTGCTTACATTGCTTTTCCAACACGTGTTTTTGTACTCCATCCATGCCAGCCATAGATCAAGCTTCCATGGACAGTGCACGTCGGCCCATCCGTATGAATGCATTCCACATTTTCGCAATGACTCCAACGAGCAAATCTCACGAAAGCTTCCAATAATTTCAGCAATAGTGCCATATTGCTACTATTGCATCACGGGTCACTTTCGAAAACAATCTCAGTAGGATATAACAATTTTATCAACTTAATCATATAAACGTTTATGGGAAATATCAATGTAACCTTTGTGGCCAATTTCTATTGAGAATTATTGATGTGGCGACTTAATTATCTTGGATAGTCCAAAGCATTAATTTTAGGTACATTTTTAATTTACATGTGGTTTCCATCAAAAATTGGTCACAAAAACTATATTAAAATATCGCATAAAGCTTTAGAATTAAATTGGTTAAATTATAAATTTTAAAACTAAATTGACATTCATATAATAAATTTAGGACTAAGTGGATGATTTTCTTGATACAATAATTGGTTTAAAATACGAAAAACATTCATGAGTATGGACGTCCGTGGCATTTGGTATGATGCGTGTGATCCTGCCTACCCATGCTTGTCTTGTTCGCATTTGTCTATCTTTGAGCTATGAGCATTGCAAAAAATTATGGCATCTTCAAATTTTTAATTAAAAAAATAGAGGTCATTAATGGTTGAAAAATCATTTGGAGGTAACTTTGGAAGGAAATTCGTTTTGGAAACTAGATATCATCTTGTTGTCGAGTACGGAAGCATGGTAGTGGCAATATAAGAAAATTATAATGAGTAACTCGGACCAGGACATACTTAACTGAAAATGCATTATATGAATACTACACAAAAATAAAAAGAATAATTTGTCACATAATTGTCAAACACATAATTTATGATTAATGAGAGCTTACACTTACTATTACAATTGTTTTTCTCACATGACACACAAAAACACTTAGAGCAAACTCTTATATTTCTTTCCCGCTCGGATGAGCCAACTCTTTCTTTTTCTCCTCCGTTTGGAGCTTGCAAACTTTGAAAGAAGTTGGGCTTTCACGGATGACTGCAATAGCTCCTCATCTTCATGTTCTTGCGAAAGCATCTATCTATCGGACGTCTCCCAAATAGATCCCCGCTATTAACCCCTACTATTTCCTGCACAGTAGCCTCAATAAGTAGACGCTGATTTCTGATAGTAGTTTTTGTCGAAGACAAGAATCACAACATTCCTTGTCAATTTCTGCGTGTGTTGCATAGAACTTGAATAAGAGCGAATAAATGGAACGTACTAACTAGGGGAGTTACTAATTGACGGGGGCTATTTAAGCCTCTTTTCCTTTTCTTTTTTTTTTTGAACGGCTGGAGGCAACTTGCGTGTTTCACATTGACGCCAAAAAGAAAAGGTTCGTGGCCTTTCAAACTCGGAAAGAAGAGGTTGGATGAGAAAAGAGACAAAGGTCCTCGATTCATGAGAAAGAAAGATCTATTTTTCCATTTGCGAAATACAATGATAGAAAAGGCCATTGCAATATAGGGTGTAATTACATTTCCCGATGCATTGCTTGGTAACCGTGAATGAAGGGATTTTGGTCCTTCTTCATTCAAATCTAATAGACATAGGATATCACTTTTGAATTGTAATTAGAGGCCGGCCCCCCACACATCCCCTTCCCGATGTAAAGTTAAAGACGTCCTTCCCATTCACACCTCAACTTTGTATCCTTCCCCTTTTTCCCTATTTTATTCCCTCTCTCTCTCTCAATTTTCTTCTTGCCGAAGTTCTTTCGCACCCAAACACAACCTTTTTTTTAATTCCCTCTCTCTCTCTCTCTCTCTAAAGGAATAGGAGGTTCTTTTGGTAGGAAAGAAAAGGATATTTAACGAAACTAAATCAAAGGAAAGGGAAGGAGAAAAGGGGGTATTGCGCTTCATGTGGCAATCGTCAAAAGGCCTTTGCAGTGTCTCGATCCTGAACAGAAGCCTGAACTACTTGCCGTATCTCAGCGATTGAGGCGTCATATTATTTCTGATAATAATTTTTTCTCATGTTCAGTGGTAGTTAATCTACTACTCAAAGGCTGTCACTACTCCACTTACACCTCCATTAGGGAAAGTGCACTACTCCACTTACACCTCCATTAGGGAAAGTGCAGCCAAAATTTCCTAAATAAAAAATTCAGTGAAGCCCACAATTTTTAAAGACAAAATCCTTAACTTTGGAAGCCTTAGCTTTAGCTTCATGTGCAACTTCAAGAGCTATATTCTCCCAAATAGTTCCCTACCGTTAGACTTACGAAAAACATTGATTCGTCGATCCAATGATGCGCTTGTTGCACGAAAGTTCAATCGAAAGGAAATAAGGCTCCGCGGACGAAACTTCGTTTAGACGTTCCTGGGAGCGTACTAATTGCGTCGGTGCTTTAAAGTTCTTTGCTTTTTCTTTTGGACCGGTGACCAGTGCGTTTCACATGGACAATGAAAAGGAAGAGGATTGTGATGACCTTTGAGACTCAGAAAGAAGAGTGGTGGGGCTTGTTGAGAAAAATAATTGGTGAATACTTTTTAGTAATGTGAGGGTAGTTGTTGTCTCAAAACCGATAGTGCTAATGTCATTTGGGCCAAAAATCAAAGAAAAGTAAGTAAGAACATGAGTGTCTGATAGTTATGTTTATTATCCTTTGTCATTTGCTGAACTTCATAAGCTAATTAAAAGTAAATTTTGTTGATGTACTTGGAGAGAGAGAGAGAAAGAGAGAGAGACAGAGACAGAGAGCATAATTTCTTAGAGATATGAATTAAGCTTACAAAATAAAATGTTTCATACATAAATCTAAAATTGATACGTTGGATATGTCTTATTAGATAAATGTAAAAGTGATTCTCCAGTATACTTACTTTCAATGGGTAATTAACAGGCGACACTTTCCATGAGGGATGTCTATCTTAACTTATTTTTTGAATGATTTTCCTTTTATTTTTCCACTTTAATCGAACTAAATATTTTTTGACTTTAATTAAAGGGGCGTATAATTACTTTCAATATTGCGGAAATCTCTTATTCTAATGAAAATAAAGTATATTTCTTGAATAATTAATTCTCGTGATCATGGTAATATAATTATAGTGGCAATATAGCTAATATGTTCTTTTCTTTCTTTCTTTCTTTTTAATATATAATGGGGGTGGTTGTTAAGGCCAGTTTAGGAGCTGACGTCGAGGGTGAGGAGTGAGGAGTGAGGACCACAAGAATTGCTTTTAGTCAATTAACAATTAAATTTTTTAGTCAAAATTCGAACGCGTCTCTGGATCCCTATATAAACACATGAAATATATGAAACGACAAACCTTCTTCGGCTTCCTGCCGCGCCCCTTGCTTTCCCTTTTTACTCTTTTACCAGCTCGAGTACAACGCTTCCCAGCTGAAACACCTGCAGCCGAACGGAGGCATCTTCCTGGTTGACAAGCAAACCACTGTACTCGCCCCCTTCTTCCATCACCTCAAAAACTATCCACAACAGTCGCGTCTCACAGAGAGAGAGAGAGAGAGAGAGAGAGCTGCAATGGGAAATCATTCCTCAAAGCAACAGCTCAAGCGTCTTAGAGATACCGATGCTTCGAATCCCACCATTTCGAAGAAACAAAGACACGAAAAATTGGTTGAATTACAGTCGGAGCAGCGCGAGAGTGAATCGCCTCTTCTTCTTCCCTCTTCGGACTCTTTGAAGAAGATCGATGTGCCGTCGGCGTCCGGAGCGAATTCTGACCTATCCGCTTCGTCCACCTCTGTGAATGGAAACAATTACTATGTATTCTTGAGCTTTAGAGGGCCTGATACTCGCAAAGGCTTCGTCGATCACCTCTACCAAAGACTCAAAGCTGTGGGCCTGAGGTTTCATCCAAATTTCGTGTTCAGAGATGATGAGGACCTCCCCTTCGGTGAGAAAATTGGTGAAAATCTCATCAGTGCAATTGAGCGCTCTAAGGTTTCAATCCCAGTCATCTCGGAAAATTATGCTGATAGCGAATGGTGCCTCCGCGAACTCATCCATATAATGAAGTGCAAGGAAAGCAAAGGACAAATGGTCTTGCCCGTGCTTTACAAGGTGACACCCAAGGATGTGCGACACCTAGGGGGGAGCTTTGGAAAGGCCTTCGAATCCTGTAAGGATAAATTTGAGGAGGAGGTCAAGCAACAGGGGCCGCTAGCTCTCAGAAAGGCAGTTGATCTTAGAGTATATGAATCAGAGAAATTTGCTGATGGGTACCTCGTTTTCCTTCTTTAAACAGATTCTTGTCGGAAGAACTTTTCTATTTATCAATCTTAATCCATGTTTTGTAGGGCCATTAATAAGTTCTCATGTGTTGTGTTGTTTGACAGGCGTGAAGGGGAATTGGTAAATGAACTCGTAGAAAGAATATTGTGTGAGCAGCAACATGATCTCCCACCAGATCTTCCCGTAAATTTGGTTGCAATCGAGGATCGTGTGGCCAAGGTTATGCAATTGGTGGATCTTGCTTGCCCGGACACTCAAATTATTGGGATTTGGGGGATGGGCGGCATCGGTAAGACAACTCTAGCTACGATCATCTATAAAAAGCTTTTTGACAAGTTTCAGTGCCGCAGCTCTCTCCAGGATATTAGAGAAGAAATTAATCGCAAGGGTGTCGAGCATGTACAATCTCTACTCATCTCAGAGATAACAAAAAGCCCTCCCCATATCGTGCATAAGTCTGATGAAGGGATTGCAATGATTCAATCAAAGTGTGAAAATGAGAAGGTACTTATTCTTCTTGATGATGTGGGTCATCAGGACCACCTCAATAAATTGATTGGAGGTTGTAAGTTCGGGTTAGGAAGTCGAATCATTATTACATGTCGAGATAAGGCCCTCTTGAAGTCTGAATATAAAAGGTGTCGCGACCCAATTTTTCGGGTTTGTCACCTAGAACTAGGTTGATGGACTACTAAGCCTTTAAGCTTAGCTCGGGCTCTCCCAAGCCCATACCAAATCGCGACTTAAGGATTTAACATGCAAAAGATCATTATTTAGGAGTCGCCACTAATCGATTTAGGGTAGGTCGATTAGACACCTAAGTAAAATAACGGGAGGATTATCTTACTTACTACGAACCCAGGAGATTTTGGGTACGGGGACTTGATTACACTAGACTATCCTAGTGCCCTTTCGGTACCATTTCTTTTTAATTTTAAAAATATTTTGCAGGCAGCTTGATTTGATTTTAATTGAGCTTCCTAACATGTGAGGTGATCATACATGTGCGCATACCACCAATTTAACACATCAAGAAAGCAATTAAATAATGCAAAAAGCATACCTTAAAGCAACGAAAACATCTGCAATGTTAAATTAGAATTCACATCAACAATCCTAGATATGATTCCTAATTAACAAGCAATCAATTTTTTTGTTTTCACTTTAAAAAATCATGACTTATGCAATGCATGCTACTATTATAATATGAAATGACGACATGACCTAAACTATATGACATGAAGAAATGCAATAATTAAATGCAATCTAAATGATCTAATTATAATGACATGCAATGCGATGCAATGACATACCAAATTATTTAAACTAAAATGACATGATTTATGCAATTTAATATGCAAGCTATATGTCACGTGACATTTATTAAATGACCTAATCTAATAACATGAAAGTTCTAATTAAATGAACTTAAATAAACTAAATGACGTGCATTTGATGTTTCTATTTTTTTTTTAAATTGCAATCTATCTTAAAATTGAAATTAGCTTATGCAAAGACAGATCTTGTTTTTTCTTTCATGAAATTCGAATGCAAAAATGATTTAGCCAGATTAAAATTCTATCTAATTTAAACTAAGAATTAGATCATATTAAATCCTAATTTAAATTGAGACATTATCCTAATCTAAAATGCAACTTATCTAAAAAGATGATTTAAATTAGAGATGAAACATGCAATTCTAACCTAATATGCACAATGATTTTTTTTGCATTTCTTTATGAAATTCGAAATTAAAACTAACACATATTTAAACGTGCAATTCGAATAAAAACTAACAACTTAAATGAATGCATTTTTTTTGTTTTTCATGATTCAAAATAAAATCCCTAATCTAGATATGCAAAATAACAAGAAATATTATAGAATCAATTGAAATCCTAATTCAAATGTCTTTTTGATTTTTCTTAGTGATTTTCTAAAACAAATATTAAATCTAACAAGCAAGATATTCAAACAGATAAAGGATTAAAATAAACGAAAAAATAACCCGTTGTCTCACGGGTCAAATTAACGATTATTTTTAACCCTAAACATCGACAAGAAATCAAAATAATTAAAAATCTAATCCGAAATCTTACGGATCAAATTAATAACTATAATGATTTAGCAATTTAAATATCATCAAAATGCCCAAAAATTAGTATAATCAAAAAAATGATCCGACGTCTTACGGACCAAATTAATAATTACATAATTTTGGGCAATTCCTTAAAGATAATGCCTACAAGATTTTGCAAATATCGCGCCCATTATCACAATTTAAATTCCTAGACTAAAGAAAACTATCAAATAATATAACTAAAAAACATAATCTAACAAATAAAAAGAATAAAATAGACCAAAACGATAAAGAAAATAAAAAGTAAAAGTAAAAGTAAAAGGAAAAGAGATAATTAGATAAACTACCTAATTCCCTTTTTCTTTTTTTCTTTTTTTGTTTTTTCTTCTTTCCTGTTTTTTCTTCTTTTCCAGGCACGGCTCGTGGGTCTCCAAGGCAGGGCGTCAATCAGTCCGGCGGGTCACCGGAGCTCCGGTAGCAGGCGCGGGTGCTTGCGAGATGGGCTCGCGGTGTCGGGCGGAGCGGCAGGAGGATCCTAGGCCGGTGGGTCGCCTGGCGCGGTGGTGATCGGAGCTGAGGCGCGGCGGTGTGAGGAGCAGCGGTGTCGGGCGGATCTGCGAGGGATGCAGGGGGGCGAAATCGATCGATCAGACCTCAATCGGGTCCGATTTCAGCAGCAGGGCGGCTCGTGGGCCTGTGCGGTGGCGGGCGGCGCTCGGAGCTCGGACGTCGAGCAGCTGCAGGAGCCGCTCGGAGGTGCTGGAGCTCGGACGAAACAGGGGTGGTCGGAGCGGTTCGTCGCACGGGTGGAAGGGTTCGCGCGGCAGGTCACGGCGGCTGAGGCGGATGGCTCGGGCGGCGGGCAAGCGACGTGGGTCTGGTGCGGGTGGCTCGGACGAAACAGGGGTGATGTGCGGCGGAGGAACTCCCGAGACGTGCTGCTTGAAGAAGATGAACAGGAGCAATTTTCCCTTTTTTACTTTGCTTTTTGCTTTCCCTTCTGCTGCAACACCTGCCACACGCCTCTTTTGTGTCTCCCTTATTGCACTTTTGCTATTCTCTCCTCTCTCTTTTGCTTTTGTTTTTACT
The DNA here is from genome assembly GCA_014182395.1 of Eucalyptus sp. ANBG9806169. Classification (NCBI taxonomy): domain Eukaryota; kingdom Viridiplantae; phylum Streptophyta; class Magnoliopsida; order Myrtales; family Myrtaceae; genus Eucalyptus; species Eucalyptus sp. ANBG9806169. The sequence continues at coordinate 8,062,378 of CM024575.1, forward strand.
TTGAAAGAAAAACAAAAGTCCAACCCCAAAACCAACGAACCCCCCAAAAATTAGTGTGCGCATTGGTCTTTTATAGGGGAAATTTTAGGATTTTAATTTTTTCGAATTCAACATCCGCAAATCTTTTTCACAAAATTTTCACCTATTGATAACGATCTAAGATTTTGATAAGATTACTCTGTAATTCCAAATCCTAGAAAGTCAAATCGCAATATTTCGTAATATCTATCCAGGAATTCACCATATCTTGAAAAAATCTCGAATTTCTAATTTCTCACAAAGATAATTCCTGATCATTTACAAATAGGCTTGGCCAACTAATTTGAATTTATCCGCCACCGATTCAATAATAATAATAAAAAAAAATGCAAATAAAAAATAAATGCAACCTAAATCTTTATGTTATGAAATTAATAAAATAAAATTAACCCCTAATTTTCTAAAATGGGCCGTCAAAATTTAGGTGTCAACAGCTGCCCCTCTTTGACGGTGAGCTCGAAGAGGTTGCCTTCAAAGATAAATTGAGACCTAAATTTTGACCATGCACATACATTAAATGATTTGATTTTTTGATTTTTGATTTTTTGTCGGAAAATGAATCTCAATTTTAAAATGCAATTTATATGATGCATGGAAATGCTAATGCAAATGCATGATGCGAAAGGAAGGAACATACCTGCAATTACTTACCAGTCAGTGCGGTAAAGCATCTTGAGGTACATGATAAATCCCTATTTACTTCACAAGTACCCAACTCTCACTCAGGCTCCTTGAAAAAGTCAAACAGGTAATAGATTGAAACATTAAGATCGAGAAGAACATTCACATCCAAAGTGAAATGTTCAACGACAATAATTAAGACATCCAGATCCATACTGAGATGTCAAAAGAACCTACTCGAAATATCTTACCTTCAAGGAGGGTAAAAATGATTCAAGATAGATTGATGTTATACATCCAGGACCCGTACCATTCTACGGTCGCCTAGCATAATAACATGACTTTATAAAGAAAACTGTTTTCCTAGGACCCGTACCATTCTACGGTCGCCTAGTATGACAGAGTTTGGATTGTGTCTAGGACCCGTACCATTCTACGGTTGCCTAAACGGGGATTTACCTTCCAGGACCCGTACATTACTCTACGGTCGCCTGAATAGGGAAATAAAGTTTTGTCTAGGACCCGTACCATTCTACGGTCGCCTAAACAAGGGTTTTGCTTGGCTAGGACCCGAACCATTCTTCGGTCGCCCGGCGTCGCGATCTGGAGAAAAATCTTTAGGGACAACTCTATCGAGGGTCAAATTACTTAAAAGCGAAAATACCTGTACAATGACAAGTATTTAAGGTATAGATAGAGATACACTTACCTGGTGACATCTCTGCTCATTAGGGATATGTGTCCTATAAAACATGATTGTATGAGATGCAACATGTACTTGTGTTTACAAATAAACACGCATTATTACCTTCCAGGACCCGTACCATTACTCTACGGTTGCCTGAATAGGGAAATAAAGTTTTTGTCTAGGACCCGTACCATTCTACGGTCGCCTAAACGGTGGTTTACTTGGCTAGGACCCGAACCATTCTTCGGTCGCCCGGCGTCGCAATCTGGAGAAAAATCTTTAGGGACAACTCTATCGAGTGTCAAATTACTTAAAAGCGAAAATACATGTATAATGACAAGTATTTAAGGTATAGATAGAGATACACTTACCTGGTGACATCTCTGCTCATTAGGGATATGTCTCCTATAAAACATGATTGTAGGAGATGCAACATGTATTTGTGTTTACAAATAAACACGCATTAATTAAAGCAAGGTTTATGCATAATGATTTCTATCAACCATGCATCACCTAATTCCAATGGAAAGGATTTCAAAAGAAAATTCCAATCCAAACACATAAGTGTCATGGATGTGTCAAATGAGGGATCATTTAGTCTGAAAGGACTTTCCACTCATCCTCATTAAAATGGGCTGTTTTATCCTGACCTTTGATGCAGGATTTTGTCAATCACTTTATCTCACTGTCATCACGCCAAACAAGAATCTGGGCAATCTCGCAAGTGGTACGACTTTACCAATCTGAGAGGTCTTTAATAGGGACCTTTTGTGAGCTTGGTCAATGACTTAACAAAGACGACTCTTTGAGTCGGGGCTATTTAAAAATGACATTTCACAATTGTCTTTGGATTTACAAGTCAAGAAACACGCGAAATGAGGCAGAAATTATCTTACTCGCACTTCTTCAAGCGATGCTTTCGAGCATACGAACTCCTACGTTAATTCAAGTGCCCTAATCTGAAGAGACTTTGCAAGGGACGTAACGTAGGCTTGGTTCATGGGTTGAGAAACGAATGGATCATTAGGCTCAAAAAAAAGTGTTTAAGGGATTTAAAGTTGGTGATCATCATGACATTTCCAACATTTTCCTTTCCACTGTCAAAGATTTTTTCTTCATCAAATCTCCATTGATTGCAACATCATTTGAGTTTAGTACCGCCTTTTGGGGGATACAACTCATTATATCAAGAGTTTGATTTTTTTCTTTGTTTCTCGGGCATTGGCCTTGCTTTTACCAGGCACACTGCTTTTGGAGTACATGACATTGCATGTCATTATACGTCATCAATCACAGAGTAAGACTCTTCATCCTTTGGAGTACCAGACTCTTGGGGAAACTAGTCGACCACGTGAATGTGATGCTTCAGCATCATCTGGCTTGTGATCCTGGTGGGAAAGAAAATAGATAAGAATGCCTTTGGAGTACATGACATTGCATGTCATTATACGTCATCAATCACAGAGTAAGACTCTTCATCCTTGACATGACAAGAATATGTTCTTATGCAAATAGAGTATTACATTTTTCCAAGTTCTATTAAAGTTGGTTTCCTAGAGCATAGGATGTTTATTATGTGATTTTTTCATTCGTTCATACATAATAAAACAGAGCTTCATTCATTGTTAGCAAAAGTTCAATCCAAAAGCATAAAGTATTAGTTAGAGGTAGACTGCATGTATATAACTCCTATCGATGCCCTTTACTCAACCAATGTGGAATAACACTTCTAAGGATTGATTGATCATAGCAATTACTCATGTTTATGTGGTTTCAATTGCATTTTTAGTAGCTTATGTCCACTTATTCTGTCATGCATTAATAAGCCACTGGAGGCATCTTCATAAGATTATTACTTTTCGGACACCGATGTTGAGATGATGAATATCCAAGGATCTATAATCCACTTTGTTTGTCAATTGAAGTGCTAACACGTAGATTGTTCAATCTGATGGTGGAGTTATGGCCTTGATTCTGTCAAAAGTAACGGCATGTATGGTGGAAATCTGGTAGGAATCATTTTGCGCTCTTTCTTTTCTTCATCGTGCCTATATCCATCTCCTTTGTTCATACCATCAATATCTTTACATATTGAATTTGCATCCTTCTATTCGTTCTTCATTTGGTGATGACAATTTCTCATGCTCCTGATTTCTTTAAATGACCAGGGAGCTTCGCTGTAATTTCAGCAATGGTGTGAGATCCAAACCAAATATCTGGGATATGGATGCAAGAGGGACGCTCTTTGAGCCGATTGCACTTTGTGTTGTGTGATTACGGGGATGGGCGTAAGAAGAGGAGGAGGGTGGAAATCGAGCACGAGAGAGAAGGGGAAGGGGTTGAGGGGTCCAAAGATCATCTGGTGGTCTGTTTCTGTCTTCCTTCTGGTGGACGACAATGGGATGACTAATTCGAAAGTGAGATTCATGCTCACTGATTGCTTTGACCCTTGTGCTCCAGCTTGAATGGAAGGATCTTCATGTTGGGTCTTCATTGCTTCTGGTTGCCATATCTTCAAAGTCCAGGTGATTGGACCCCTTTTAACATTAACCCATTCTTGTCGCCGATTGATCGGATTTGTCATTGGTTGATTCTTGGTGCGATTGGTGCATGTGCATTCTGGTGATTTGAGGTTTTGAGTTGCTATTATTGGTCTGATTTTGGATGCTCGATGTCTGCACACAGAGGAAATGAAATAAGACTAATTAGAGCTTTTCTGCATGTTCAAGAAAAGCATGTTTAGTTGTCCTGTTATATTTATCAGCTTGTGATTCTGTTAGGTGCGAGATCTGCTCGGTTGTTCTCTTCTACCAGTTTGCTATGGTGTAATGAGATAACTATAGCAGCTTTTGATTAGGTTTCCTGTCAATAAAGGTGAATTTTCCTTATGTTATCTGAGCAGTTGTAGAGCAAGTATAGCAGGATTATCCGAACTTATGAGCCTATTACAGGATTAGGTTGATAATATCACCTTGTCTAGGTAGCGTAGAAATTGACTGCAGAGTTGTCGGAACTAATGTGAACTAACTTTAGGTTGAACGGGAAGATTACCTTGATTGATGAGGTTCTACTTTCATAGCCATTTCTTTCATGTTCTCGGATCTTGAAGCACCTTGAGGGGTGATGAGAAGTGGAAAGATGAACAATCTCCTGTGAACCATTTGTTTGTACCCATGATCCAAAGTAGCATTTTCTCCATGAGTATGTGGAAATTCATTCTCATAAGATTCTCCGAAGATGTCCTCACTCATACTAGTTAGCTAATAACGTGGTGAAATGGTGTTGAAGGCAGCTAATTTCACACATAAGAGGATGCTAATGTCCGAATTGTTGTGATGGTGATATGGCTTGTTCATTTTTTCCTTACTTTTTTTTTTTTTTTTTGCTAGCTTTCTAGTTGAATGGAATTGCTCCTCATCTCCTTTTGACTGGGGGAAAATGCAAAAGCTTGAGCTGTGATAATAGAAGTCCATTGGTTTCTTCTTTCACCAGGGGTTAGCAAGCTCTGAAACTGGTGTGTGTTTGGAAGAACTTTTTCTTTTAACTTTCATCTGTACTATTTTTTTTAGCATTTGTAATGTGTCTTTTGTTCAATACTCAGTGCTTCAAACTTCAGAAAACATAAAACTTTGCATTTTATGGCCAATTGTAGCAAAATAATTCTTATTTTGCTGACAAGGTCAGGAAGTACCTTCTTCTTTCTAATGTTGTAACAGAAATACCATTAAATTTGTTTCTATTTGCATGGTTGGTTTTCATTCTGTCATCCTCTGTATGGATCCTCTATAATGTGATGGTCTTGCTTTTTGAAGGTTACAAACTCTATGCTAGTCAACTGTTGCCCGCACTGATGTGAAATTCAGAGTACAAAGTTGACTGAATCTGACGGTAAGTGGCTTTTCTTTTAAGTTACTTGAAGATTTTAGTTCACAAAAAGGTGTTGAAGAATGACGTTGAGTTGTTCTTGAGAAATATCTGGTCGTTGGCTAGTTCAACTATGAATTTGAAGATTGTGTCTCTAGCGGGGATGGGTTATGTTTGATGTAGGGGTGGAGATTGCTTTTGCCAACTTATTGTTTGTTCCTTAGCTTTTCAACATTTTTTTCTTTTCTCATGTTGGGCAAGAAGGTTGGTCCACGATTGAGCTATGCCCTCGATCGCTGGTGCTGCATTGTTCTGTTGTTGAGTCTTTCCTTGATTTGCCTTCAAAACTTCATCTCTGCTGCTTGGGAAGCTTGATTGTGGAATGGTAAGGAAGAAGATCAATCTTTGGAGCTTAGTTTGGAGGCTTTAGATGTTGCCGCCGTAACATAAGCAACATTTGTTTGTCCAATTTGATTGTTGCAGATAATTATATGTCACTTTGTTCAAATATGCTTTTGTTGAACAAGTGTACTATATTTTTACATTAATACATAAAAGGTAGTTTGGGGTGTTCATATGCAAGTTTAAGAGTTGAAGCACGCCGGTTGGTAGAGGAGTTACTGATTTGGTGTTAATTCTTATCCCTAGTAGTTTGGTGCAGTATGTTGTAATTGACTTATGGTGATGAAGTTGCTGTATAATACTTGGGATTTGACCAAGTAAAAAAGAAAAAAAAGAAAACAAAAGAGAAGGTTGAAAAGTCAACTAAACAAGGGAAGTGGTCGTTGGCTTAAGGGGAGAAAAAAGAGACGCTTAGCTCCCTCTTTAACTGAAAGCTCATGTAGAAAGAAAATGAAGATAAGAGAGAAAGAAAAAGATCTGATTCTGGAGATCGCTAACATCTCCTATTGAACAAAAAATATAGCAGGTATGGTGCCGTTTTTCTGTGGAGATTACCTACTTCCATTAGTATTTTCAGTTTGGACGGGGCTTTTCTTTGACAAGATATTAATTTCCTGTCTTAATTCCAGCAACTGGAGGAAGTTGTTTGAGCAAAGTAAGTGTAATGCTTCTGTGTTATATGGCTCGTGATCATGAAATGAAATAAAAAGATCAGATTGCCTCCAAAAGGATATTTGATGTCTTCAGTCAAATAGCACAAGATTCTTCATTCTTGACGTGGTATCGATCTGCGCTTGTGTAAATAAAGTAATACTTCTATCCAACTTCTATGAAGTAGAAAAATTCACTATCCGATGGATTCTGGAAACTGCTCATGCATATGTGATCTTGATTGCATTTTGTTAATTCATTATTAGGTCATGAAGTGGGTAGTGAAGGTACCATAGATGTGTTTGGCATTTTCTCAAAGCCAGGGCACTAATGTCAAGATGATGAATCTCCATGGATCTGTATCAAACTTTGTTTGTCGCTTAATATGCCAATGTGAAGGTTGCTCTCTCTGAAGGCAGATATATGGCCTTGATCAGGCTGAAAGTATTATCATCAACGGTGGAAATCCAGTACAAATCATGTTGCCGCTCTTTCCTTGTTTTGCTTCATGCCTTTATAAATCATCTTGCAAATTTGTATCTTAACATTATTTGCAATCTATTACTTCAGTTTGGTCATTGTTTGGTGATGACGATGTCCATGCCCTAGAGGCTTTAGAAGAACAGAGGATTTCCACTGTATTGTGGATAATAGTGTGAGATCCAAACCCGAAGTATGCAGGAAGTCCTTAAATCAACCATATTGCTTTCATGTTTTTGGGATAAACATGACTAGTAATCAATGGGTGGCTAGAAAGGTGATTTGCGAGCTGATCTAGATCTCTAAATGCCATCTTTTCTTGAACTACAGCTCAAATCGAATGTTTTGTTACAGCCGCCACTTTGTATGGAATTGGTTTCAGCCAAAATGTGCACCATTTTTGGCTAGGCTGATGGCGGGGACAAAAAATCTTCAGAGCTCGGGTACTACCCAGCTGTTTATGGCTCTGAAATGAAGTGGGAGGAGCCGCGCATATGATTTTTAATTCTGTGGAGTGTTTAATTGGTACTGCATCAGGAGCGAGGACTTCCTACTAAAACTGTAATCTTGACATAGGAATAGCTCACTGGCAATATTAGGAGGGAAAATTGACTTGGAAGATAGTTGTCATGTTCTTTTATTATCACTTGCACAGTAGTTTGATGTGTGTCTTTGAATCCTGACGAGAGAAATCACGTTCTTTTATTATCATATTCAGTTGAGAGTATTCATCTCACATTAGTATTTTCACTCTGGCATGGGGCTTTTGATGTCGATGTCTTATTGTTTTCTGTCTTATTTCAACGAATTCTTGGGGAAATTGGTCAACCACTTGAATGTGATGCTTCAGCGTCATCTGGCTTGTGATCCTGGAGGGAATGAAAATAGATAAGAATGCCTTTGAAGTAGATTGCATATCATTATATGTCATCAGTCACAAAGTAAGATTCTTCATCCTTGACATGAATCTGTTCTTACGCAAACAGATTATTACTTTTTTCCAAGCTCTATTAAAGTTGGTTTCCTACAGAACCAGATGTTTATTATGTGATTCTTTCATTCATTTATGCATAATAAAACAGAACTTCATTCATCATTCGCAAAAGGTCCAACCAAAGGCTTAAAGTATTAGTTGGAGGTAGACTCAATGTATGTAACCCCTGTTGAAACTTTTTATCCAGCTGATGTCAAATAGTACTTTTAGCAATTGATTGATCCTGGCAACTACTCATGTCTATGTGGCCGTGATTGCATTTTTAGCAGCTTATGTCCAGTTATTTTGTCATGGATTGATAAGTCACTGGAGGCACCATCGTAAGAATTTTACTTTTCTCAGATCCAAGACACTGATGTTGAGATGTTGAATTTCCATGGATTCTGCCCTCTTTGTCAATTGAGATGCTAATATATAGATTTCTCAATCTGATGGTGGATTTATGGCTTTGATCCTTTCAAAAGTTGCATCCTGTACAGTGGAAAAACTGGTAGGAATCATGTTGCGCTCTCTTATTTTTCATCATGCCTTCACGTATCGAAGTTGTATCCTTTTGTTCGTTCTTCATTTGGTGGTGACAAACCGCCGGAAGGGAAAAAATTCAAAGAAGAAAGGGATGATCACGAAGTGAGTGAAGGGATCAGAGTTGATATATCCGTGGAACGTGGACAGAGAGATTCAGGACTTGTGGAGGTATCTCCCGGCAAGCAACGTAGCTTCCATGACAATGGAGAGGACGTTGACACCCTCGACTTCGCATTTGCTTCCTTTAAACGTTCTCCCTCTGGAGTTCTTGAAGTTGGTCATGCAGTTCAAAGTTTTGGCTGCACTTCTGGCTCAAATAGTCATCTGCACAACATCCCGCCAGGTCTGAGCGTCACAATTCCAATATTTCTATGAGGATGACACGACCTGCTCTATGAATGAAAGATCAAATTGAAAAATCACGCAATATGATTTCATTGCCATCACTTGGCACATTTGAGGAGCCAGAGTATTAGTTGAAGTTATTGTCCCCGACCAGTCCATGAGAAAGAGAAAATCTAGACATGCACTTTTTGTAATAAAAAGCAAAGGTTGATGTCATTGCCCTCACAAGAGCATTTACTCCCTCACAATCTCCTCCCCCAAAAAGTTGGCTCATGAATGAAGAGGTAGTTTAATGACATTGTGGAAGAGCAGAGTCCTCGTAGGCACATTAATCTTACTCACGTCTCTTCTTTCTTTTGACCAATTAGTCCCTTACGCCATTTTCTCTATCTCCACTCTGTAATATGCTTTTTCAAGAATGTGAATCCATGCATATATAGACGAGTAAAGCTATTGTTCACCAACGAAAATGGCTTCCACAATCGTCCTCATAAAATACATCCATGCAAACACGTGGGCCATTGACTAGTTATATCAATTGATTCAATGAAGAAAAGTTGAAGGAATTGATGCCGAAACTCACTGTTTTTGGCTTGAGGCTTGAATGCAGGCGTTGTGCTTCATGCAGCAAGTGTCAAGGCCGTCGTAGGGCCTCTCCTCCGGACATCCGCTATACAGAAGCCCACAATACTTGCCATATCTCATAAATGGAGGCACTGTGTCATTTTCTATGATATTTCTTTTCATGTTCAATACAAATTAATCAACCACAAAAAAAAAAAAAAAAAGCTCCAATTTAATTGACAAATCCTTCTTCGCATCATGCCCCGAAAAAATTGATTTTCTTTTTTTCTAGAGAAGAGCAAGCATCACTAGATATTTGAGCATAACTCGGATTCACATTTTCTGCTACAGTCTTTGCTTTGCAAAATTATTCATTCGAGTAAGAAAAATGTTGCACCCAGTAATTATTATAATTATTGTGACTAATAATCATGTTTTGGGTGAATTGGATAGTTTTAGTTGTATACTTCCACAACTGTGAGTTAACCATGTTCTATACTAAGAGAGTTTTTGTTAGTTATCCTTTTATTTGTTAGTTTTCGTTTTTAATTTGAGTGGCTATTTTTTTTTTTAATGAAACAAAAAGAGATTTCTTAGGTTACATTAAGGAACAAGTACACAGAGAGTTGTATTTCTATTGAGAAATGCAGGGGAGGCAAAGATTAGCACAACACGCCATAGCGAGAATTACGCTTCAGAATATGAACGCTGTCGGTGGTGGAATTGAGATTTTCTAGAAATGGCTTAAAAACATGGACAATGAAGCTTTGTAACTGCAACAATGAACGCATCCTTTCTCAAAATCGGTGAAAAAGAAACAGCTTTATAGCCCATCCAAGTGATTGCGTACAATTCTAAGGAAGACATTCTATCATTTCTATCGTTAACACAGTCACACAGTACAATATGTGAAATTCCTAACATAGCATGGAATCAGAGTATTTTAACTTTTGGAATCAGCTTAAAAAATACTCACTACCAATCATAAAAATTATGCCTAGGACATCAAAATTGATTTGAAGAAAAGAGTCCAAGAGAAAGTGATGATTCCTCCAAGTCAAAGTATAGGCTGATTAAAGATGCAAGAAAGTCAAGATTATTGAGAATGATTGGTGTCATCAAAGGATCGCATAGTTGGATCTTGAATGTCTAGTCATCTTAGTTATTTATTTTTGGCAGAAATATGCCTCGAAAAGATCATAACATATTATCAAAAAGTTGGAAGTCAAGATGATTAACCTAGGATATATCAAAAGTAGTCAATAGAAAAAGAAAATCAATTTCTTAACAATGATAAACTTCTCCATTTATATTTGTCAGTTCTAATGGTGAGTCGGGTTTGGAACAAAAGTAGATACCATTTTCATTGGAAAATCATCTTGACGTGAACTTGGAGTGAAATTCTTTCTAAAAATAGATATCATTTCTTTTACAATTTTGTTAGGCATGGATGTATGGCGGTGGTGATGCAAGAAAGTTATAATAGACAACTCGAGACATATGTCACGGTCGGTGAATTCTCCCGTACTCGTGACGCTTGTGAGTGGCGCTTGGGATTATCTAGTGAAGAGTGTGAGGCAGAAGGATATAACACAACTGGTCCATGGGAGTGGCGTCAGGACGGTTGGTGCTAGGAGTTCTAGGATAGAAAGATTATATCACTTAGGAGCTCTGAAGACGGGGTAGGCCTCCCGTGCACAAACTGGTCGGGAGCTGATGCCGCTCTCTTAACGAGGCCATGGCAGGTTGAAACCAGTTGTTGTGCCTAAAGAGTACTGCTGCCTTACTCGATGGACCAGACGCCCAAGCGAAGCTGGGCGTGGTAGGATCTCTCACGAAGAATCATTCACCGTATCGTTCGTGGAATAGCTAAAGAAGGAAGGCTGGCTTGGCGAATTCCGCTTGTTAGGCGCCCGCGGGTCGTTCCGAGGCCAAGGAAACTCTTGGCCCATGACAAGTGGTATCAGAGTAGAAATCCCTCCAGTAAGCAAGTGAGCAAGTCGGAGAATCGAGCTTCTCGCTCTAGTGCATCGAACTGATGAGTGCCCGGTCCGGTCCTAGTGGGCGGAAAGTGAATGGCTGGGGCAAAAGATGCTCGAACGAAGCTACGCTCTCTGCTCCTAGGATGGCAATGGTACTAGGACAAGTCGGTTCCTCGCCGAGCCGATAGGGAGTTCGAGAAGAACCGAACCCTTGCTGAATGGGGATAACGTTCCTGGATCGATCGGTGAATTCAAAGAAGATGTCTATTATCATGTTTTCAACAAGAAAAGAACCTCCATTGGTCTGCTGGGGTCAAGATGCTGGTTAGGCTGAAAGGGTGCTGCCAAAAGATGCGGTTGGCGAAAAATGCCACACTTGCCAGAAAGCACAGGTGACTGAGAAGGGCCGAGCGGCTGAGATCAAAAGAGGCCACCAATGGAGCAAAACCTGTTTTGTTGGGCGAGCGTGACCGTTCGATGTGAATTCCCAAATGTGGCACATCAATGGTTAATTTACGCAAGGAAGCGACAGAACAGATCGTAACGAGGGCGTTGCAAATTGAGTGGGGGAGAATGTCACGGTCCGTGAATCCTCCCGTACTCGTGACGCTTGTAAGTGGCGCTTGGGGTTATCTGGTGAAGAGTGTGAGGCAGAATGGTAGAACACAACTAGTCTGTGGGAGTGGCGTCAGGACGGTTAGTGCTAGGAGTTCTAGGATAGAAGGATAATATCACTTAGGAGTTCTGAAGACGGGGTAGGCCTCCCGTGCACAAACTGGTCGGGAGCTGATGCTGCTCTCTTGACGAGGCCATGACAGGCCGAAACCAGTTGTTGTGTCTAAAGAGTACTACTGCCTTACTCGATGGACCAGACGCCCAAGCGAAGCTAGGCGTGGTAGGATCTCGCACGAAGAATCATTTACCGTATCATTTGTGGAACAACTAAAGAAGGAAGGCTGGCCTAGCGAATTCCGCTCGCTAGGCGCCCGTGGGTCGTTCTGAGGCCAAGGAAACTCTCGGCCTGTGACACATACATGTATGAAAATAAGGTACAAATATAACACAAACAAAATAATCGTCCCACGATTATTACACACAATCTTTATGAATAATAAAATCTCTCACTTACTATTACGATTTCTTTTCTTGCATGACACATAAAAACAAGTATAGAGCAAACAAGCTCATATGATCACGCACTCAACGGACAAGCTGCCTCTCCGCTTTTTCTCTTTATTTGTGAAGCGTTCTCAACTTCTCTTTCGGGCCTTTTCAATGCCCCTTTTTTTTTTTTTTTGGCCACTCAAACATGTCATTTCATTTCATGTACATAAAATAGAAGAATAACCTAGATGGGCATCAAAGCAAAAAACAACCAAAAGAGATTGTGGCGGTAGACACCCAGCTTAAAAGGGAGAGACGCTTCATTCATGAATGATGATCTATTTTAAATTCAATGCCTTAGCAGATTGAAAATTTTGGATATGCTATGTATTGATTCCTGCCTGTCCCTCGTAAGACTCGACATTTTGCAATTAACACTTATGGTGGAATTACTAGTCACTGAATGCAAAAATATAGTCAAAATTAAATGCCTTGAGAGGTTTGGAAAAATTGAGAATTTTGAGTATCCAGGGTGCGAGTCCATTGAAATATTACCGCACCTCTCGGTCTTCGATTACCTCCTACATTTGGGCATTAGAGGGTGTTGGAAGCTTCATGATGTTCAGGGCCTGGAGAAAGTTAAATATGTGCTTAGAATCTAAAATGAGGGATCAACTGCAAGGCCTCAACAAATTGTCCACACCCGTCGAATTTCAGAGGTTATACGGAATATTTCAGAGGTTATACGGAATATGATGGAGGGGTCAATTTCGGATGAACTTTTGGAAATCCAAGAGCTCCAGAAATCAAGGTGTCTAAATTCTAGTAGACGTTCAGCGATGCGACTTTGTTGGAATATCGTTCATTGCGCTACTGCAGCAGAGAAACAATCGGTTCATGAAAATAACGCTCCAACCTATCGAGCGCTCTGGCCACGATGTCGGAACGATTCGCATGTCCTTTCAAAGGTGAATAAAAGCAAGTCACGCTATTCATTGTCGAGATGTATCGCCTATTTCATCACCATTTCCTCCTCTTGCGAAGCCGTCCACAAGCGTCCCCTTCTGAGTTTCGAATGACGCGGGCGATTGCTCCTTTCACGAAGCTTTCGACGAAAGGATTCATCAATGTTGACCTCTAAAGATCCGACCTTTGGGGGATTTCCAGTTCTCAGAAGAGGTGGAAGTGTCAAGGTCTGATTTTTTGCTTTGACTTCCATCTCCTGCAATTGCCGAGAGAAGTTAGAGTTCCTTGTAGTGCTTGAGCTGGGTCGGGGGGTTTCTTTCGAAAGATGAAGTTGTTACAATAAGCCAAAAGATGGTTACTACAAGCGCCAGAGAAGGTGGGTTTTCTGTGCTTTTGAGGAATTGCGTTAGCTATATCTCTATTCTACTTAACCCCTGGGAAGAAACCTGAATGTTTAGGGATGGTTAAGCCCATATGTCTCGCATCCAAGGACAAGAGAGAAGGAGATGCTCTGTGGATTCCACCCGGTGTTTGCACAGTGAGCGGTAAGGATCCGGTACTATTTTTCGCTTGTGTAAGTTCTCCATTTTAGGGATTATTCTGACATGCATTCCATTGAAAGAGCTTAATCTTAGGGTTTATTTGCATTTTGCAGGTCCTATTCCATAAAGCCTGAGGAGCCGAGAAAGATGAGGAGGCCATTGGAGCTTTTCGGATATTCTAGGTAAGTCTTATGTAGTTGTAGCCACTCTTTATTGAGTAATTTCCTGTTGATGAATATGTCCACACCAGTTTATCTTGAATAGAGTGGGTTGTTGGAGGAATGGCCAGAATTTCCTTCACGGTGTCCTCTTCAAAATATTTTGAAGAAAAGGTTCATTCTAAAAATTTTCTTTGTGGTTTATAAGCTCTACTACCTATTGTGGGTCATTTTCATTCGATGGGCCTCCAATTACACCTCTTTTCAACCATCTGGCCTCTATGATACCGATTGCTTCTCCTGTTGCTACTGTCCACATTGAAGATTCTAAGATTGAGTCACTTCCCTCTAGACTCTAGTAAGCTTTGCCAGCCCCAAGAGGGTCTGTCCTTTCCCAAAGATGCCGAAACTCCTTTTGGGAAGTAAATCCCTTCAAAAATTTGGCCCCATAAAGAGCAAGACTGTTGCATTAATCTCTAGGCTCACTTTCCTAAGAAAGCTTTGTTAAGAGAAAGTAAATCTTTGAATCCCATGCCTCCATTGTCTTTCCTTTGCTTCAAGAAATCCCAACTCTTCCAGAATACCAGGGTGAAATTCTCTGCTTTTCCACTAAAATGCTGCCATTCTGTGTTCAATCACTTTACATATGGAAACGGGATTCTTGAAAATTGACATTGCATATTGAGGAAGAGCCTGCGCTACTGTTTTTTAGTAATATCTCCTTCCCTGCATTAGAATTTAAAGATTCCTTCCAACCTGCCATTTTTTTGTTAACTCTTCCAAGTATCCAGGCAAAACATATTCTTCTTAGACTCTCCCCAGTCCAAAGGAATTCCAAGGTATTTTCCTGTTTTATCCAGTTCTAGGACAAGCCGTTCATAAGCCATATTGGCTCTTATGGTCTGTGGACACCCTGAGCTAAAGAGTATTCCTGATTTGTTTAGGTTTATCTCTTGTCCAGTAGCAAAACCATATTGATGTTACATCCAATATAGATTGGCATTCTTGAATTCTCCCATCTGAAAAGAAGATGGAATCATCCGCAAATAGGATATGTGATATGGTAGGGGAAGAAGAGTTGAGCTTAATACCCTCAACACTGCCATCCTCCACTGTTTTCTTCATCATAAGAGATAAAATGTTTGCTACAAAAATATAGAGATGAAGGGATAAAAATCACCTTGCCGAAGTCTTATGGAAGGTTGGAAGTAAGGAAGAGGATTCCCATTATATTTAACACTAAATGAGATTGAAGATACACATTTCATAACCCATGTAATCCACTTTTCATCAAAGCCCAGTTTTCTAAAGCATGCCTCCAACAAGTCCCATTATACTCTATCATACGCCTTTTTCGTACCAAGTTTCAAAACCACTAGGAATTTTTTTCCTCCTCTTCTTTGCTCTTAGTTGAGGCAACACTTCCTGCACTATCATGATACTGTCCTGGATAAGTCTCCCACTCATAAATGCACTTTGCTCTCGAGATATCAATTTCGATGACCAAGTTTTGAGTCTATTCACGATTACCTTGGATATGATTTTATAGGAAAAATTGCACAAACTAATGGGGCGGAATGATCAAGAGTTTCTAGGTTAGGAATTTTTGGAACTAGAGTAATGCGGGTTCTATTTAAGACTGGATTCATTTTTCTGATGTGAAAATATTTTTAACTGCTGCAAATACTGTGAAAAATGATTTTCTCGAAGTACTACTTTGGAAGAATGATTGGCTTCTCCCTTGAAATCTATTTGGTTATGTTTGTTCGCTTGTGCAGATACTTTCGATTTCGTATTTTCCATGGGGATGCTCAATTGGAAGATCAATTGCTCCAAATAAGCCATATGTACTCTTCAGGAAATCCCTTAACTCCAGTTATCTCAGTCCCTTAACCATTCTTTTTTTGGTAAATAATTAGTGTGTTTTGATACACTGCTATATTTTCTTGACCAGATTCCCTGGCCATTTTGTATTCATTGATCGGATTTACGTGTCAGATTTGACTAAGGCCAGACTATCAATCAAATTCATCCCGTCTGGACTTCTGATTGTATGATATAATCATTTAAGCAGTAGAATTTTTACGCTGTGCGAGGTGGATTTGTTCCATTGATGCTCATTATGGAGGTTCGAAATAGTAAGATATAATATATTATGCTATACACGATAAAGGCATGTCATTTCGATATGGGACATGAAACCCGAAGAGAACCGTATGCGTAGGTGGTTCTGTTGTGAGATTAGGAGTGAAGTGCCTGTGTAAACGGACTATTTGCTTTGGCACAGGAACGTAGGCAGAGCTGGACGTTGTAATTGCTTTGTGAAAGTTTTGGTGTCAAGACTTCTCTGGAAAGATGGAGATTCCTCACTGGCACATTATGGCATGATTCAGTACTAATCGATTCAGTAGATAACAAGTTGATCTCATGATGTAGTGTTGATTTGCAGGAGCAGGTAATGCCTTTCTTGGTGATAGTTTTTCAGTTTGTTGAAGCAGCTAATCGTTTTCTTGGAATGTAGGTTACTGAAATATGACAAGGAAGATATCCAAGGATAGGGGTGATGCTACGTTATGGAGACGCGAGTTCAGTCCAATGGTTGTGTAGAATCAAGCTGCACATTTCACATATCAACCGTTTTCAGGACGTTTATGAGGTATATTTTTTCTAGAAGCCTAATTTGAAGGTTAAAATCCTTTTAGACTAAGCCTCAAGTTTATTGATATTGCCCAACAATGCAGGTTGTGGTGAGAAGATGCAGATCTCTTACAGTGGTGTTTCAGTGTCCCGATTGGGGTATGAACAAGTTCGATTGGTTCTCGAGAGGATTCAACTTTAGAGAACCGGTGGATGCAAATGCTAACAAACATGGAGGCTATCTGTTTACCTGGAGATTGAACATGGAAACAGGGGAAGTTCAGAAGAGTCGAATCTTACGGGCACCGGATTCTCTATAGACTTTCCTTTCATAAATGCCGAATTCACTGGCTTGCGTAACAGGTATGGTTATGCTCAAGTCATCAATTCAGAGCAAGCTCTGAAAGTGGTAATGCAATGCCACTCTCTACTCTCGAGTCCATGTCCACTTGCCCAAAGTAGCGCATAAGATCAGTTTCCTATTGTTTATGCATCACTCGTTCGATTCAGGAATGGCTAATATGGAGGTCTAGTGAAGTTATACTTCGACGAACCCTGTCCTGGGCTGTCTGACTCTGAGGTATTACTGAAAGTTTTTCGAGTTATTCTAATTATCCATTGTACATGTCGAAATGTTCCTCACTGCAGCCTTGAATTAGAGAGAAAGATATCACAAGAAGTTGATGAAGGTCGGGTACCATAATGTCGAAAAGGACAGCTTCTGCAGCAGGTGTGTTGTCCCTAAGAAAGATGGTCTTGGAGAGGACGGTCGTTGGATCGTCTCTTGGATACATAATGAAGAAACAGATGGGTCCCAGGTTAAGTTTAAGAGTTTCAATGCAATCATCATGTACGTCTGCCTACCGGTTACGACGTTTGATGTGATTTTGAAATCATGAAATCTACAGGTTCTTGTGATTGAAGTGCACAAGTTTAAAGGTGAACCAATGGAAAAAAATGACTCTGCCTCAAAGGGCACCCTATGGATTCCGTGGTACCTTCGTCTCGTCTCTATACTGAATCGATGATCGGGGACACCGGATCTCATGTACAAGGCCTTACTTTTCTCATCAGATGATAGGTTTTTTGCCTTATGTGATGTTCTAATTTTCTCGGTCTAGTTTCGTGCTAAACTTTTCCTGCTTATCAGTAACTTCATCCGCCCTGAAAAAGTAGGGACCTAAGAGACTGGCTACCTCGAACCGCATCGCTCTTCAAGCTACTATAACCAATAAAAGTCAAGCATGTCTATACAGAGACTACTGTAAGGCCATTGGCTGGAATTTTGCCTACCGATCAAGTTCTAGAGTACTCAAGTAATTCATAGGCTCTTTGACTGTATCCAAGATTTTTGTTGCATGTACAGAGAGGAGAGGTTTAGATGCCTCCTGAAAATGGATGTTATAATAGTTATCTTTCAAAGGTAGATAAAGCAGGTCGCATTATTCATGGTAAAGATGTATTGCCAATTTCATCCGTATCTCCTACTTCATAAGACGATTTTTCTTGATAGCCGGTTACTGTACTTTGTAATCACCAAATGAAAAGATGGGATTATTAGTTCAAAGAAAGTACGAAATGATGGATTACAAAGACACAACAAACATGTTTAAATTTTGATTCCTGTGTTTGGAGTTCTTTTACCAACCAAACATATTTTCAAGAGAAAAAGAAAGGAGAAATGAAGAATCTTTTATTTTTACTTTACAGTGAAAACGAAAACTAAAACCCTTTTCATGAACCAACTTCAATTTGGGTATGCTAGTTCTTTTCTTTATTTGTGTTTTTCATTTAGAGCCGAAAAATGCTTGATATCTAATTTGAATCTCTGCTTTCGCTCTCATTTGCTACGCCGCGTTTATTGTTGCTGCTCCAAGGTTCGTCAAGCAGCCGCTCCCCCAACGCCTGACACTTGCTCCATCTCTACTCCTGTTGAAAGAATGGAAGCTCTGACTCGAGTGTTATACAATATCGGTAAATTTGTCGACCCACATACCCAATATTCACCACAATATCAAGTTTATACAAAACTTGCATATTTATACACCATTACACCATGTTTCATCGACCGTTCAAGTGTTATATAAGATCTCCTCTACATCAATCAGAATACAGTAAAGGGGACCCGCATTCCTCCCACGTTGGGCTAAAATAGAGTTTGCCCCTCCTTTCCCTGCCTTTTGGGCTGTCAAAAGTGTGGAACAGTAGAAAAATTGGAACTAAAGACCTAACTTCTGCAAGGCGAGCTCTTATTTCTTCTAGTTCTTCCTCATCATCAACACCCTCGGCTACCGCTTCATCCTACAAATTCCAATATCATTGATACATGAAAAAAGTAAGAATGCAGCAGTGATTGTTTCTCAATTAGCTCCCTATCGGGGAAATAAAAGAATGACCAAAAATAAGTTCCATTAGTAAGGGAACTAGCAGATATACCTCTTCTGCAGTAGGTTGATAGGTTGAGCAGATTGCTTCACCTTTTGCTTCCTCACTACCTCTGGAAGTTGAGCAGCTGTCTCACCGACTATGGCTGTCAAGACCTTATCGACCTCTTCGTCTATCTCCTCTTCTATGTCCTCCGTGTCGAGAGCTGTGTCAACCGCATCATTCACAAATTCTTCTATCAAACCAACCTATATATCATATAAACAAACGGCATTCAGCTATCAAATATATACCTCTGCTATTCATATGCCGCAAGATGCAGGCTACTTCACAACCCATTGTTTTCACAACTTTACAATGAGAAGTAACAAAAATATTTCACAATTTGAACTTCCAACTTTTTCCACTTCGCAAGCCATATTCCAGCAAGTGAGCAAGAAATGGAGAACTAACATTCCCAAATTGCTCAAGATAATGTTCCTGAATTGTGCACTATAAGGTCATGTTGACATAGTCGTTCATTTCATTATCTTATTTCTCATCCACTCATGAAGGTTCAAACTATCAGCATAATTTGAAAATGATAAAGCCAAAAAGGAGACAAAGTTTCCATTGTCTCTCAACAACCACATACTATCAGAAAAAGCTTGAATGTAGGCATCATTCGTCATTCTGAATATGAATGTTGACAGCAAAAGGACTATCAACATGCAAATACACAATTAACAAAACCCCATAGAAGAGAGTGCATCATGCATATTATAAAATCACATCAACTGATACAAGATTAACCGATACAAGAAATGTAACTTGGGAACAGCCATTTCAGGAGCTTTCACAAGGTCATTAACAAGCTTCATAACCTCAGAACTCTCAGACAAGTGCCCCACCGTCCGAGCAATTGCTGAAAATACAATCAAAATAAGTTGGTTAAATTTTCACTCCCTCTCTCCCCCTCCTGCGTATGAATACACTCTCTTCCTTCTTTTCTCGTGTGTTTTGGCTTCCAAAGATGGGTGTGACTTCTCCTCAAAACCACGGGCAGTTTTTTTTGTCAGCTCCCATAAGAAAACATCCCTTCTCAAAACCAGTTGCCATGCTCGCTATATATCCTGAACTGAGTTTTTTTTTTTTTTAAAGAGGAATCTTGCACTGCATGGATGAGGCTTTGCGGGAACTTAGTGTTGCATTTTCGGGATTTCTTGAGATTTGACTGACTCAGGTATGTCCTTTTTATCCGTAGGGCTGCGTGGGAATGCCTCTGCTTTTTCATTACAGGGGAAAAAAGTCTGGTTCGGGGCATTTGGCCAGGTAAAAAAAAAAGTGTCTTTATTGGCAAAATCGAGAATAGGAGATTCATTTCTGAGAGGGAAGGAAGATTCATAGCGGCGAACTGAAGATAAAAATGTCTTTTGATGGAACCCGATGGCTTAGGTGGCGTGATCTTCGGACGCATTTGGGAACTGAAGATTCGTTGATGGAACCCAGACGGAGAGAGCCAAGCTCGAGAACGAGAGAATGGTGCTTCTCATCCCCCAGAAGGAGCTCCAATTTGCTCCATCTTCAACAGCAGCAGCAGCATTCATCCAACAAAAGGAGCGGCGGCAGCGATGAGGGTTGAAAGGCGAAGGATTCTGAAAGAAACTAAAAGCAAAAACTCCGGCTCACGCAAAGCCTTCGCCCCCAATTCAAAAGTTGTTTCGATTGTGTCTTTCGTTCGACCTCCGTGATCGGGCCGAGGTCCGGTGGCGCCGGCAGTGTGCGACCGGACGGCTGCTCTGCAACCCGGAAGAAAGCTCCGACCACCAACCCAACCGTGGCTGATTCGAAGGTGGAGACGCTGTGTGACTTGCTCGATGGAGGATTGATAGCTTTGGACCCTATTCTTACAAAAAAAAAAATTCGAGTCTTTCGAAATGGGCATCGGGAATTAGTGGGTACTCCATCGATCAGTTAAATTTTGCTCTCTTTATGCTTGTTTTTCTGGGATACACTTATTGGTGGAGAGGAATCACAACATGTGTGTCTGCTTGTTCCATGAGTGATGGAGGATTTCTAAAGAACAACCACCTCTCGCTCAATTCGTAGTGCATGCTGGCAGATTTGTTAATGAATTTTGTGTGGTGCATTCTGAAATTTTTTAATTGACTGCAAAATGGAAAGTGGTATGTGCAAGTCTGATGCCAGTGGATGCCTTAAAGCTTTTACTTAATTTTCAACGACTGAAAAAAGGGCATTAGCAATCACGGCATTTTCTTTTTTGTCTCTGTTAGTTCTCTGTAATTGGGATGTGCTTCGAGGTTTCCCTTTGTTCGATACTTTACTTTCTGCTTGGATGCTTTTTCGTGTCTGCTATATCTAGGAGACTGAGGTGATTTGTGTAGTTCCCTTCCTTTTCATTCCGATGTAAGTTCTTTGGCTGCACTTGATGATTGTGTGCAAGTTGACTATGAGAAGTTGAATTGGCCTGTGAAAAAGATTCATTAGCCTACTGTTGTTTGCACTTTTCAGCTAGATCGAGGATTAGAATTCTATAACTATGACAGGCCAACAAAAGTTGGTTCTTTCTTGACACATAGATCACCAAAACCACCGACCAAGATAACTCATGTTGGATCTGTGAGATGAGGTATCAAATGTTAAAGCTACTACTAGGTTGTTTTTCCTGCGTATAAAATGCAGGTACCTGTGTGGTCTGCGTTTTGGTTTTTGGAGTGCTTTTGGTGTGGACTTTATGCAGGAACATTCGCCATAGTTTGGATCCCTGACCTACATAATGCAATACAAAGAGGATGATGTTTTGTTGCTAACTTAGGGTCTCTAAACTCTCCTCATCATCTTCAAAGCTAATTTATCAATTCCCTACGATTGGCCACCATTGTTCAATTTTTTTAAAAGATTTTTAATCCTTGTACTGATCTTCTGTACATCTTACTCTAATATTTGGTTCAAGTTCATTCATCAGTGATTTTTTAAATATATCTTGCCTCATGCTGTCGAAATATTCTAAATCTCCTTCTCTTTCATACCTGTCTTTTCTCTTTTGTTGTTTTATCTCCGACTTTATTGGGCAGGAATTTATTTTTAGTTAGAAGATGGCAACCCCAGAAGAAAACAACAATGTGAAAACTCTTGAAACACAGCCCAACAAGTGGAGAAACAAGGAGTCCATCATCTGGGAACACTTCACAATAGAAATTGTGAGTCCTGGTTGCAGAAGGGTGTGCTGTAAGCAGTGCAAGCAAAGTTTCACCTATGGCACTGGCTCAAAGGTCACTAACACCAGCCAGCAAAGTAAGTCGACACAATGCTTCAGTGGTAGTCATGCTCTGGATCATGGAAGGCGTTAAGATGGATCACAGTGCCTCATCAAATTTTACGAACCTTAAAATGATTTTACCAACATTCCAATGAATAAGTTAGCAACCCAACTTTTTCTCAAAATTTACAAGTGTAGCACTCTGACAAATTTACAAATATGTCAATAAATTAGTAAGTTTGTAACTTCTTTCATTATGGAAATTATTTTTATCAACTGAAAATTTTCTATAGTTAGTGTTAACAAATTTTCTTTTGGTCATAAGCAAGCTTTTCATTCACCAAGTACTGGCCCAATTACGTGAGAAAAGGCATCAATTAGTTTACTGTGGACCCATCAATTATGGCAGACGCACACCATTGCACCTTTGGAAGATCCTTCGTGGAAAGTTCTGTTGATGTTTGGCTTGAGGACTCAGTGGTTTCCATCTTATGGGTAAGTGTCCTGGGTTGTTTCTATTCTCTGATTCTCGGCCATTCCATTTCGAGAGATTCATATGCATAGCCATGATAGACACCATTGTTGTTGCAGGATCTGGTAAGTGATGCTTGAAAATGGAGGAATATCTTTATGTCCAAATGTGCCAAAAAGTGACCGTGATCAGTTCGAAAGACGAGGGCTTTGAGGTGGTTACCAATCTTCAATGGCCATCCTTCAATTCAAATAACTTCCTGATTTCAAATCTAAATGCCGATCTCAGAGGCCAACCTTGTCTGTTTCGTCCTTTGACAAAGAAGGAACAGATGTTTGACAGTTTCAGGTTCCTTTTCGTAAAGAGGGCACGTCGACTCAGGTACAATCTTCCTTCTGAATAGGTTTTCTCTTGTGGTAGGGCATTTCGGCACACACTTCACATAAACACCCTTACTTTGGGTTGAGTCTTTAGATTCCATGCCTTAGTCCAAAGGGCTTTTGGATTTTGGTAGGACGATGAGGCTTGATTTGCTTCATGCTTAGTCTCAATGTCCTGGAGTTGTTTGTAGCCACTTTTAACAGCATAGCCTCCTGCTTGGTTGCGTGTCCAGGCTCGCTAGTCTTCATCGGCGTTAAGAGTGGGATAGCTAGAATATCATTTACTAAATGCTCATCAAAACTCAGCATTTCCATCACCCTATTCCGCCAGTATATTCTTGAGCACATACCCCCGTACATTTCTCCTTGTTTCCACAGATCTTCAATTGCATTTTCAGTTGCTGCATTTTGTCCGTCATAATGCAAGCTCAGCTCATTTGTTGACTCCTAAAGCTCCCTATTCAAGCAGTTGATTTGACTATTAACATTAGAGAACTTCCGCTTGCTCCACTTCTTTAGGGCCTCTATTCCTTTCTGTAGTTTCTTCAGAAAATGTTCATTTCCATGCCTGGAGTATTCCACACTAAACTTACTAGCTGACCACATTCATTATCTTTAAGCTAGTATGCTTCAAACTTAATTTCTCTCTTTCTTTTTGCAGGTTCCATTGAGAGAGTTAGCAAGAAAGGACTATGGTTGGTGCCTATAAGAGGCATACGCTATACGCTTCCTCTTCTGGGATGTCACTCTTCATTCTACATTGCATGGAGCTTTATCTAGTATTTCTTTCACATGGGCATCTGCATTCCTATTATTTGCCATGTAAATGCACATCCTTTACATTCAAGATCCATTAAAGATCATGCATTTATAATGTCTAATATCTCAAAAAGCCATTGACCTTTGGTGCTCCGCCATATGCTTGCGTACTTTTTCCCAGTGATAAAATTTCATCAAAGTTCAGTTCCTCACCCCCCCCAAAAAAAAAAAAAGAACCCAACCAAATCAAAGGAAGCTGGTTTTGGAGGCTGATTATTGGAGCATGTACAAAGGTAATTCTCATATGTTTTCCACTTTCTGTACAAATTAGGTCAAGCATTTCATTTGTGATTGATTCCATTGTTAGCGCCACCATGTCATTCCGTAAAATTGCTGATCCCCCTGCAATTCCATTTGAATTCATCACTGCATGGTTCAGGAATTGGATTCATTTCAAGCTCATACCACAGATTCTTGATTCTTTGTTTCCATCAGAAAAATAATGCTGGGCCTTTCCAGACCTCAATGCCAAGATTGCCTTGGGTGTGCCTAACCCCTAATAATTCCAGAAAAAAATTATCATGGGAACCTCAGTGGCTTATTAGTGATAGCCATCAAAGCCCATATCTTAGGATCCTCCAAAACCTGAATTGGAGTCTACAAAAGTTTGGTCTCATTTAAGGCAAGAGAGTTCACCTTTTGAGAAGCGTAAGGACTATACCTTCACTGTGTTTTGTTTCCACCTGTTTTCTTCCCCTTGCTACATTTCTTTTTGGGGGCCTTTTGAGCTGCCTTCCAGCATTGTAGGGTGGTTTGGAGTTGTTATCAACGTCAAGCTCTTTTCTTTGTTTTTATATGGACTGATGCCACCTTTTCCAATTGCTTCTATCTCCTCAGTAAAAATCTATGCTGACTTTCCCAGATTGTTCCCACTACTAGGAACCAATGGATTCTTTCCTGTAGGCTCATAGGACACCATTTGCAGGGTGGGGGTAGGAGTTTCTGGAATAATCTCATCATCTATGATTATATCCTCTGGTTTTGCATAGAACAGCTTCCAAAGAGGGCTCTTCTTCCAAAGCAACTAGGATCATCAATTTCTAACCAGTTCTCATCATATTCTTCTTCCTCAAAGAACTTGGCATAATGCCCTATGCAACTACATGCATAAAGAAAGTGCGGTAATCTCTCATATTTAAAGTCGACCCATAGTTTCTTTCCTCCTTGGCTGGCAAATGTCCCAGGTTATAAGGGGGACAGTAAATCAGTTCTTACTCTAGCTTTTCCACCTGTATAGGAGCTAAACCCCTTTGTATCAATTTTCACTTAAGTTACCAAGCCCACTGCTGCTGTATTTGCCTTATGGTTTCCTCCGAGACCCAATCCGTAGGTAATCTGTGCACTTGAACCCAAAACTCGTAATGTGTATAATCGTAACTGTGCTGCAAAGTAGTCAATGTCCATAGTTTAAGCACCAGAGGATTGCTAGAGAAAGACCAGGGCCTTGTCTCAAGAATTCTGTTCATTTCATTTTCAGACTTAAAGGTAAAGGCTAAAGTTCTCGAGTCTACCCAATCGAAGGTAACTGAATCCACTCTCCATGCCCCCTTCAGAGTGTTTTGGAAGGCTTGGAGATTGTTATTGGGGTTGTAGAACAATTGCCCAAACATAGTTAGACGACATTCTTATATTCTCTCAGTTGGGACCATACCATCTATCTCTGCCAGGTCTTTTTTCTGACCAAAAATTGCCCAATTTTCTGCAGAGGATAGCAACTCGATAATCTGAGGTGTCAAATTCTTCCATTGAAGATGCACGAGAGGCAAGCACCTTACTCCCTGTGAGAAAAGTACGCTAGAAGCAGCCATTCCTGTAAATTCATTCTCGGGGTTGTATCGCTATACACTGTAATGGCAAAATGCTGTCCAAAGACAATGCAATGCTCTGGGAGGCTGTTGCGGTAGGTCGGGATTTTGGGTTAGAAATTTAGGCGAGGATTAACCAGGGTTGTTGCTTTCAGCTGATATTATGGTCATTGATCGCATGCCCTGTACTTGTAGGGCGTGATGCTATAGAATGAAGATCGGGTTGTATCGGAAGCTGGGTTGGGGTTAGCTTATGGAACAGTGAACATGATTTATGGGAAGGTTGGGGATTTTGGGTAAAGGGCCAAAGTTGAAAAGGAAACGGGAGATTTGCATCTTGGTAGAGACTAGATGAAATGACTGCTGTATTCAGTGAAGAGCATCAGGGTTTTCTGGGTGAAAACTACCACCATTGGGGTAGGATTCCCATCAAGAGAGGATATCTATTAATTCCAACTCAATTGGGTAAAATTTTGCTGGAGAAGGTGCATAATGACGGATTGCAAAGGCACGGCAAACAGGTCTAAATTTACATGAAGTTCTTATTTCTACAAGCCGAGCATATGCTCAAGGGAACAAAAGACCGGAAATGAAAAATTTTCGTTTACATTGAAAACTAAAATTAAAACATTTTCTTTAACCATTAGGCCCCTTAGAACTTCAATTGGGTTTTCTGGTTCTTTTTAATATTTGCGGTTTTCATTTTGGGCTGAAAACTTGGATGCGGGCGTCTTGCTTCATGCAACAATTGGTGAGGCCATCGCAGGGTCTCAATCCTGAATATCTATATGTTGTATAGAAGCCCACACTACTTGCCATATCTCAGCGATATAGGCACCATGTCATCTTCGATAATAATTTTTCTCATGTTCAGTGGTACTTGATTAACCACAAAAATAAAAAACCCCATATTAATGGACAATTCACCATCACAATATACACAATTAACAAGAAAAAAAATTGAGTAATTTCTAGAGAAGAGCAAGCATCACTGCATGCATGAGCAGGATTGGGATTCGCATTTTTGCTACGTCCTTTGCTCTGCGAAACTAATCTTTCGCGTAAGAAACAAAGCTGCCATTGGTAAATATTATAATCAAAGAGACTGCTTGGGTTTCGCAAAGGAATAAACATGCAAAGGGTTGCATTTGTATTGCGAAATGCAAGGGGAGGGCAGAGATTAGCAAAGCACACCATATCGAACTAACCTCCTTGGGATTTAAACATTGTCGTTGGAGGAATTGAGATTTTCTAGAAATGACTTACACTCATAGAAAATAAAGCTTAGTAATTGCAACCATCAATGCCTCCTTTTTCAAAATCGGTGAAAAAGAAAGAGCTCGACTACACATTAAAGAGAAAAAAAAAAAAAAAAAAAAACCATCCATCCAAGTGATTGCGTACACATCTAAAGAAAATGTTCTATTATTTATATCGTTATAGCACAACCAAATAGTAAAATATGCGAAACTTCTAACGAACCACGGAATCAAAGTATTTATACTTTTGGAACCGGCTAAAAAATACTTGCTACTCGTGAATCTATTATGTTTGGGATGTCAAAATTGACTTCAAGGGTCTAGGAGAGAGAGAGATGATTCCTCCAAGTCAAGTATTAAGTTGATTAAACATGTGGGAAAGCTAAGGTCATTAAGAATGATTAGTGTCATCAAAAGATCACATAGTTAAATCTTGAATGTCCATTCATCTAAATTCTTTATTTTTGATGGACATCTTACTCGAAAAGATCATGATAGGTCATTAAGAACGTGTAAGTCAAGATGATTAACCAATAATATCATGGAAAAAATCAGAATCTTATCAATGATGAACTTCTCCAATTATCTTTATCAGTTCTAATAGTGAATTCGCAGGACCGAATAAATAGCTAATGAAGCTCAAAATGAAGGGAGTCATGGAAAGGAGAATCATTGAGTCGGAAGGAAAGTCGTTGAGAACGAAAGAGCAAATCAAGTACGGATACAAGTAATGGTAAAGCTACCGGAAGATTTTGTCAAGAGATAGATCTTTGTGATATTGTCAAGAGATAAATCTCTGTAAGCAAGATCTTCTACTATGCTTTTTCTGGTCTCGATTTTTGTCAAAGAAAACGTCACTTCATGCCCCCCATCACGTGGGTTGGGTACTATTCCGAATCAGGTAATCATCGTGACGATCCAGCTTTGAGCTATGAGCAATTGAGCATTGCAAAAATTATACCATGTCTTCAAATTTTTAATAATAAAAAAAGGAGATCGTTTATGGTTTCATTGGAAAATCATGTGGAGGTAAATTTAGACTGAAATTCGTTCTAAAAGTAGATATCACTTGCCATCAATTGTTGTTGGGCATGGAAGCACGTCAACGGTAACACGAAAAATATATAATGAGCAACTCTGGAGATATTTATTTGTAAATGTGGTATAATTATAACACACAAATAAAATATTTGTCACACAGTTACCATTACAATTTTTTTTCTCACATGACATGCAAAAAGGCTTGGAGCGAAGTCTTTTATTTCTGAGCCAACTCTATGTTAATTTCCTCAGTTTGAAGCCCACAAACTTTGAAAGGACCTCCGCTTATCATATGACTTCATAGCTCCTCATCTTCATGTTCTCGCGAAAGCATCTATCTACTGTACGTCTCCAAAATAGTTCCCTACTATTACCCGTACTATTTCCTGACACAGTAGCCTCGACAAGTAAACGTTGATTTCTGATAATTATTTTCGTCGAAGACAAGAATTACGGAATCTCTTGTCACATGCTGCACAGAACTTGAATGAGAGCGAACAAAGGGAACGTACTTATTGGGGGAACGTAATAATTGATGTGGGTGCAACCAGCGTGTTTCACATTGACACGCCCAAAAGAAGTCCGTGGCTTTGCAGACTTGGAAAGTAGAGAGGCCTCTGCGTTTCTCTGCATCTGTTCCACCATGGAATAACGAGCAGAAAAGGAAAAGAGGAAAGGAAGAGAGAGAGAGATGCGTCCACGATTCATGAGATGGAAAGACCGATTTTTCCATTTGCGAAACACGATGATAGAGAAAGGCCCTGACCGATGCAGTACAAGCGCAATTACATGTCTCAATGCATTACTTATGACTCTAATCACGAAATAACGGTTCATCATCCTTCACCAAATTAACTGTGAATGAAGTGGCTTTGGTCATTTTTCATTCAGATCTAATTGAGATACAACCCCCTTGTGACCTGTAAGGTGTAATATGAGGTTATTTTCCACGATTACCCTCTCTCCCCCCACTCTCTCTCTACCCACGAAAGGAGTAGTACGTTCTTTTGGTAGGAAAGAAAAAGGAACAATAACGAAAATAAATTAAAGAAAAAGGAAGGACAAAAGGAGGGGGTATGGAAAAGAGAGCATCCGAAAGGAGATGTACTATTCATTATGTAAATACGATTTCTACAATGCCAAAAAAGCCAACAGGTACTCGTTTAACTTAGCACAAAGATAAATTTGTAATTAACGATGGACGTGACACGAGATGTGACGCAAATGGGGGATGGAAAAGAGAGCATATGAAAGGAGATGTACTATTCATTCTGTAAATAAAACTTCTACAATGCCAAAAAAGCCAATAGGTACTCATTTAATTTAGCAGAAAGATAAATTTGTAATTAACCATGGACGTGACGCGAGATGTGACGCAAACCCGATAAAATAAACAACATCTCCTCATTATGAGTAATCCATCACCAATTAAATAATCAATGTTTGTCATATTAAAATTTTATCTTTTAATAAAAAGTGTATATCATTCGAAAAAAGCATTTTAGATTATATAAGGTATGTATCTTATTTATCCCATAAAAGACATGTGTCGTCCATGTCAATGGAAAAAAGTTAGCTATGTTAATGAGCATAACAAAATACAAGTTTGGATTAGACGGAAGAGGGATGTGGCTTTTTGAAGTTAGAGATCAGACATGCACCAAATTCAAAGTCATGAAGGGTAGAATGAAACATTCCCTAAAATGTAAGAATGAGATCTCACATTCTTCTTCCAAATGCATGTAGCCTAAGAGTGTGATTATAATGTATCTAATTTGAAGTGATTTTCCTCGTTATTAAGCGATGTCACTTTTTCCTCTGTACCTACTTGGAAAAAATTACCTCTAATTATATCTTGATTGGTGTTGAACTTATAGAAATACCAATATGCAAACTTAATTAAAATTAAATATAAGTGATGTCTATATTTATAATTCATCAATCATGGGAGATTGCATATAGCTGGTGCATGGGAAGGGAGCCTCTAAGTCGTAGACATGTGGCCACCCAACTCACTTTGCTTTTTGTTGTCTCTTTTTTTCTTCAATTTAAGATCATGTCATATTTTGCGTTGCTTGCTTCCTTTCAAAAATTGCAAATTGTCACAAGAAAAATTATAAACAATCAGAACATGAGGTCCTAAAATTAATGCTATTTATCATCAAAAAATTGCAAAAACAAATATTACTTGGAACAATCGGGCCAAAAAGTTAAGGCAAAGAAGCAAGAACATTTATTTCCCTCACGGAGGTACGAGCCAATTCTCTCTCTCTTTCTACTTGCGAAGCTTCGCATTCTATCCCTAGATGTAGGCACCCATCTACAGCTTTAGAACGACAAAATCCTAAACTTTATAAACCTTAGGGCCTGTTTGGCAACTTGCCAAACAGTGTTTGTTTCTATTCTTTTGTTTCCGAGAGTAAATTTGGAATAGAAATGTATTTGGTAAAATTTTTGTTCCCGATAACAAATTCTATTTTTTTATTCTCGGAAATAGATTTGGAATAGAATCGAAAAAAAAAAAATTGATTATTTGTTCCCATAAACAATTCTAGAATTAAGTCAACCTATTTTCTTTTTCTTTTTCCTCTTCTTTCTTCTTATTCTTCTTCCCTCTCCCTTATTCTTCAAGTGTTGTCGCTGCCGCCCCCGCCGTCTGCCACCACCAGTTACTGACGAGCTCGCTGGAGGCTCACCCAACCACAAGCGAGGCCCGCCTCCTCCAGCCACCGGCGAGCCTCGTCCAATTGCCAAGGAGGGGCCAGCGACGCTTTGATGAGGTCATCGACCCTCGTCGGGGGTCACCGGTCAGCCCAAGGTTGGTGACTCGCCACCTTGAAGAAGAAGAATGGGAGAAAGAAAGGAAAAAAAATGATATAAAGTAGGAATTGAAATTTTGCTATATATAGAATACTTAAATATATTTTAATTTATTATTTATATTTATATTTATAATTTATAATATAGTTTATTATTTACTACTTAATAAAAATTTGATTAGTTAATATTTTTTATTACTTAGTATAAATATAATTAATCAATAGAATTTCTATGATTTGATAGAATTTCAGAATGAAATAGAATTCTAAATTCAAATTCTTTTGAAATTGAAAATATAATAAAATACAATATGATTTCTTCACTTATTAGAAGACAATTATATTGGTAAGTGGTTCATATTAATTCAATATCAAATTTACACTTATCTAAAAAGGTAATTGGAAAAGAATTAGAATATAAATTTTATACAGTTATCAAACATATTTTTATTATTTTTTTATTCAAGAATAAAAAAAATTTGTTCAATTATTAAACGCATTCTTTTGTTTAGAAATTATTTTTGAAACAGGATAAAAAAATTATTTTTGATAAAAAATTATTTTTGGAAATATAATGATCATCAAGCGTGCCTTAACTTCACGTACAAGTCAAGAGCTCCTCATCCTTCATTTTCTTGTCAAAGCATTTATTGTATGTTCCCCAAATAGTTCCCTACTGGGAGACTTACTATTTGCTACATAGTAGCCTATGGATGTTGATTTCTAGATTCAACGATGCCCCCGCTGCAAGGTTCGAGTAGCGGACAGATACTTCACGTGGTCATTTGGGAACGTACTGATGGTTTCGGTGCTTTAAGCTTTTTCCATTTTTTTTGGACCGACAACCAATGCGTTTCACATTGGCTCTAAAAAGTGGAGGTCCATGATGGCCTTGGAGACTCAGAAAAGGAGCGATTGGGACGGATGAAAAAAACAATTGATGAATGCTTTTCCATGGTGTGATGGGGATTGTCGTCTCTATCTCATCCCGGATTCAATTGGAAAGTTTGGAATAAGTGACTGAATTTAACCTATCATGTACAAGCATTTAGGAAACACGCGAATCCATTCAGGATTTGAAATATAGGATAATTTTACATATTGCTAAGAGGGAGAAATTGAGTAAATTTTTATGTATTTCTAAAAGGAAAATTTTACTACTCGAAATTGTGTGTGGGTGTGTGGTTTCTTTTTATTTATTTATTATTATTATTCTAAATTGCACATAGCATAGAGATTACTACTTGATTGATGAAATTCGAGATTTTGATGATGCTAGCAAAGCATTACAAGAGCCATAGGTAAGCGCTATCATGACTAAATGTGATTTATAATTTTCTCGAAGCATTTCTTTTAAAGAATGACTCGCTTCCTCCGCTGAAAATATATTTGGTTCAATTTATCCCCTTATGCAAATTCTTTCCATTTCGTATTGTCCATGGGGATGCTCAACTGGAAGAACAATTGCTTCAACTAACCCATGTGTTCTCTTTAGCATGTTTCTTAAGTTCAGCTATCTCAGTCCTTTAACAATTCTTTTCATGGTAAATCATTAGTATGTTTTCGATCAATTGCCATATTTTGTTCACAATATTCCCTGGCCATCTTGGATTCCTTGATCAGATTTACATGTCAAACTTGACCAAATGCGGGATATCAATCAAATTCATTATGTCTAGAAAAATCATGTTCTGATTTTATGTTATTTCATTCAAGTGTCGGAATATAGCAATCAAGGTCCAAAATGTATGTGAAGTTCAAGTCGAGGTACTAGACCAAGGTGGTGCACACAAGCCCCCCAAACAATCACTGTGTAGATAGGTTTCTTGAAGGTTCACGTTCCTCTACCCCAGTTGGGAGAAAGATCTCAAGAGATGGTCCGCAAAACGCGATGGTCAAGCCATGATGTAGACAAAGCAAAGTGAATCCCCCCTTCGTCACTCTCCCCAATAATTCTCCACTTACATTGCTTTTCCAACTCGTGTTTGTACTCCATCCATGCCAGCCATAGACCGAGCTTTCATCGACAGTTTGTGTCGGCCTATCCGTACAAATGCATTCCACATTTTCACAATGACTCCAAATAGCAAATCTCATGAAGGCTTTCAATAATTTGAGCATTAGTGTCGTATTGCTACGATTGCACCACACGTCACTACCAAAAACAATCCTTGTGGAATATAACAATTTTATTGATTTAATCATAAATTTTTACCTGAAATATTAATATTATCTCAACAGTTAATTTTCATAAAAAATCATTAATGTGACGATCTATCTGGAGTCGTCCTGCGAGTGGTCTCCACCAAAATTATCACAATGACTACAATGGTGCACAAAGATTTAGAATTAAATTGACAACATTATAAAATTTAAAATTAAATTGATATTCATATAATAAATTTAGGACTGAATGGATGATTTTCCTAATACAACAATTGATTTAAAATATGAAAAACATTCATGAGTATGACATCCATGGCACTTGGTATGATGCATGCGATCCTGGCTACCCATATTTGTCTTGTTCCCACTTGCCTATCTTCGAGCTATGAGCATTGCAAAAATCATGCCATGTCTTCACATTTTTAATTTAAAAAAAAAAGGTCGTTAATGGTTTGGTTGAAAAATCATTTGGAGGAGACCTCGGAAGGAAATTCGTTCTGAAACGAAATATGATTTGTCATTCATTATTGTTCGGTATGGAAACACTGTAATGGCAATATAAGAAAATTGTAATGAGCAACTTAGATTGGGACATACTTAACTGAAAATATAGTATTATATATATATATATATTGTCACACAATTGTCACACACATAATTCATGATTAATGAGAGCTTATACTTACCATTACTTTCTCACATGACACGCAAAAACACTTAGAGAGCGAACTCTTATATTTCTTTCTCACACAGGTGAGCCAACTCTTTCTTTTTCTCCTTAGTTTGGAGCCCACGAACTTTGAAAGAACCTGAGCTTTCACGGACAGCTTCAAGAGCACCTCATTTTCGTTTTCTTGCGAAAGCATTTATCGTACGTCTTCCGAATAGCTCCCTCCTATTACCCTTACAATTTCCTACATAGTAGCCTCGACAAGTAAACGTTGATTTTTTATAATTGATTTCGTCGAAGACAAGTATTACAAAATCTCTTGTCAATTTCTCGATCCGATGATACGGGTACTGCGCAGAACTTGAATCAGAGTGAATAAAGGCTACGCAAACAAAACTCCAGGCGGACGATTGGGGGAGCATACCGATTGACGTCAAAAAGAAGAGGTTCGTGGCTTTGCAAACTTGGAGAGAAGAGCGCTAGGGACGGATGAGGAAAGTGACAAAGATCCCCAATTCATGAGATAGAAAGACCGATTTTTCCATTTGCGAAATACAATGATAAAAAAAGGTCACCCAACTGATGCAGTGTAGGGTGTAATTACATGCTGCAATGCATTGCTTGGTGACCGTGAATGAAGGGTTATGGTTGTTCTTCATTCAAATCAAATTGAGATAAGACACCACTTTTGACTTGCGAGGTGTAACATGTGGCCGTCCCCACCACACATCCCCTTCCCAACGAAAAGTTAAACGCGTCTTTGCCATTGACATCTCATCTTTATATCATTCCATCCTTTCTTATTTTCCTCTCTCACTTTTTTCAGTTTTCTTCTTGCTACGGTTCTTTGGCACCCAAACACAACCTTTTTATTTCTTCAAGAAAATATACAATTATTCTCTCTCTCGATCTCGAAAGGAATAGGAGGTTTTTTAGTAGGAAATAAAAGGATATTTAACGAAAACAAGTTAAAGGAAAAGGAAGGAGAAAAGGGGGCGTCACGCTTCATGCGGCAATCGTCGAGGCCTTTGTAGGGTCTTGATCCTAAACAGAAGCCTACCCTACTTGCCATGTCATAGCGATGTAGGCACCAAATCATTTTTGATAATAATTTTTTCTAGTGTCTGATAGTTATGTTCATTATCCTTGTCATTGGCCGAAGTTCATAAGTTAATTAAAAGCAAATTTGTTGATGTGCTTGCACAAAGAAAAGAAGAAGAAAAAGAAGAAGAAGCAGAGAGCACAATTTCTTAGATCTATGAATTAAGCTTATAAAATGAAATATGTCTCATATATAGATCTAAAATAGATACGGTAGATCTATCTTATTAGATAAATGTAAAAGTGATTCTCCATAGCACTTTCAATGGGTAATTGACGAGCGAGACTCTTTATGAGGGATGTCTATCTTAACTTGTTTTGGAACAATTTTCCTTTTACTTTTCCACTTTAATTGAACTAAATATTTTTCGGCTTTAATTCAAGGTGCGTATAATTACTTTCAATATTGCGAAAATCTCTTATTCCCTCACCTACTGCTTTCCCTTCTTCCTCCTTCTGAGCAAGCCTGGAAATGCGTGTAGAGATCAAGCCCACTTTAGACACGGTCATCATTTCAGATCCATTCTTTTTTGTAGTGCTGGCTACGCAAGAGGCACCCAATATTTTCTCCCACACATAGGTTTGTTTAGACCTAAGCAGGTCTTTAAACTGCTTTCTTCGTAATGACGGGGTGCCCTTGGGGAGTCTTCCCCTAGTGGGGTACTAGCTGAACCAAACAGGGTCGCCCTGCCTTTGCAGTGCCGCCCTAGTGGGGTACCAGCTGAGTTATTTATTTATAAATACTTTGAATTTTTTGCCTAATCTAGATATGTTTAACACTCGGGCAAATGTGTGAGCGATTGTAATTATGATTGTTTTATTATGATGGATTATGTGATATTGAGTCAAACTAGGTAAACATTTGGTGTTATTTATTGTTCCTCGTTCAAATTTTTGTGATTTTGCATTGATTTACATTGGAAGATCCTATATTTTTCCACGTTAAGTGTATAATATAGTTTTTAATAATTGTTTCCGTTGAAGACGAGAATTCAGGTAAATAATTCAATGTACAGATTTCCAGGCTCTTCCAAAGTGAAAAAATAAATAAAAAATTTTAAAAAATAAAGTAGATATGTCAATGGGTCAGGTCGGGTCGGGTTGGTAGGGTCGAGTTTTGATGATACCGGACCCGACCCAAAACATCAGTCGAGTACGCTTCCCTTTTTCCGCGTTTGAAGTATTCGGAGAGATTAAAATGTACATAAAATCCGAATGATTGGGTCTTGCTTCCTGCTTTCCCTTCTTCCTCCTTTACCAGCGACGCTTCCCAGCTCAAACCCTAGCAGCCGAACGGAGCCATCTTCCTGGTTGACAAGCAAACCGCTGTACTCACCCCCTTCTTCCACCACCTCAAAAACTATCTACAACAGTCGAGTCTCCCAGAGAGAGAGAGAGAGAGAGAGAGTCGTGCACAGCAATGGAAGATCATTGCTCGACCCGACAACTCAAGAGAGCTGAACCCACTGAAGCTTCGACTCCGACCATTTCGAAGCGACCAAGACCTGACGTGCCATCGGCGTCCGGAGTGAATTCTGACCCAACCGATTCATCCACCTTTGTGAATGGAAACAATTACTATGTATTCTTAAGTTTTAGAGGTCCCGATACTCGCAATGGCTTCGTCGATCACCTCTACCATAGACTCAACGATGTGGGCCTGCTGTTCCATCCAAACTTCACGTTCAGAGATGATCGGAACCTCTCCCCGGGCGAGAAAATTGCTGAAAATCTCATCAGTGCAATCAAGCACTCTAAGGTTTCAATCCCAGTCATCTCAGAAAATTATGCTGCTAGCCAATGGTGCCTCCGTGAGCTCATTCAAATAATGAAGTGCAAGGAAAGTAGTGGACAAATAGTCTTGCCCGTGCTTTACAAGGTAAAACCTTCTGAGGTGCGAGAAAGAAAGGGGGCCTTCGGAGAGGCCCTCAGAAAGGCCTTCCAATCCCATGAGGATAAATTTGAGGAGGAGGTCAAGCAACAAGGGCTGGACGCGCTCGGAGAAGCGGTTAAATCTACAGCATTCGAATCAGAGAAATTTGCTAATGGGTACTTCGTTTGCCTTCTTTTAATTGATCCTCATCAGAAGAAGAATTATTCTATTTATCATCCTCAATCCTTGTTTTGTGGAGCCATTAATAAGTTCTTACTTGTTGTGTTGTTTGACAGGCATGAAGGGGAATTAATAAGAAAACTCGTACAAGTAATAATGGACAAGTGGCTACAGGATCTCCTAATACCTTTTCCTAATAACTTGGTTGGAATTGATGATCGTGTGGCCAATGTAATGAAATTGGTGGATAAGGATCCTTCTAAAACTCGAATTATTGGGATTTGTGGGATTGGTGGTATCGGTAAGACAACTCTAGCTATAAACATCTATAATGAGCTTTCTAAGAAATTTAAGTGCCGTAGCTTTCTTATGGATATTAGAGAAACAATTAATTGCAAGGGTATGGAGCATGTCCAATCCCTACTAAGCTCAGATATAACAAAAACTCATGGAAGTAGAGTGCATGATTCTATGACGGGGATTGGAAATATCCGACGTATTTGTGAAAACAAGGAGGTACTTATTCTTCTTGACGATGTGGGTCATCGAGACCACCTCAAGGAATTGATTGGTGGTTGTAATTTCAAATCAGGAAGTAGAATCATTATTACATGTCGAGATAAGGCCGTCTTGGAGCCTGAATATGAAATTTATGATGTTGAGGAATTGAATAGCAATGAATCTATGCGTCTATTTGGGTCCCATGCATTTGAAAAAATAAAACCTCAAATGAAACTTGTGACTCTTGCTAGGGAAATTGTTGCCACCACAGGAGGGCTTCCTTTAGCTCTCAAGATTATAGGTTCATTTCTCAAAGGACAAGGTGAAAGCATATGGACAGAGACACAGCAGAAATTGAGTAAGGTGCCTCATAAAGATGTACAACAAAAGTTGAGGATAAGTTATGATTCATTAGAATATGAGCAACAACAAATGTTTCTAGACATAGCATGCTTTTTTATTGGAACTGAAAAGAAATTTGCTGCCTATCTGTGGAAGGATCTCCAATATTACCCAGATTCTGGATTGAAAAGAATGATTGAACTTTCATTAATGGAAGTTGATGACAACGGCAAGTTGAGAATGCATGATCAATTGAGAGATTTAGGCAAAGCTATTGCCTGTCCAGCAAATAAGAAGCCTTGGAAATGTAGCAGACTATGGGACGAGAAAGCCATAATAGTTCAACGAAGCAAGGTAACAATCATGTCTACTTTTGGCCTCTCCCATACTCTCTAATGGTAATCCCTCATATTATTATTCTTATTGTTGTTTTACTCTAGATCTTTGACTAGTGTCAACATGTTAGCATTTTCTGGTTAAAAGCTACATCCAGTTCTGGCCTTTCGTTCGTGAAAAGTTTGCAGTCGCGACTATTCCACAGCTCATCTCTTGATGCATAAAAAAGGATCTGAAAAGGGGTTTTAAAATTGGGTATTATTAGCCCTGTCTATATTGTTCTTTTGCTGTCTTAACATTATTTTCTAGCAGTTTTGTACTGCTTCAGTGCTTCTTACTATACTACAAGTTGAAGATCCTAGCGTCACCCAGGTTTGGAGATTTACTTATTCAAATATCATTTAAGCAAGATAATATCAGAAAATACTACAAAATGCATATAAGTGTTTTTATAATTTTATGCAGATTAATTTATATTTTTTGACCAAGTAAGAGGAACTTCGTCATTGATCATCGTTGAATATATGCAGGTCCTATTTTATGGCAAAAAGAAGAAGAAGAAAAAGTAAAGATTTCAGTTAAATTATTTGCACCTAATAACTATTGGCTACGACTCAAGAATTTATTTAATTTGAAGTAGTAAGATCTTATGTAGTGATTTTATATGTATAAATAATTTATACAATTTGTTTTCTAGAATTTCTTATGCATGTTTACAATGGAAATGCAATATGATAATATAAATGCAAGATAGAAAGAAAAAAAATGGTTTTAATTGTATTACCCAGGTAGTGTTATCATCTTAATTGAAGAAGCACCTTAAAATCTATCAATTTTTTTTAATAATCTAGAAACGTATAAATATGTTATTAACATAATTATTTAGTTGCTAACTTGAAACAGCACTACATAGTTGGATGACTCTCACTCTATAATTAATGGAAAATAAGAATTAATCTTGCCACTTATAGGACTAATACACTTTAAAAAGTTCAAATTAAAATTTCAATTAGAAATTTAGCTTTTGTTTTGCTGTCATTTAGACCAGGTTATAGTCAAATTAACAAATTAGATAATATATTGTTGAAAGACTTTTCAAGATACATTAATTATGGAGTAAGTGGCATAATTAAGGTATTTGGTTTATTTATGAGCTTTGCTTGTGTACATGGATTGATCATGTTTATTCATATGAAAGTTGAGAACTAACAGTATTTCCACTTGTGATGCAATAACATAAGGCTAATTTACCCTGCTTTCGTATTATATGCTGGTGTTTGTACCCGTGTTGTGTATGGATCTAGTCATAGCTATTTTGAGCACGTAATTCAGTATTAATGAATATTGTGCAAAATCAAACAACAATAAATTACGACTAAAATAAATGAAGTAACATCTGAAACATGATATTGCACATGTTTACACATAATAATTTTTGATGAAAATTTGAAAAGCAAAGATCAATATTAAGAAAATAAATGACTGAAGGAAGTAAGTGATAGACTATTGAAAGGTGAAAGAAACTATATCTTGCTCATCTTCAATTTATCTGCACTTAGTGCAGTTCAATATCCACCTTTATTATGTAATGAGCAAGCCTTTAGAAGAAAGGACTTATCGAGCCTTTTAGGCGCCCACACATGGTCAAAGAGAAGATTGAAAAAAAATAAAAATACTGTCGTTTGATATTAGATGTTAGATTTGATAGGATTATAGGAGCGAAGAAAAAATATTTAGGCTCCTCTTGATTGGTTAAAAAATGAATGATTTGGAAATTATCTTCCTAAAAAACAATCATTTGTATTGCTTGATATAATTAGTCAATAAAAAATATTTTCATTATCAACAATAATTTATGTATAAATATTTTTACGGACAATGATAATATTTTTTGTTAATTAATTTTTGTAAACGATATAAGCAATTGTTTTTAGGAAAATGTTTTCAAGTTATTCATTTTTCATTAAACAAACGGAGCCTTAAATCATAAAATAAGATAACTAGAGGAAAAAAAATAAGAAATGAGAGAATGGAAAAATAGGAAAATAATAATAATAATCGCAAACCTACTATACCAATTCATAGATTTTTATGTGAAGAGGTGAATGCACAAACGCACTAACAAATTCGTAAGATCAGGCTGATTTGTATCTTGATTCTCATGGCAAACCGGCACCAAAAGAATCTTTTTTCACTATAGCAAAGATTGACCAAATCAAAGAACAAAGGAAATACATGAAGATAATTTGTTAAAGTATTAGATCGTCAGGATTATTTAATTTTAATCACACTCAATTCCATGAGACAATAATTTTGGTCTTGCAAGCATGCGTACTAAAACTCACTATGCTATTGCGCATGCAAAAATGTGAAAGAAGCAATCAGTCTCTTTCATTGTCGGCTCTTAGCAATTGATGTAAAAATTCAAATGACGCTATGATATAAGTAAGAAAAGTAAAACTGTTGGGATGAAAATAGAAACTCTAATAGATAGAAGACTACCTGCTCGATAATTGATATCATTCAACTGGCGCAAATTGAAGGACGGCTGATTGACCAGTGCGCTTATCTTAGAGTAGTGTTGATCTTTTCGAGCTTGAATCTCCAAAATTGAAAAGTAAAGCTCAACTTCCCTTCCTCAATTTCTTTCTTTCTAGCAATCTGTGGATTTCTGGGAAGTTTAGGTCACGCAACATGCAAATAAAGAGAGAATTGGGGAGACAGAGGGACACCCGTATGGAATTGTAAAAGGGTATATAATGAAAGAACAATACCTAAAGGTAAAAAGAAAGACTAATGAAATTTCCAATATAGATGAACATCGTTAATGTGATTGTTTAATTGTAACTTTTTGTTAACCTACTTTTATAGCCTTTTGTGCACTAAGTAATGAGTATTTTATTGGCCGTAATGTGTTTTCTTTATTAGTAAACAATTTTTTTAAAAAAGAGAGGTTTTGTCAATTATTCTTCTCTTAGTTAGTTGCTTTTTAATTTGAAAGTCTATTCTTTTTTTCGATGAAACGAAAAGATGCTGCTTCAATTGCACAAAAATCGTCTATTGAAAAAGAAATAAATACACAGAGTTGCGCTTCTAGAGAAAAAAACGACCAAACATTCTCATTTCCATTCAGCCATATGCCACAATGAACAATATTACATGAACGGAAAGGAAATAAGTTGTCGTGCTTTATGAATGCATAAATACTTGTAATCAATCCGATTGTGTACTTTATTTTGTCCAAAAGTGTAACGGTTCTCACAATTGCAAAGGGACACCATATGTGCTCCGGTGGAGGGAATACTTGGTAGTCAATACTTCGTGAGTTGCAGAATTAATATAAATACATACTTGTAATAAATCCGATTGGGTACTTTTTTTTGTCCCAAAGTGTAACGGTTCTCACAATTGCAAAGGGACACCATATGTGCTCCGGTGGAGGGAATACTTGGTAGTCAATGCTCCGTGAGTTGCAGAATTAATATAAATACTTATAACAAAACCTAAACTATTTCGTGGAGGAATTTTACATGAGATCACCAAAATTTGAGGCAAGAAAGTGAAAATTGAAATACAAAATGATTGTGTAGTTATAAAAAGATCATATGTACTTTGTAAGTGGAGAGAAAATGCATTGGCCACAATAGCATGCAGACGTGTGTTAACAAAAGGCGGCTGGGCAGTATACTATTCCTTGTTTAATGATACTTTTTATTCATGTCAAGATTAGGGAATGCCCTGCATTGATATTTAGGGTGTGTTTGGTAAATGTATAAATTTATATTCTCGGAATAGAAATGCGTTCGGTAGGATTGTTAATTTTTTTTTTGTTTCTTTTAATTTTTTAATACTTTTATTATAATTTTCTCTTTTTATTTTTTATTTTTCCTTTTCTCTTCTTCTTCTTCTTTCTTCGGTCGTCGACCAGGGCAGTGGTCGCTGACCGACTGAGGGAGGTTCGGCGAGCTCACTGAAGCCTTGCTAGGCCAAGGCGAGGATTGGCGAGCTCATTGGAGGCTTTGCTTGGCCATCGTGAGGCTGGCCATCGTGAGGCTCAACCTCACCCAGGCGGTGTGAGGTTGGCCTCACCCTAGCTTGGCGAGGCCGAGCCTCGCGCTAGCTGACGAGCCCGAGCTTTACCGTGGCTGGGCGAGCTCAAGTTCGCCCAGATCTGGCAAGGCTAGGGCTGATGAGCTTCACTGTGGCTCGGCGTCGTCGGGGGCCAGCGACGCTCCGGTGAGGCCGTCAACAGTTGGCCAAAAGGAAGAAGAAGAAAAGGAAAGAGAAGAAGAGAAAAGAACAGAAAAAAGAAAAAATTAGACTTGATTCTAGGAATTGTTTTTTTTTGGTAAGAGGTAAGATTGATTCTAGGAATTATTCATAGGAATAAGAAGCAACTTTTTTCTGCTTCTTGATTATGTTCCAAATTTATTTATGGGAACAAAAATTTTACTAAACGAGTTTCTATTCTTTCTTTGCTCTTTTGAACAAAAGAATAGAATCGGTTGTTCCAGAGATGGTTATCAAACAGGGCCTTACTATCCTCAATTTTTTTGTAGGAAGAAAATAGAAATATTAAGGCACTACATCTGAACGAAAATGGCTCAAAGATGTTCATGAAACGAGGGAGCTTCAAAAGAATGCCTTACCTGACATTCCTTCATCTGAGTGAAGTGGATTTTGATGGAGATTTTGAGGATTCACTTTCCGAATTAAGATGGCTAGAGTGGGAGAAATGTCATGACTCTTTCGAGGCTACTAAAGTTCATTTGGAAAAATTACTCATACTTGATTTATCATATGGTCATATTAGTCATGAATGGAGAGGATGGAGTTCAATCAGGGTAAAGATGAGAAATGCTTTCTCTTTTATTACATTTTGATGACGAATTGTTCTATTTCCAATTGCTAATCTTGGAATATGTTCCTTTCTTGCAGATGGAGAGGTTGAAATTTCTCAATCTTTCTAGGTGCCTTGATTTGAAGAGAACCCCTAATCTCTCTGTATTTGAAAGTTTAGAGATTCTAATCCTAGAAAAATGTGAGAAG
Organism: Eucalyptus sp. ANBG9806169; assembly: GCA_014182395.1. Classification (NCBI taxonomy): domain Eukaryota; kingdom Viridiplantae; phylum Streptophyta; class Magnoliopsida; order Myrtales; family Myrtaceae; genus Eucalyptus; species Eucalyptus sp. ANBG9806169. The sequence goes on from CM024575.1 coordinate 8,105,397, forward strand.
TTGGAGGAAATCGACCCTTCAATTGGTGATGTTAAGTGCCTCATTTCCTTGAACTTGAGTGGGTGTTGCCTTCTCAAGAACTTGCCCTCAGAACTAGGTGAACTAAGGGGCCTCGTTTCTTTAAACTTGACCGAATGTATGACACTCCAAGAGCTACCCATAGAAATGGGCAATTTGGAAAATTTGAAGGAACTTACAATAAACAATCTTAACATAAAGAAAATTCCTCGATCGATAGGTTCTTTGACGAAGTTGGAGACACTTGATGCCAAAAACACATCATTAATTGGACTTCCCAACTCAATTAGCCATTTGGTAAATTTGTCAACCCTTGACTTGAGATTTTGCTTCGAGTTGAAAGGATTTGCAAAGAATATCGGATCACTTGTGAAATTACAGCGCCTCTTACTAGGCAATGTAGTTCTTCCATCTGAACTTGATTATTGGGAGCAGGATTGGGATTTTGATTCATATAATTCGACGTATTGTTTCAATCATATTTCTCATTCAATTGGGAAGTTAGAATTGTTGAGTGAACTATACTTGACATATGCAAAAATTTCGAAATTACCTAATTCCATTGGAAAATTGAAAAATTTGAAAATTTTGAATATTGCTTGGTGTCAAGAATTGAGTAGTTTACCCGTTACTATTAGCAAGTTGGGCAAACTTGAAGAATTAGATGCCACAGCCTGCACGAGTTTGGAAGGGGGAGTTCCTATCAATGGATTGTCTTCATTGAAGATCCTTCGACTTGGGAAGCTTGGCCATACGACGAAACTTTTAGACCAGTATGAAATGGATCATCTATCATTGGATTCTGTCAAGAACCTATTTTATCAACACCTTAATTTAACTAATTGTGATCTTCTTGCCAGCTTAACAGTTTTAGAAGTCACTTGTCACAATCGCAATTTGCCTCAACTTTCTCACTTAATCCATCTAAAAGAGCTCAATTTTCAGTTTTGTGAATTTCTGGAATCCATTCCAGTGCTTCCTTCAGGAATCTTGAACCTTTCGGTCATCTTGTGTGGTAAGTTGAAAAAGTTGCCTAGTTTGTCGAGCTTGAAACTCTTGTCAGAATTACATATCATATGGTGCTGCAAGCTGAAGAAAATTGAGGGTTTGGAAGGATTAAAATCTTTAGGAATACTAACTATATGCGGATGTAAGAAGTTGCCCAACCTCAACGGCCTTGAATATCTAGAGTCTTTGAGAGAATTGGAAATAGAAGAGTTAGATGCTTCACTAATTAATGATCATCTATTTCAAGTTCAGTGCCTTGGCAGATTGACAAACTTGGATGCGCTACGCATCGTTTCTTGCCAGTCCCTTGAAAGACTCAACATTTCGCAGTTAACACATCTGGGGGTATTAGTGGTCCTTAGATGCAAAGATGTAGTCGAAATTGAATGCCCAGGGGGGTTGAAAAATTTGAGAAGTTTAACTATCAGCTGGTGCGATTCCATCGAAACATTACCGCCCCGCTCGCTCTTTGATAACCTCAAATATCCGATGATTGTAGAGTGTCCGAAGCTTCGTGATGTTCAGGACTGGAGATAATCTGTGGGGTAGGAATCTAAAACGAGGGATCAACCACAAGGCCCATGAACTTTCAAGGTAAATAAAGCAGGTTACACTATTCATTGGCGAGATGCATCGCCAATTTCATCAACATTTCCTATTGCTTTTTCTTTTTTGTTGGGTCATTGATTGATTAACTTTTATTCAATTTGAAAACGCAGGGCCCATGAACTGGGCATCCTTACAATGTAAATCCAACAAGATTTAGGGAGGGAAAGAAATCCAGTCCCTCCGCAATGGAGTTGGTTTCACGATGGCAATTGGGGTGATACGTAGCTGTGAGAAGCTTGATGACAAATCAAGGCATTGGGAGATAATTGTGTGTGCATCCACAAGCGTCCCTTCTAAGTTTCGAATAATGCAGGCAATTGCTCCTTCCATGGAGCTTTCAACGAAGGGATTCATCAATGTTGACCTCTAAAGATCCGGCCTTTGGGGGGTTTCCAGTTCTCAGAAGAGGTGGGAGCATCAAGGTTTGATTTTTTGCTTTGAATTCCATCTCCTGTAATTGCCGTGAGAAGTTAGAGCTCCCTGTAGTACTTGAAGTGGGTCGGGGGGTTTCTTTCGAATGATAAAGTTGTTACGGGAAGTCCAAATAAACCAAAAGATGGTTGCTACAAGCGTCAGGGAAGGTGGGTTTTCTGTGCTTTTGAGGAATTGCGTTAGCCATATCTCTATTCTGCTTGACCCCTGGGAAGAAACATGAATGTTTAGGGAGGGTTGAGCCCATATGTCTCGCGGCCAAGGACAAGAGAGAAGGAGATGTTCTGTGGATTCCGCCCGGTCTTTGCATAGTGAATGGCAAGGATCCGGTACTATTTTTTGCTTGCGTAAGTTCTCCATTTTAGGGATTATTTTGACATGCATTCCATTGGAAGAGCTTAACTTAGGGTTTATTTGCATTTTCCAGGTCCTATTCCATAAAGCTTGAGGAGCCGAGAAAGATGAGGAGGCCATTGGAGCTTTTCGGATATTCTAGGTAAGTCTTATGTAGTTGTATCCACTCTTTATTGAGTAATTTCCTGTTGATGAATATGTCCACACTGGTTTGTCTTGAATAGGTTGGAGGAATAGCCAGAATTTCCTTCACGATGTCCTCTTCGAAAATATTTTGAAGAAAAGGTTCATTCTAAAAATTTTCTTTGTGGTTCATAAGCTCTACTACCTATTGAGGGTCATTTTCATTCGATGGGCCTCCAATTACACCTCTTTTCAACCATCTAGCCTCTATCATACCGATTGCTTCTCCTGTTGCTACTATCCACATTGAAGATTCTAAGATTGAGTCTCTTCCCTCTAGACTCTAGTAAGCTTTGCCAGCCCCAAGAGGGTCTACCCTTTCCCAGCATGCCAGAAACTCCTTTTTTTGGGAAGTAAATCCCTTCAAAAATTTGGCCCCATAAAGAGCAAGACTGTTGCATTAATCTCTAGGCTCACTTTCCTGAGAAAGCTTTGTTAAGAGAAAGTAAATCTTCGAATCTCATGCCTCCATTGTCTTTCCTTTGCTTCAAGAAATCCCAACTCTTCCAATGAATACCAAAGTGAGATTCTCTGCTTTTCCACTAAAATGCTGCCATCCTGTGTTCAATCACTTTACATATGGAAACAGGAATCTTGAAAATTGACAATGCATATTGAGGAAGAGCATGCACTTTAAGTAATATCTCCTTTCCTGCTTTAGAATTTAAATATTCTTTCCAACCTTCCAATTTTCTGTTAACTCTTCCAAGTCTCCAGGCAAAAAATATTCTTCTTAGACTCTCCCCAATCCAAAGGAATTCCAAGGTATTTTCCTATTTTATCCAATTCAGGGACACGCCGTTCATAAGCCATATTGGCCCTTATGGTCTGTAGATACCCTGAGCTAAAGAGTATTCCCGATTTGCTTAGGTTTATCTCCTGTCGAGTAGCAAAACAATACTGATGTTACATCTGATACAGATTGGCATTCTTGAATCCTCCCACCTAAAAAGAAGATGGAATCATCCACAAATAGGAGATGTGATATGGTAGGGGAAGAAGTTTGAGCTTAATACCCTTTCTACTGCCATCCTCCACTACTTTCTTCATCATAAGAGATAAAACGTTTGCTACCAAAATATAGAGATGAGGGGATAAAGGATCACCTTGCTGAAGTCCTCTGGAAGGTTGGAAGTAAGGGAGAGAATTCCCATTATATTTAACACTAAATGAGACTGGAGATGCACATTGCATAACCCACGTAATCCACTTTTCATCAAAGCCCGGTTTTCTTAGGCATGCCTCCAACAAGTCCCATTCTACTTTGTCATATGCCTCTTTCATATCAAGTTTCAAAATAGCTGGGAATTTTTTCCTCCTGTTCTTCACTCTTAGTTGATGCAACACTTCCTGCACTATCATTATATTGTCCTGGATAAGTATCCCACTCACAAATGCACTCTGCTCTCGAGCTATCAATTTCGATAACCAAGGTTTGAGTCTATTCACCATTACCTTGGATATGATTTTATAGGCAAAATTGCACAAACTAATGGGGCGGAATTGATCAAGATTTTCTAGGTTAGGAATTTTTGGAGCTAGAGTAATGTGGGTTCTATTTAAATCAGAATTCATTTTTCCCGATATGAAAATATTCTCAACTGCTGCAAATACTTGAACAATGAGTTCTCGAAATACTACTTTTGGAGAATGATTGGCTTCTCCCTTGAAATCTATTTAGTTATGTTTGTTCACTTGTGCAGATACTTTCTATTTCATATTTTCCATGAGGATGCTCAATTGGAAGATCAATTGCTCCAAATGAGCCATATGTACTCTTCAGGAAATCCCTTACCTCCAGTTATCTTAGTCCCTTAACCATTCTTTTTCATGGTAAATAATTAGCATGTTCTGATGCATTGCTATATTTTCTTCACAAGATTCCCTGGCCATTTGTATTCATTGATCAGATTTATGTGTCAGATTTGACCAAGGGCAGACTAGCAATCAAATTCATCCAGTCCGAAAAATCATCTTCTGATTGTATGTTATAATCATTTAAGCAGTAGAATTTTTACGCTATGCGAGGTGGATTTGTTCCATTGATGCTCATTATGAAGGTTCGAAATAGTAAGATATAATATATCGTGCTATACACGATAAAGGAAACGATGTCATTTCGATATGGGACATGAAGCCCAGAGAGAACCATATGTGGAGGTGGTTCTGTTGTGAGATTAGGAGTGAATTGCCTGTGTAAATGGACCATTTGTTTTGGCACAGGAATGTAGGCAGAGCTGGATGTTGTAATTTCTTTGCGAGAGTTTTGGTGTGAAGACTGATCTGGAAAGATGGAGATTTCTCACTGGCACATTACGACATGATTCAGCACTAATTTATACAGCAGATAACTAGTTGATCTCATGATGTAGCGTTGATTTGCAGGAGCTGGTAATGCCTTTCTTAGTGATAGATTTTCAGTTTGTTGAAGCAGCTAATTGTTTTCGTGGAATGCAGGTTACTGAAGTATGACAAGAAAGATATGCGAGGATAGGGGTGATGCTACGTTATGGAGCTGCCAGTTCAGTCCAATGGTTTTATGTAGAATCAAGCTGCATATTTCACATATTCAACCGCTTTCAGGACGGTTATGAGGTATATTTTTTCCTAGAAGCCTAATTTGAAGGTTAGAATTCTCTTAGACTAAGCCTCAACTTTAATGATATTGCCCAACGATGCAGGTTGTGGTGAGAAGATGAAGATCTCTTACATTGGTGTTTCCATGTCATGATTGGGGTATGAACAAGTTCAATTGGTTCTCGAGAGGATTCAACTCCAAAGAACCGGTGGATGCAAATGCTAACAAACATGGAGGCTATCTATTTACCTGTGCCTACGAGTGGAGATTGAACGTGGAATTGGGAAATTCAGGAGTCGACTCTTATGGGCACTGAATTCTCTATGGACTTCCCTTTCATGAATGCTAATTTGACCGGCTTGCGTAACAAGTGTGGTTATGCCCAAGTCATCAAATCAAAGTCACGCTCTGAATGTGGTAATGCAATGCTAGTCTCTACTCTCTAGTACATGTCCACTTGCCTAAAGTAGCGCATAACATCAGTTTCCTATTGTTTGTGCATCACTTGTTTGATTCAGGATTGGCTAAATATGGAGGTCTTATGAAATTATACTTCGACGAACCTTGTCCTGGGCTGTCTTGACTCTGATGTATTAGTGAAAGTTTTTCAAGTCATTCTAATTATCCATTGTACATGTTGAAATGTACCTTAGTGCGGCCTTGAATTAGAGAGGAATATATCAAGAGAAGTTGATGAAGGTCGAGTACAATAAAGGACAGCTTCTGCAGCAGGTGTGTTCTTGTCCCTAAGAAAGATGGTGTCGGAGAGGACAGTGGTTGGATTGTCTCTTGGGTTCATAATGAAGAAATAGATGTGTCCCAGGTTAAGTTTAAGAGTTTCAATACAATCATCATGTAGGTTTGCCTACTGGTAACGGCATTCGATATGATTTTGAAATTGTGAAATCTGCAGGTTCGTGTTAAAGTGCAGAAGTTGGAAGGCGGGCCAATGGAAAAAATCACTCTGCCTCAAAGGTTATCCTATGGATTCTATGGTACCTTTGTGTTAAAGCACAGAAGTTTGAAGGCGGGCCAATGGAAAGATTTGATTTTAGAGATCGCTAACGTCTCCTACTAAACAAAAAATATAGCAGGTTTGGTGCTGTTTTCTGTGGATTACCTGCTTTCATTAGTATTTCCAGTTTGGACGGGGCTTTTCTTTGACAAGTTATGATTTTCTTGTCTTAATTCCAGCAACGGGAGGAAGTTGTTTGAGCAAAGTAATTGTAATGCTTGAGTTTTATCTGGCTTGTGATCATGATATGAATAAAAAATATTGCCTCCAAAAGGATACTAGATGTCTTCAGTCAAATAGTACGAAATTCTTCATTCTCGACGTGGTATCGATCTTGGCTTGTTTAAATAAAGTTATACTTCTCTCTAGCTTATATGTAGTAGAGAAATTCACTATCTGATGGAATCTGGAAACTGCTCATGCATATGCAATCTTGATTGCATTTTATTAATTCGTTATTTGGTCATGGAAGTAGGCAGTGAAGGTACCATAAACATGTTCTCCATTTTCTCAAAGCCAAGGCACTAATGTCAAGATGATGAATCTCCATGGATTTGTATCAAACTTTGTTTGTTGCTTAATATGCCAATGTGAAGATTGCTCTCTCGAAGGGAGATACATGGCCTTGATCGGGCTGAAAGTATTATCATCAACGGTGGAAACCTGGTACAAATCATGTCGCTACTCTTTCCTTGTTTTACTTCATGCCTTTATTAATCATCTTGCAAATTCGTACCTTAACATCCTTCGCAATTTATTACTTCAATTCGGTCATTGTTTGGTGATGACAATGTTTGCACTCCAAAGGCTTTAGAAGAACAGAGGATTTTGACTGTATTGTGGATAACCGTGTGAGATCCAAACCAGAAGTATGGAGGAAGTCCTTAAATCAACCATATTGCTTTCATGTTTTTGGGATAAATATGACTAATATTCAATGGGTGGCTAGAAAGGTGATTTGCTTAATAAAAAAGAACTTCATTACTTGTTAGCAAAAGTTCCACCCAAAAGCTTAAAGCACTAGTTAGAGGTAGACTCAATGTATATTAACCCCCTGTTAAAACACTTTATTTAACCAATGTGGAATAACACTGCTAATAATTGATTGATCATGGCAACTACTCATGTCTATGTGGTTTTGATTACATTTTTAGTAGCTTATGTCCCACTTGTTCTGTCATGGATTAATAAGCTACCGGAGGTACCTTCATAACATTTTTACTTTTCTCAGATCCAGGACACCAACGTTGACGAATTTCCATGGATCTATATGCAACTTTGTTTGTCAATTGAGATGCTGATACATAGATTGCTCAATCTGATATGGATTCATGGCCTTGATCGTGTCAAAAGTAACATCCTGTATGGTGGAAAATCCGGTAGGAATCATGTTGTGGCTTTCTTGTTTGTCGTCATGCCTTTGTCCATCTCACATGTTCGTACCATTAGTCAGTGTCTTTACGGATTTAATTTGCATCCTGTTCGTTCTTCATTTGGTGATGACAATTTCTCATGCCCTTGAAGCTTTAAATGACCAGGAGCTTCACTGTAATTTTAGCAATGATGTGAAATCGGAACCAAATGTCTAGGACATGGATGCAACAAGGACATTCTTTAAGCCGATTGCATTGCGTTGTGCTTTATGAACGGGAGCTGTCCGTCATAGTAATGAAAACAGATGCTTTACTTCACTCATGAAATGTTTGAGAGCTGATCTGAATCGATGAATGTCCATTTTATCTTGAACTATTACTTAATCAAATCAGAATACTCTGTTACAGATGCCACCGTAGCAAAACAGAATTGGAAGTTCAACCTACTAAATACGAGAGGACTGCGGAAATGACCAACTACGATCCCAGAAAGTGTGTTTGCCTTCTTCACTCCAAACCCTGCAGTCTATTCCATAGGGTACTAAAACTATCTCAATTATACTAGCTACTAATAACATTTTCTCGCTAGTGGTCACATCAAATTAACCAGAAGATTATTCATACCATTTTCCAGAGTAGGGATTTTATCAAATGCCACTGGCCACCACGGGCCACCATCGGCCGAAGTCAGGCTTGCTGCACGAAGACGTTGGGAAACCTGGGGGTTATTTGGGGAAGCTGGAGGTGCTGCTTCCGGTATCGGGTGGAGCAGCGTGAAGTTCAGCAGCAATGGCACGGAGGCAAGGTGGCGCACAGCGGCAGGAGATGGGACGGTAATAGCAACCTTGGAGGAGGGAGAGCTTGTTCTCCTTATCGCGTGTCGTTTCTTTTGTATCGTGAGCGTCTCTCTATATTGTTAAATCTCTAATGTGAACCCCTAATGTGTTCCTCTTTTAACGTGTTTGTCTTTTGATTTCGAGAGAAAAGAGTGCTTATTTAGGTATAAGATTAGGTGTTTTCTCAAAATGTCACTTTCCAATTTTGAATCAAAAGAGTATATCAAAGTCAACTGAGGAAATTAAGATATCTCTTTCTACTTATCTCTATATAATTAATATTCCAAGGACAAAGTCTTTGTTTCCTTTAACTCTAATCATATAATGTAATTTTTCCTACTTCAGCACTCGCCATGTGCAATGCACATGCAAGTTTCGGTCACTATTAGGTCTACAATGGGCTTGGACAAATTCCATGTCCCTATGGGCTTAGTCTCAAAATTTTAGTTGAGCTCAAAGCCTCCCTACCTAAACCCATTCAAACGGAGTTCAATTAGAATGCAGTTTATGCGGGCTTAGCACTATTAAAATGCTCATAAATGCAAATTAATAATATTTTTGTTTAAGGTCGAGGCCGATTTATAATTTTCTATGCAGTAAATAACTAAATGGGGTCGTCAAAATTTAGGTACTAATAGCTAAAATTTAGATGTGAACACTATTGTTTTTGCATAATTGCATTAAGAAGTCACAATTAGGAAATGCATACGTCATATTGTTATCTGTTTTATAATCGAAGTTTGCAGAATGCTTGTTACATTTGATGGTAGTGATGTTATGCTATTGCTTGCTTAGTCATTCAGGTTCATTAATCTTTTGCAGTAATTTATTTAACTCTTTTGATCATTAAGTGTCACATTATTGATTGTACACTCGTATGATCATTCATCGGGAGAAATGCCAAAAAAGTCCTAAACCTTTTTATGTTGTGCCAATTTAGTCCTTTTCGGCCAAAATTGGCCGGATTTTGCTGACTGGACGCCGGCCGGCTGACGTGGCTTGATCGGCGCTGACGTGGACAACTTTTAATATTTTTGAATTTTTATTTTTTTTATTTTTTTTGCCATCTTCTACCTCCAGCCGGTCACCGAAGCTTGGCGACCGGCCACCTCGCCAGTGGCTGCCCGGCGCGAGGGATCCGGCGAGGGCGAGCCTCGCCACCCAGGCCTCAAGGGCGGCCTCGCGCCGGGCGGGGGAGGCTCGCCCTCGCCGGATCCGGCGAGGGCGAGGGTCGACCCTCGCCGGATCCGGCGAGGGCGAGCCCCACCAGCTCGGCCTCGCCGCCCTCGAGGCTGGGCGGCGAGACCGGGCGGGCGAGGCTCCCCCTCACTAGCCATGGGCGAGCCTCGCCCTCGCCGGATCCGGCGGGGGCGAGCCTCGCCGCTCGGCGCGAGGTGGCCGGCGAGGTCAAGGTCGACCTCGCCGGTTGTCGCCTCGGCCGGTCGCCAAGCTCCGGCGACCGGCTGGCGGTAGAAGATGATAAGAAAAAAATAAAAAATAATAAAATAATAAAAAAATATTAAAAGATTATTAAAAGTTGTCCACGTCAGCGCCAATCAAGCCACGTCAGCCGGCCGGCGTCCAATCAAGAAAATCCGGCCAATTTTGGCCGAAAATGACTAAATTGGCACAACATAAAAAGGTTTATGACTAAATCGGCACCAAAAAAAGGTCTATGACTAAATCGGCACAAAGCCAAAAGGTTTAAGACTTTTTTGGCACTTCTCCCATCATTCATCACATATTAGTATTTTAAGATGATAACATCGAATCTATGAGAATGGGTTTATGTAATCTGTGTTCTTATAAAAAAAAAAAATCATACCCATTCTCATAGATTCGATGTTGTCATCAAAACCTCCATGCCGAGACTCATCAAGTGCGCATCAAAATAGATGCTCCTGTAGATGGTCAACTAGAAAATGGAAAAGGAAAGGGATAAAAAAGAGAAGAAAAAGTTAAAAAGGCCGAGATAAGGACGCGAAAAGGACGATGGCTTCTCGTGTCGGTGGAGCACCTGACTCAGAGGTATAAGGTTGATTTACGTTTAAATTACCCTCTTCATTCACGCTTAGCGAACCTCCAATATAATTCTTGCAAGGGTCATTCCTTATGAAACCAACAAGCTGTGACCGCGAGTTGTGAGATAGTCCCAACATCTCATACTCCCTCCACCATTGCATATAGCTTGCTCTTCTCCAGAAAGATGTCTGGCGAAACCGGGTAATCCTTGATCAAGTCCATAACATCCTCAACGAACTTGACTAACTTCTCTCTTTCGGAAACGTCTGGTAATCCTCTCCTGTCCAGCAATCTGCACGACCGGATGGCCTCCTCCACGCGTGCCCAGAAGCACGAGTCCTCCGTCTCGCAAAACTCGATGTTTCCTGATTTCGAATTCAAAGGCCCGACCCGCTCCCTGCCTTTTTTTTCCTGATGTTGTTTTAGCCATTTTTCCAGCAGAATGTAGTGTTTGGATCTTCCTCGTTTTATGTAATCTTTTCAGCCTCTTTTATAATGCTCCGCTATGTCCAGAGGTTCGACTATCCTCCGGTAGTTTGTCCCTCCGTAGAGCCAACGGGTCTGCAGTGGCGTGTCCAATAAGTGAGGCTTCTTCTTCGCTTCGTCGTGAGGATTGTCTTGTACTTATCAACTCCGCTGTCCCGCCTTTCTCGTGCATTTTTGAAGCTGTCATAGTAACTAGGACCCTAGCCAACGGCTTTGCATACCTTCATGTACCACTCCAAGTAAGCCAGATACACCATCATTCGGTCCAACTCCTTGGCTGGATCAAATAGCTCTTTTTGTGATACTATTACACCTCGTTCATGCTTTACTATATCCCCTATCAAAGCATCAGTGTCCTCATCCTGCTGCTGTCATCGACTCATCGCAATGAGAGTCCACTTGTTAAGATATTGATCCAAATTTCTGGAATAATCAAGCATGCATAGATATTTCTGGAATACATGTAAATGTCAAGATAACTCTAGAATATGATATGTTGGCAAAATTTCAGTCAGTGGCCTTCTAGGAAAGTCTGCAGTCTCTTTCCCATGCATTAAATCTTGTAAAAATCACTTTCCTCGGCTTGTCCCAACTATTCCACTAAATTAAATTAAAAAAAAAAAACCTACCACCAGTCAATCAAAATAAAAAATTGGAAAACATTCGCAGCACTTAGAATCTTACAACTTCAGCAAGTTTTCCCTCTCTCTCTGTTTTTTTTTTTCCTTTTTTTCCTGCTGAAGTTCTGAAAAAAACACAGAACCTACCGCCATCCGCCGCGACCCCCCCGAGGTCCCCCGCTGCGGCGCCTGCGGCGACGCCGCCAGCTCCCGGCTCTTCGCCTCCATGGCCTGCGCCGCCGTGTCCTGCCACGCGGCCGCGCACGCCGAGGCGATGCCCCCGGCCGCGAGATCGCCGTCGACGTCGACCGCGCCGAGTTGTTCTGCTGCGTGTGCCGCGTCAGGTCTACGATCGCGACTTCGACGCCCCCGTGGTCCTGGCCCAGACCTCGACCTGCACTCTGTCGGCCTCCGCCAGCTCGTCCGGCGGCTCACGGGCGGTGGTGGCCCCGGAGAACCTGCGGAAGCGGCGGAGGGTTGATTACCGGCCGTGGTCCCCGGACCCGCGCGAGCGCGCCCTAATGGGGAGCTGTTCGAGCCCTCTCGAGTCCGTCTCGACCTCGGATTTGCCGCGGGGCTTGCGGGGGCTCAATAACTTGGGGAACACCTGCTTTATGAATTCGGTGTTGCAGGCATTGTTGCACACTCCTCCTTTGAGGAACTACTTCTTGAGTGACAGGCACAATAGGTACTTTTGTCAGAAGAAGAATGGGGTTAGTGGAAATGTGAGTAAAAGGAATGTAGATGGTGCTCTTGATGGAGGCCATGGGAGCAAGAATGGCGGCTTCTGTTTGGCCTGTGACATGGACGCCATGTTCTCGGCGGTGTTTTCGGGGGAGCGGATGCCTTATGGTCCCGCGAACTTCCTGTACAGGTCTGTGGATGTGGAGGAAATTGCTCTTCTATGAATTTTTTTGGATAAATGTGGATGCTTGATGGTTTTTTGTTGGTTTTTAGAAGCACATGGAGGTTGGAAATTCTCCAAGAGGCTCTGTAAATTTTGCTGTTGTGACCTAGTGGCTGTGAAGATATGGAAGTTGTTTGATTCATTGCATGTTCTGCTATATTGTTAGTATGGACATTACCTAATTTACAATTGCGCCTTGACCACCTTCGTATCATAGCTTAGCTGCTCCATCTTTTTTTATTTTATTTTTTATTTTTTATTTTTGGCAAATGGAAATTGGAAAATGTCAGATAGTGCCCCTTTGCACTTGTGATGGTTTGAAGAGTAAAAAATCACAACCATCTTAGTTGAGATGTGTTGAACAGCTGAGATCAATTGCATTTCAATTCAATGATAAAAGATTGCTAAGGCACCGTGTGGTTGCCCCCTATCAGATGTGCTATAAAATTTCAAATTTACCATTGGACGTATTGCCTTAGTTAAAATGTGTCTTTCTTTCATTATTTTAAGTGTCTTGAAAAGCATTATTTCTGATTTTGCTAAAGTTAACGAGTGCCCTTGGGGCATTTGTTAACAAGGCCTCTGGAAATTATCTTCTTTGATTAAGTACTTTTGTCTACTGGCTTTTCTGAAAATGGCTGTGGACATAATGAATAGGCATCTTTTCCTTATTCTAGTGATGCATGCTTTTGTCAAGTTCCTTGTTGACCATCAATGTTGGACTGAGACTTTCTTAACTGTTCTATCTAATTGACTTAGAGGGAAATGTGCTTTATACTTTTTTTTTATTGATTTGGTTATCCCACAGTTGGTGGCAACATGCAGCTAACTTGGCAAGTTATGAGTAGCAGGATGCTCAAGAGTTTTTCATTTCCGTGCTTGATGGGATCCATGAGAAAGTGGATAAGGATCGACACCAGCCGCAGAACCAAGGTAAATTTTACAGGCATCGCATTAAACTCGTTTCATCTGGTCTCCATTTTTTACAGGCAGTATCTGGAATCTGCTGGTGCTGAGGACAGAGATCGAGCATATAACATTTTCTCTAGGGTCAGTGGTTCAAGTGGGCTCGTTTGTTTGTATAGTCATGTAAATGAATTTTGAACTGATGTAGGATCACACTTGTGGGTCATTACCTTTCTGGCATTTCCCAGCCCTAATACCTTTGAGTCGCTTGGGAAGTTTCATTTTGTTCTCGTGTCATTCTTTCTTGGTGGTATACCAGTCAGGAGATTCGACTCTGTCAACTAATATCTGTGGGTCTTTATATACAACATGCGTTCTAGTTTCAACTTTTCTTTCAAGTTATTCCACGGCGAAACTTATTATTTGTTCCATCACATGGTAATTTAATGCATCTACAATATCTGCAGACAACTGCTTTCCTGTGCAAGCGTGCTCTTTTGTGTCGTGTTTGACGGTTGTGTGTTTGTACTATAAAATATGTTCTGTCGTGACTTGTGATGCTGTTGAGGAACTTTTTTTCTTACGAATTGTGGATTCTCATATATCTCTAAAAGTACGCTAATGAATTATTACAGGGAGTGGAGATTGTTGTATTGCTCACAGAGTATTCTCTGGTATCTTATGCTCCGATGTCATGTGTATGGCTTGTGGTTTCACATCTACAACATATGACCCTTGCTTGGATATTTCTTTGAATCCGGAACAAAACCAACGTGGTTCTGTGAAGGCGACATCAGCTAAGTTACATCACTCCTGCAATGGTGAGGCAGAGTGCATGAAATCAAGCCAGAACTCTGGGATACCGACCTTGATGGGCTGCTTGGACCAATTCACAAGACCCGAGAGGCTCGGTTCAGACCAGAAGTTATTCTGCCAACAGTGTCAGGTGAGTCAGGAGTCACTCAAGCAGATGTCCATAAGGAAGCTCCCATTGGTTTCTTGCTTTCACATCAAAAGATTTGAACATTCTTCCATACGGAAGATGTCGAGGAAGATCGACCGATATCTGCATTTTCCATTTTCACTGGACATGGCCCCTTACCTCTCTTCTTCCATTTTGAGGAGCTAATTCGTCCGGGAAGCTAATAATCAACTCAGATCTTTGGAGGAAGGTTTGCTGGAGCAGAAACTGGAGAAGAAGGAAAACAGGGAGAGAGAGGTCGGTCGAGAGAGGGACGAAGGAGGGGAGAGAGAGAGAGCGATGTGAGGGCAGAAAGTCAAGCCCCAAATCCCCATGCAAGTCACCTCATCTTCTCTCTCATCCTTTGCTCTTATCTACACACTTTTAGGGGCAAAATAGTTATTTCCACCTTGCACAAATTACCAATCTGTCCTTGGGCCGAAATTGATGGACGGGCCTAAGAAATGGGCTTGGAAATGAATAGTAACGGGCTCGGAAATTGGTTGGGCTCAAATGGGCTTAAGGTTAAGTAATGGGCTTGGAAGATGAATAGTGGATTGGGCCCAATGGACTCACTTGTTTGCTTTGGGCCCCTCATGGGCTGTCCCACCTTGGGCCTAAGGCCCACGCTTGCCTAGCTTGGCCCACGTCTTCATGGGCTCTTTTTTTTTGTTCGAAAATCCCTTTTCTAAATACTCGGCTTAACTTTGCTTTTCGTCGAAAATCTCGGTTTGTAGAAAAAATCTTCTGAGGATGAGTTGACGTTCCTAAAATGATTTGTAATATGACAAAACTTTCAATTTCTGAAATCAGGTTTAAATTCATGGTTAATTTCAATCTGGCGCAACTTTAACGCGTCCTAATCTAGATGGTAGCTTTTAAGAATTTTTGGTGCATTTGACCTGTGGTTGATTATTTTCAAGCCACAATGTACATCTTCGACACATTGACGACTCTCGGTTGTCATGAAAATCTCGAGATTTCAAATACGGATACAGGGTACAGAAAAGATAGAATAATCAGTCTAGTGTCGTTCGACGAGAATTTTGCAATAAGGTGGAATCACTCGCACACTGATCACATGTCTTAGTTGATCGACCTATCTCTGATCTCTAATTGATTTTGATAGTGCCGTATTGACCATTGCAAATTAGCACGATCAAACAGTCGATTCATAGTCGAATTCTTAAATCTATTGCGTAAACAGCTTCTCCTGATAGATTAGTTAACTCGTGAGTGGCCAACTCAAAGAAAAATGTTTGCTTTGGGCCCATTATTAGCTTCCTGGACCTGGCCCTGTTTTACTCCAGCTGACATTTCTCCAAAAACCCGAGTTAAAAGTTGTCTTCCTGTGCGAATCAACCTACGCTTCACGCACCATCGTCTTCAGCACATCCAATCCATACAGTCGCACCTTGCCGCTTGTCAGACTGCCTGGAGTCTGCCCGGTTTCGCCTGTTTCACCTTTGCAGCCTATTTTCTCCCATTCTGACCTTTCCTCCACCCATCCCAGCCACCAGCAACTCCTCCTTAACCCCCAGGTGCCGGCGGTTGCCAGCCAACCCCTCGCCGGAGCTCCGATCAGCCGCCCATCTCCGTTTCTCCTCCGGTAGTCCAGTTTTTGGGTGTTTCAGTGGGAATCCGAGTTTGTGGTTGCTATTCCAGCCTCGAGACCGCCTTGGATCGTCGTGGTGGTCGCCAGAGCTCGCCACCATCGTCGTACGCCACCGTCCAAGCCCACTGCAGCCACCAATCCTCCTTCCTTGTCGTTTCAGCCGTTGGTTCCAACTTGCTCGATTCAAAGCAAAATTGAAAAGCCAGCAAGGGCTTTGAAGCTTCGAGGCTCGTTTTAGGTCACTTCCGGGCCTTGGTTGGTGTTGCCGCTTGGAGGTATGTTGCTCGCCTTGGCGTCGCCGTCGCCGTGGACTCACCAGCTCGCAAATTCGGTGAGTTTACTTACTAAACATTGCTTAGGAGGTTAATTATGCTTAAGGGGTGTTTAGATTAAGCTAAGTATGGTTAGGTGGTTAGATTAGTTTAGTTAATTTTTAATTAGATTAAGGGAGTGATTAGTTTAGTGGATAATTAATTAAGGCTAATTAGGTGATTGGCCCTTAATTAATTATTTCGAATTTATAAATATTATTTTATTAAACTATATTAATATAATATATTATTTATTTATTCAATTTCGTAATATATTTAATTATTTATTATTTTTCAAAAATTAGACTGGGATAGCCAGTGACCATAATTTCGTGTCGACTGCTGTGGTGTGCTCAGATTATGCATTTGATGGATGGATTGTGCAAATTGAGTGATGATTGTGAAATTATGGCTTTTATTATGAAAATCCTGAGTGTCGGGTTTTGACATCGAAAAATAGATTTTAAGTACTATACCAAATAGTGGGGTTTGAAAAGGAAATGTATCAATTTTTCTGGTTTGATGTAACCGTATACCCACACGCGATTATTTTTCGGGATGTTTTTAATACGAAGAAAATAGGCCAGGATCACTACTTTAATTGAGGCATTTATGTGCAATGCACGGTGTCCAGAGCCGAAATTGAGTGGTCATGTGTTGGTTAATGAGAACCTGTCCTGGCGTTTACGCCGGACATTACTAAATCCCTTTTCGGGTTACCCATGCATTAGGGTATCAGGTCGCAGTAAATTCTGGACCTATGCTCCCTCGGGAAAGCTGTCTATGAGACGCAACAATGCTCAATGGGAAAGAGATGATGCCTAGCTACGCCAGTAGACAGCTGAACATGGGAGTCGGTTGTGCCTTGAGTGGCTTAATTAACAATTGGAACGCATGATTGTTTAAGTTTGATGCACCTGATTATGAGACAAAACTGTGTAGCATGGTATTGGACGTGTCATAACGATTTGACCTTATAATCAGAACCTCTGTGATTTGTTAAGTTGTTGAGGTGTTTCAATTGTTATGTGCATCAATTAGATACATTTGTGATATGAATTATGCTGACGTGCAGGAAGGAACTGAGGCGAGGTAAGTCCTCTGTTCTCATTGTGTGGTTGTGTGACTAGATCACCATGAGGCGTATTTCTTTCCTAATAAGGGTTTAGGGAGTGGACTTGCTGAGTTATTGTCTTACTGGTTATTATATAACCATTTTCAGGTCCTTAGAAGGTGGTCGTGGAGGACCGAAGTCCCGGAGTCAGTGGAGGTAGAGTCTAAAGGATCGGCGTTTGTGTTCGACTAGTATGTTGTAGGACAATTCCTTTTTTGAGAGCCAACCTTCTTGTAGACTTTTGACCAGACTCTTTTTGTATCTAAACCCGTTGTTTATAAAAGTTGGCTTTTGTGGAATGTGCCATGCTTTCCTATCCTATGCTATTTGTTGTCAGGGGTATTTGTTTTGCTTCCGCATGTGCTTTTAAAATGAATGGGTCGGGGATGCATCCTGGGAACGTCGCATTTGTATTGACCGCAGAGGGATGTGCGCGCGCTTGAGATTTGGGGCGTGACATGGCTCATTTGAGAGTTGAAGGCTGTAACTTGAGTTCATATGATTATTGAACGTTCAGGGAAATCAGTTTCCAAAATGAACACATGAAATCAAAGTGAGTTCAGATAACTGTCACATGAACATGTTTCAATATGGCTAGACGATCATCTGTGGAAATTATAACTCCTGTGCATTTTAAAAGAAAGAGTTCTAATTGTAGTGAATTTGCATAATTTGGACTACCCACCATTTTCGCCAACTCAGCAAGATTCTATTTGTTGCGACAAATCAGCATGACCAAATTGACCAAAGACCGCTCTCCGTGATACAAGTAGATCCTATCCTACATTGCACACTTTGATAATTTGTTCAACATTCCAAAATACGTAAAAGAGGATCATATGTATCACCAACCCCTAATAATGGACCGTCTGAGTTGTGAGTGTGTTCGCCTTATTCACTGCAGACCCTGCAGTCTATCAATAGGGTACTAAACTATCTCAATTATACTTGCTACTCATACCATATTCTAGAGTAGAGCAAACGAGAGCTTCTAGGTTCCTAGCTTGCCAAAACTTGTCAAATGGACACACAATGCGTACCAAACGAAAAGCTACTGCCAAAGGCTAGCTCGCCCAACCCCCTGGAAGATAAATAGGTACTCACCACGAATGCTACTGTGAAGGAATCACACACATTTACACTGAGAGTGTTAAAATGGCTGATAAAATGGTTGATCAGATCAGGGCAATGGGCTTAAACAATACAATAGAATTGTATCCTGTGATTTCTCCTGGATGGCCAGGTATGTTTCAATAGTTGAGTCAAGATATCACACGATATATACTGTTACGTGGTGGAAACATATGGTCCCAATTTGGGATTGGCGATGGAACTTAGCATCTATGTTGGGCATGTGATTCACCACTCCAAATCGATTTCGGCATTTTTTCTCTCTTTTCGACCTTGGTCGAGTTACCTAGTACTTTGTCTAGATAACGGCAAAATCTTGGAGATACAATTATGACCTATTTCAATTTGCAAGTGCTTTGCTGCATCGTAGGAGCTAACTGTAAATTGTTTGATTGATGTCTAGATTGATATGTAATCTCACCTAACCAGAAGAGAAAAGAAGTCTTAACACAGAGACTGGTTTGTTTACTTAATAAAACTCATGCATGGACTACTTAAACAATATCACCACACATCAAGACTAATATTATGAATCAAATACGGATATTTTCGACACAGTCGAAACATGATAGTCGTGATTTTCATTTTGAAGGCGAGCTATGCTTCTTTGAGGTGGACAAGGTGTTGTTCCATGGGAAGTCCGAATATCAGGAGCTTCTTGTTTTCCAGGTGACTTCTTCCATGATCACTCTCCAATTTTACACCAGAAGTACATGTGACATAGCAATGGCTACGCTAATAGTATTTAAGATACGGATTGGATCCTGATGAATCATGAAGGTCGATGAGCTTACAAAAACTCTGCATATGTACCACCACCTCAAATAAGATTTTCTTGGGGAAGATTGTTTTAACCAATCATTAAATTTCCAAAATCAGTAAGTAGATCACATGAAACATCAGATTGGCTTCGGTTTGATACTTCCCCTGCCCAAGAAACTATTTCAACAACCAGTTAGTCGAGATTGACAGCGTCTTGGATGGTATTCTCACTCACGACAAGCGGAGAGATATCTTGTGGCTTTTGACATATAATTGCTTGTTCATAGTCAGCAAAGCATGGCGAAGTGGCAATTCTGGATGGTCAAATCCAACTGACGGAGAAGGATGAGTTTGTTTACCAAGAGATGCTCACACATCTTCCCCTCTGCTCAATGCCGAACCCAAAGAAGGTGGTCTCTCTCTCTCTCTATTTCTTTCAGCTTCTTTCATCTTTGAAGTTCTGATGCTGTTAAAGTGCTCACTCGACATTTTTATAGGTGCTGCTTGTTGGTGGGGAGATGGAGGTATTCTGAGGGAAATATCTCGTCACTCATCCGTGGAACAAATTGATATATACGAACTCGACCAAACAGTGATTGACGTAGGCGAAGTTAAACTACGAAAACCTTCCAAAAATTTCAGGCTTGAGCCTCTCATTGTTCATCGAATTCTAAGGTTCAGGAGGACCATAGCTTATCCATATGCTTCTTGTGCCCTGTTGCAGGTTTACAAGCAATTCTTCCGTGAAATAGCAGTTGGGTTCGAGGATCCGCGGTTGAATGTCTACATTAACGATGGTATATGTTTTCTTCTATAGTTCTTACTCTTTGATAAATATAAATAAGTTGTGCGAGATTATTTAATTTAACATACTTTAATTTCGACATCGCAGGAGTTGCTTTCTTGAAGGCTGTTCCTGAAGGACTTATGATGTGATCGTTTTGTATGCATTTGCGTGCATGGGTATTGTTGAGTGCCTATAAGTTATAACCTCCCCCACCCTCTTTGAAATTTAGTATGCCTCCAATTAATTGAATAACTTAGCAGCGTAACAGAAATCTCATAGGTTGGTAGGTCATACATCTACTTATTTCAAATAATTCGCAACATTCGAACACCTCCAAGAGAAGGAGTACTTGCTAATCATTCGTAAAAAAATTCAGGAGCTACTGCAATTGAACTAGCGAATAAAGAGTTCTTGGAATTGGTGGCTCAGGCGCTCCTTCCTGGAGGCGTCATGTCCACTCCAGCAGACAGCTTTTGGCTGGACAACTTCGTACTGGAAGATACAATCGCAGAATGTCATCAAATCTTCAAGGGCTCAGTGAGATATGCTTGGTGTACAATTCCTTCCTACTCAAGGTATCAAATCAAACTATTACCGAGTGTCTATACAATCTTTTTTTTTTTTTTTCAAGTTTATGACGAGGAGAATGAATTTTTGACTTTTTTTTTCCATTAGCGGGACTATTGGATTACAGGCCGACAGTCAGCTTCCAGAAACCTGTCAATCCTCTAGATACCCAGAACAATGGGGTGGCTAAAGGGCCTCCTAAGTTCTACGACTCTTAGGTAAAAAGGATGAAAGATGTTACCCATTATGTGAATTGAAACTTTGATGTCTTGCTAATGCAAACGTCTTTGCCTCCTATTGTGCCAGATCCATGCTGTTGCTTTCTCGATGCCATCTTTTGGGAAGAAGGGGGATCGCACCAAATTCTGATAAAAGGATTTTGCTCAGCTTATAGCTGATTAAAGATGGAGAAACAAGATCCTTATCATTTGTTCTAACTTTTTTCTTTTTTCCTATTGTCCATCATTTCTCAATTATCAACTGTAATACCCAGCGTGGCCATACTGAATTACAAATAAGCATCACATAGTTCTACATCAATCGTCTACAATCGTCAATTGCCGATAGACATTGAGCTATCATTTTGCTTAATTAGAGGTCGTTGCCCATTCTGCTCTAAGTTACTGAGCCCATTTGCCCAGGTTCCTCAGTCATACATGCGCCAAGAGACTTGGACACATTGAGTACTGCAGCCATGACGGCTCCTAGCAATTACGTTGCGAGTAAAAGAGATTTGAAGCTCAGTAAGCTACACTTTGGCAGATGTTGAAAATCGATGTGACCTTGTAGTAGTGAGATCAAATAGCTATATCTAATCATTAAGCATTAGCTGTATCATCTACTCCACTGATTTAAGCTTAAACTATTAATAAAATATAGGCTTAAATTATAAAAGCTTGATATCCTGTTGATGAGAAGTATGAACCACACCTCAACAATTATTAAGGATTATGGTTTTGGAATCGATCCTTCAAGAGACCATATAGAAGTGCCTGGAATTCTTTTAACATACGTGCAATGCGAACACCAATCTATCTATCCATTACCTAGCACACATATGTTTGTGACTAAACTTAGGATAAATTCGTAAAAAAATGCACTAATTTAAAGCTTTTGGTGGTTAAAAAAACTAGTTGGGGGTAAATTTGTCACATATGTATCAATTTTGAGTTTTTTGTGATATCAATCCCTATTACAACAATGTTCTACTTCATGCACTCCACTTCATTGTTCTTTGATAGGCAGGAAACAGAGTTGATCAAGATGGTAGTTGAGCAGGTTTGTGCCACATTAGAGGAAGCCCATCATCTCACCGTTTCCATTGACACGAAGGTGAGAGCGATACTGGAAGAGGATTATCGCCGTGAGTTCACACACCTCGCCAAAGAGAATTGTGGTGCGGAGGAGAGAGAAAAGCTAACTCGTGATTTTTACGACAGTCTGAAGGGGACGCCATTGCCGAGGAGCATGCAGAGCGATGGGAAAATGGTTAGGAATAAGATACACATTACTTTGCATGAGCATGCACAGCCTCGGAATTAATATTTAATAAATAATGACAGGATGGAGTGATTAAGTTCGTAATATATTACCTTGAAGGTTACTTCAGTTCAAACCCTAGTGACCTCAAATTCAGTTGCTTTACCGTGCTGTTCTGGACCAGTTTCTTCTATGTTTTGGTTGGGTCGAGTTTACAATTCGTTGTTCAGATGTCGAGTCCCCAAAAACATTTTAGCTGCAAGGATAAAAGTTGGGTCACAGTCGATAAACTTACCCATAAACATGCTCAAATTTCCCGCCAATCTTAGTCCGTTACTTATAGTATAGATAGGCCAATCTCTATATTGACAACATGGAGTTTTGTGTTAGCTATGCTCACATAGAGATTAGAAATTCGTCATCAAATTGGAGATAGTTTTTTAAAATTTTTGGGAAAGAAATGATTTTCATTACTGTTCAAAGGACGGATTACAAGTGTTTCCAAGATCAAGACATAAAATCTGTCATAGGGAATGGAGAGGTTTAGCAAGCCAAGTGGGTGGAAGGGTTTCAGTTCCATGGGCTTTGGCCATGTGGGACGGATTGCAAGAGTTCCCAAGGATTTCTTTTACGACTTTTTCATCAAAGATCTCATTCAGTTTTTGGATCTCCCATTCGCTTGAGTCCTAGTTAAAGCTTTTCGAGACTACCTTGAAGTTTAGTGTTGTGTTCTATTTGTATGTTAAGATGATGTATGCTAGACAAAGATGGTCCATGTAACAGATGTTTCTAATGACATCGTCATGATAGCATTAAGATGGCACCATCTAAAGCATTGTGACGAAGGAAGTGCATATCACTAATATGCTGGAATGAGGAGAGAAAGGAATCCTTAGCTTAACGTACGAATTCAGGAACTATATTCTCCCAAATAGTTCCCTACTTTTAGACTTACAATAGACGTTGATTTGTCGATCAAATAATGCCCAAGCTGCACAGAAGTTCAATCAGAGGAAATAAGGCTCCGTTAAACAAAACTTCACGCGGACATTTTCTGGAACATACTATTGTGTCAGTGCTTTAAGCTTTTTGCCTTTTTCTTTTGGACTGGCGACCAAGATGTTTCACATTGACACTAAAAAGAAGAGGCTCATGATGGCCTTTGAAATTCGGGATGAAGAGTGGTAGGCCCGGATGAGAAAAATTATTGACCAATGCCTTCTAGTAATGTGATGGTGGTGGTCGTCTCTCCATATCCTTGATGTAGTTGGGAAATTGGAATAGTTGACCGGATTGAACTTGCTATGCACAAGCATTTAGGAAATACCTGAATTTATTAGGGATTTGAAATATAGGAAAATTTTATGTATTGCTGAAAGTGAAAAATTGAGTAATTTACCTATTACTACTAGCAAGTTGAGCAAAAAACATAACCTAGTCTTATTATTATTATATGGTAAAATCGTGTAATTCGTTAGGTATGCTGATGGTAATTTACAAACAAAGCCAGCAAATGCAATAGTAAGTCATCAACATCTTTAGAAATTTACCACTCAAACAAAAACCTAGTTGTAAAGATGACAAGTTTCTAATGAATTCGATGATTTACCCAACAAGATCCAATTTTATGAAAGCCGGCGGAATAAGGAATGTTTTAATTTTAAGTACAATGTAAGTTATCTAATTATACAAAAGCTCACCATTCAAAATTAAAACTTATGAGTGAAAATGGTGAGTTACTAGTCAAATTAATAGATTTTTGACTTATGTTCACTTTTAGATATTTTACTCTCTTTTTTTGCCAACTTGTAGATGTTTCACTTATTAAAAAAGTGCATAACATTTTGTGAATTGTGTATATCATCTACAATACCGGTATCCTACATTAGTTGGATCGAGTAAAAGGTCCTCAAACCATGCATATCGATTATGATAGACATTGACTTCAGATTTTGATGAGATCGAACGGAATTATGCACAGAGAGGCGGCCCATAATATCTCCAAGAGTTATCTCGTTCCATTGAAATCAGCAAAC
This sequence comes from Eucalyptus sp. ANBG9806169, assembly GCA_014182395.1. Taxonomy (NCBI): domain Eukaryota; kingdom Viridiplantae; phylum Streptophyta; class Magnoliopsida; order Myrtales; family Myrtaceae; genus Eucalyptus; species Eucalyptus sp. ANBG9806169. Next base: position 8,129,507 of record CM024575.1, read on the forward strand.
AGGAAGTCTTCACTCCACATAAAGGCGGCCCCACACATAGCTGAATGCTACTATCCAAAGGGACTTTTTATTTATTTAAAATGATCATTGAACTATTTTTAAATGTTCAACCTACTTTCTAAATAACCACTGGGGTTTGCTCCAGTGACCACTCTTCCAACTTAAAAGGGGGAGGTGGGGGGTTCGAATCCCCACATTCTCAGGGAGGGTTGGGGGTGGGGACGCTGTAGTTTCAGGAGTGGGTTTCGACTCCCATGCCCTGCAAGGAGGCATGGCAAAAGTCTGAGAGTGAGCGTTAGAATAGAAATAGAGTAGGACCAACCAAAAAAAAAAAACCTACTCTCTAAAGCTTTCAATTTGTTTAATCTAGTCCCTCGTAAGGTCAAATAAGTCATTTGGTACAGTTCACAAATTTTTTAATCACACCATTGCCCAGACTTTATAATATCTTTCCATTCAATCAATTTACGTAATCAACGAAAATATATGCTATCTTTCTATTGCCTTTGTTATCTTTATAAATATTATGATAATTCTATTTAAATATAATTTAGTTCATGATATCTATAATAATAAAATTATAACCTCATTTTGGGTTCTACAAGGTTAATATAGCTGCTTTTTTAAGAATAAATGTTTTCATAAGGATATCTAAAGAAGATATTAATTTATTTACCAATAATCGTATTTATGCTAATCTAAATCTTGCTCTTAATTTTTAGATAGATAAAATTTTCAAGCTTTTATGCTTTATGTTTTCATTATTAAATTTAGTAATATCTGTATATTAGAAAATTAAAATAAAAGGAATATCAACCCGAAAAAAAACTGCAAAGAAGTTCTACTTTTCTTATTATAGAAATCATAACCCAAAATGTATTTAATGGAAATATCTTAACATTTATGAAGACCATGGGAATATAGCTATTAAGTTCTTTTCTTTCTTTCATTTTTTTTTCTTGGCTTTTAGATACTTGTTAATGCCGTGGCTAAAGAGAGACGACCATTAAAACGTTAAACGATCCACCAAGGCGAATCATGGGTTAAGAAAATTGCAGGTGTATAGATGATAACAAAATTAGCTAATGTCAATCCACATTGATTACTAACAATAATTTCCATGGAAGACAAGAATTCCGGTAAATAATTTAATGTAAAGATCCCACCCACTTCTTGCAAAAGACTTGAATTAAAGGAATAAAGGCAACGCGGACGATGCGGAGAACATATTGATTGATGTGGATGCTTTTAAGCTCTTACCTTTTCCTTTTGGACAGCTAAAGGCAATCAGTGAGTTTTCACATGGCCTTGGAGACTCGAAAAGAAGAGTAGTAGGGCCGGAGGTGAAAAATAATTGATGAATGCTTTTTAGTAATGTAATTGTGGTTGTCGTCTCCACCATGTCCTCAATTCAATTGGGAAGTTGGAATGATCGACCGAATTGAACTTACTATGTACAGGCATTATGATTAGTTGTCTCATTTATTAAAAAAAAATCGCAAAGCCATAATGCTAACATCATTTAGGACAAAAATAAAAGAAAAGTTAGTAAGAACGTGACTGTCCGATGGTTAAATTTAGTATCTTTTGTTAATTAAAAGCATATTGTTGATGTGCTTGCACTTCTAAAGAAAAGAGAGAGAGCAAAATTTCTTAGAACTATGAATTAAGATAATAAAATGAAATATGATTTAAATCTAAAATGGATAGAGAGAAACTCTCTTATTAGATAAATGAAAAAGTGGTTCCTCAAAACACTTTCAATGAGTGACTAATAGGTGACACTTTCCATGAGTGAAGTCTATCTTAACTTATTTTTTTTAAAAAAATTTCCATTTACTTTTCCACTTTAATTGAACCAAATATTTTTCAGCTTTAGTTCAAGGGGCATATAATCTATGAAGCACTGACACTCTCCAAGAGCTTTCGTGTCATGTCGGACACTTTAACACGTGTCCGACACTTTCCTACACTCTCGGATATTCTCCGACACTCAATCAACACGTGTCGAAAAATTGGATACCTAATCAACTTTCCCAACACTTTTCGACACTTGAGTTGGAATTTTGACATATGAGTTTCCGACACGTAATTCCGATATCGAGGTCAATTTTAAAAATTCAATAAATAAGATGTCAATATATATATACATATGTTAAAAAATAAAACACAATAAAAAAAATAATAAATGGAGAAATAAGAAAAATCTAGTCTTCTCTTCTCTTCTGACTCCCACTTTCCGTGATACACAATTCACTCCTTAATTATTTTTTCTCCTCTTCCAATATATCTAACATGCGAGTCCAGAATATGGATTGCTTGTTCTCTCCAAGTTTTATGAATTATTGAAATATGGTTGAATTTGTCAAATTGAAACAATAAATGATATTAATAAATGGCAGATTAATATTTTTAGTGTAAATTCATTCTAACCTTTTTTAATTATTTATTTAATTATTTATGAATTTGATTCAAATTAATTTGATTGAAATAATCATAAAATGATAATTTATTATGTATATATAAAAATATGTATTTAATATACAACGTGTCTCAACGTGTCGAAATTCTTTGTTTTTTGAGAAACAACGCGTCGGCGTATCATGTTATGTCGTGTCACGTGTTGCGTGTCAATATCGATGCTACGCATATGATTACTTTCAATATTATGAACATATTTTACTCTCGTGAAGATTAAGTATACTTCTTGAATAATTATTTCTTGTGATCACGGTAATATAAATATAGTGGCTATTATGTTCTTTTCTTTCATTTTATTTTTTATAACGGGGGTGGTTGTTAAGGCCAGTTGGGAGTAGACGTCGAGGGTATCAAGTGAGGGCCAAGAGATGGCAACAACCGAGGAATTGTTTTTAGTCAATTTACAATCAAATTTTTTAGTCAAAATTTGAATACGTTTCTAGATTCCCAATATGCACATGAAAAGGTCAGAATGATTACTTTAAAAAATTTTACCCAAAGGTTTAAGTAAATAAATTGAATTTCGTATTTACGTTTTTCAATCGGTGAGACTCATCCACGAGGAAAACACAACATCTCACTATAAATTAAGTGATTTAATAGAGTTCACAAAATACTTTCAATATTTCCCGATTCCCATTACACCCAATAACCAACACGGCATTTTATTGCAAAATAATTTCTCAATCTCACAAAAGAATTCACAAATATTATCATAAGATTAAGTAGGCCTGAATACCTAGACCTTCTCTTAAATGTAATTCACCAAAAAGACCAACTAGTTATATAGAAAATATTTGAATCCAAAATATGAAATCCCCTCTAGGAAACTTACTCGAACTAAAAAACCACTCAAATGAAGAAATTTAATCAAACTAGAAAACTACTTAAATCGGACTCCTTTTATGTGCTAAAATTCAAGACATATTTTTAATAGACCCTTTGCATACTCCTCCTTGATGATTTGCAGAGATTGACATTGTGGACATTCCTTACACTTGACCAAAAATATCACTGGCATAAACCCCCCGGGGAAGAGAAGATTGTTTTATCTTCCAAAGGATTTCATCCAAGCAACCAAACGAATCTCAAGAGCCAACTAAAGTCAAATGAACCAAACAATTCAGCATTCAAACCAAGTGGGCTTGATGTCGAATGTTCGGTTTCGGAGAAAACGGAGAAGTTTTCCATGTGAGTAAATTATAACGGTGTGAATGATAACCATTTTGATCAGAAATTGATTTCTAAAACATAAATAGATTTTTCTATTTCTATTATGGATGAGTTTATGAGTAAAAATATGTGTTTGATAATGATACAAAATTTATGTTCATGAAATAGAAATTTATTTGCTAACGACATAAAATTTCTCCCTCCCAAGTGGTGGGCGGTGGATGGCAAACGACAGACAGCGACAACGGACAACAACCAATAGTGGCGGACAGCTAGTGGCAGCGAGTGGGCAGCCAGGCAGTAGAGATGATAAGCGATGAGAAGAGTTTTTCTCAGTTATGTTCTAGAAATAAAACTATATAAAAATTTTACTTATTATTCTATTTCAAATCTATTTTTGGACTAATTTTTTTTTTCGAGAAATAAAAAAAAATGAAATTATGTTATAAAACGGATTTTTGTTCCCGAAATAAATCTGGAACAAAAAGATAGTTCTGAAACAAAAATAGAATGGTTATTATGTACATTATAAATATCTCGCTGCATATCGCTCAAGCCTATTTCATCTATTATATGAATTTTCCTCCAAAATTTTAATAATATTTCTTGTTTTATAAAAATCAAAATATGATCATCGCAAAATTTGCGGAAGTGTAAAACCATGAAACTGGAAATCACCCTTTCTTCCGTTCTTGCTGGGACCGAACTTTGACTTCTCCATCACCGTCCAACCCGACCATTCCATGACCATCAATATGAGCATGTATCCGAGACATCAAGTGTCTTGAAAGATCTTTATGTACTCGTACCACATCACATGCCATGAACTTATAGATAAGCAAGTCCATTAAGGTTTTATTTTCTTCTTTCGAGCTTCATCACTTTATTTTAACGAAAAGTAATTAACTCACTTCTTCACATACATACAACAATAAATTTTAAGATCAACTTACTCTAATATCTATATTGCTTTAAAATTAGGAATTGAGCACCATCGCCCGTCCCCCATCGCCCACGTCTCTCTCCCTCCCCCAATTCTCTCCCCTTTGATTTCTAGATTTTGCTGATGTGGCTCTAGACAGCCCAATCGGGCTAGCTATCACGAGTCTCCCGATGGAGATGGATTATCACGTCAAGTGCCAATATGACCAAGTTAATTAAAGGAATTAAATTGATCCGATTCAAAGAATAAATAACCAAATTAAACAAAATTAAAATTCAGCGATCAAATTGAACTTTGGGGACACCAATCTTGAGATTGCCCCTTTTTATACTCGATATGCATCCATTATTTTTAAGAAAATCTTTGTACCCTTATATTTTACTCTTATTTTGACTAAATGGGGGTTCATCTAACTCAACTTACTCCCAAACATAAATTACTAAGTTATGTCTAAGTAGACGTAATAGTTACTTCATCAATTAATTAAAGCAATACTTTATTTTCTTAATCAATTTGAGATACTATTTCGCAAAATAAAAGAGATATTGAATTGAAGAAATTAAGGCGAGGCTTGCGAGAGAAGATAGATGTCAAAAAGGAAATGATCCTCCCACTGCTAGTGCTGAGTGCTCACCTCGATTTCAAAGGTACAAATGTGACTGATCAAATCAGTCAACAAAAAACACAAATGATGAAGATACAGTTATTTCTTTTGGTAATTATTTTATGGCCACCGAACGACAGCTTGGAAGTTAGCTCAAAAGAAAACATTAAACAAAAACTTCAATCCGTCACACGTAACTTTTGGTATCTACTCTTTAGAATAAAAAAAAAATTAATAGATGTCAATTTGATGAAACTTGTAACTTTAGCTGGATAAAAGTATATTAAAGTCACTTTGATGTAACTTTAACGGGATAAAAAGCAGATTAAAGTAGATTTGATGTTGCTGCGCAGGTCCTTTTCCTGTCAACTCTGCAATGTGTCTTCATCATTGTGATTAAAATATGATAATAACCAAGTTTAAAATTTCAAGTTGCGTTAATTTTGACTACAGTGCGTGAAACCCACCTAATTTTGCATTTTGTCTAAACAAACTGGCAAATTCATTTCCTTCTTTTCGAGTACATTAAAATACAAGCATACAACATTTAACGTGTGCATCACATACATAAAACATTGGAAGACAGACATAAAAGAATTATTTCAATTTTATCCCTTGAAAGGCATAATTTTAGATGATTATCATTTAAATAAAGCACGTGTCAGATGGTGATTTTCCTTAAATAACCTTTGGGGATATTTGTGGTTAGTAAATTTACCAATGAAAGCAATCTCATTCTGCTCGTATTAACAAGGGTTCTATCTATAGCAAGTAGATAGCATTTGTATATGAGAATGAGATCGCATTTCTCTATGAGTGCCAGTGACATCGAGGCTCCCATCATTAGTAACTTTTTATGAATGATAAATTTTCTCTAGTGCTTGAGATTTTGAAGGAACTTATTCTTAACGAAGGATTATAGTTTTCCCAGAATGTTCCTAACTGGACCACCTGAACAAGTAGCTTATAGGATACATCTGAAAGTGCACAGCTTCCTCTCTTAATCAAACGGTTAACAAGCTTGCCGAATCCGTTCGATTTTCGTCGCGTAAGGACCTTGGAAGGAAGCATGTTAGCCCTTGGTGCGTACATGGAGCACGCCACAAAGAGCTAACCGCTTTAGGAAAGAAACTCTGTCTTGCGGTATCTCTTGTCAATTTATGCCCGTGCTTTACGGAATGTGAACAAGAGTGAATAAAAGACTACTCGGACAAAAACTTCAGGAGGACAATTCGGGGAACGTACTGATTGATGTGGGTGCTTCAAGCTCTCTTCCTTTTTTCTTTTGAACAGCTGGAGGCAATCGGCTTGTTTCACATTGATGCCAAAAAGGAGAGGTTCGTGGCTTTGCAGACTCAGAAAGAAGAGCGGTAGGGACGGATGAGGAAAGCGACAAAGGTCCCCCATTCATGAGATAGAAAGACCGATTTTTCCATTGGCAAAATACAATGATAGAAAAGGCCACCAACTGATGTAGTATAGGGTGTAATTACATGTCGCGATGCATTGCTTGGTAACCGTGAATGAAGGGGTTCTGGTCGTTCTTCATTCAAATCTAATTGAGATAGGACTTTTGACTTGTAATATGTGGTCGTCCCCACCACACATAGTTGGAAAAATATGGCTTCAAATCAATAGAGCAATTAAGTCGGATTTTGAGGCATGATATCATTTTCTTTAAGGATTTATTTGTCCCACAAAGTTAATAATGGTCACCAACAAATGTCTTCTAGGATACAACAAAATTTGAAAATGAGAATACTAGATATCAATTTTAATATTTCTCTAGGGTGTCTCTAGGAAACAATTAAAAAATGGCTGCAGTTTTGGAAAGAAAACTCGAAAAAATGATCTCAATTCATACATCTAGAAAACTGACACGCGAGCGCACGTATATATAAATCTGTCTTAAAGAAAATAGTCAATTTTTTTTATGAAAGATTGTAAAGTGAACGAATATATCTTTTCGAAAGAGGTTGCCCAAATAAACAAAGGTGTCTACTCGGAAGAAGTTCAAAAAATGAACAAGTGTAACCTTTTGAGAAAGATTGCAAACAAAATAAATATTATTTCCAAAAATTGTCTTGAAACGACACAAATAAAAAATTCGAATAATAAAAAATAAAAATATTTTTTTAATAAATAAAATTTCGAATTTCATAATTTCCGAAAATTTTCAATAAACAAAAACAATCTTTGAACTAATTAAAGTTAATAAGATAACCGTACGGAAAAACAAAACAAAGTTAATAAGATAACCGTACGGAAAAACAAAACAAGAGGGTTAGTACTAATTAAATCGCGGGCGTGTAAAAGAGCTGAGTGTTAAGTGCGACTAATAACCGGGTCAAAATCGAGCAATTATTAGCACACCCACATGAGGATATGGTGGGGTTTAGTCCACATTCAATCTTTTCTTTAAATACACTAAATGAGCCCTATACTTATGAATTGGCCCATTTCCTCCCATTTTTCCTATGTGGGACAATGAAACATACACTTAGTTTGTTTTACAAATAAACTTCCGACACCCATCCCCTTCCCCGCGTAAAGTTAAACGCGTCCTTCTCATCCCCTTCCCCTCGTAAAGTTAAACGCGTCCTTCTCATTCACACCTCATCTTTATATTCTTCCATTCTTTCTTATTTTCCTCTCTATCTCTCTCTCTATTTTTCTTTTCAATTTTCTTCTTGCCGTAGTTCTTTCGCACCCAAACACGACCTTTTTATTTCTTCAAGAAAATATGCAATTTCTCTCTCTCTCTCTCTCTCAAGAATAGGAGGTTCTTTTGGTAAGAAAGAAAAGGATATTTAATGAAAATAAATTAAAGGAAAAGGAAGGATAAAAGGGGGCGTCTCGCTTCATGCGGCAATCGTCAAGGCCTCAAGTGTCTCGATCTTGAACAGAGGCCTACACTACTTGCTATATCTCAGTGATGCAGGCACCATGTCATTTTCGATATAAATTTTTTCTCATGTTCAGTGGTAGTTAATCTACTGCTCGAAGACTGTCAGTACTCTACTTATAGCTCCATGAGGCAAATGAATAGCCAAAATTTCCTAAACAAAAAATTCATTGAAACCCACAATATTGAAAGACAAAATCCTTGACTTTAGGAACCTTAGCTTTAGCTTCGCGTGCAACTTCAAGAGCTATGCTTTCCCAAATAGTTCCCTACCGTTAGACTTACAATAGACGTATGCCCTTGCTGCACGGAAGTTCAATCGAGAGGAAATAAGGCTATGTGAACGAAACTTCACGCGGACGTTCCGTATTGACTGCGTCAGTACTGTAAGGCGTACGTGATAAAAATTTTATAACAAAATTTAGTTTTTAATAAGAAATTGATTTCTCCATTTATATTTCCTAGACGAGTTTCTAAGCAAAAAAACACGTTTAATAATGATTCAAAATTTCTATTTTTGAAATAGAAATTCATTTGCTAGTAAAATAAAATGTCTATTTCTAGGGGTGGCGATGGGTGGCTGGTGACAGGCTGGCAGCCGGCGATGGGTGTCTAGCATCCGCCGGCAGGCGGCCGTTGTTTGACATCTGGCGGCCAGCAACAGGTGGCAAGGAACCAGAGTCTGGCAATCGCCAATTGGCAGCCAGTGGTGGAAGGTCAGAATTCAACGGCGAGCAACAAGCATTTGACATCCAGCATTCCGCGACGGGCAAGCGACAATTGACAGGGGGGTGGGGAGCCGAAGTCCCACATTTGACATTCGGCATCTAGCGGCGAGCGACCGGAGTCTAGCGGCTGGCGTTCGGTGTCTTGCGGCAGGCGGGGAGCCGGAGTTCAGGGGCCCCATGGTTGGTGTCTAGTGTCCAACGGTGGGGGATCGATAATCGGAGTTTAGTGGCGGGTAGCCAAAGATCGGTGTTCGGCAATTAGCAGCGGGTGTCTGGCGTCCCACAAGTGACATTTGGATGGCGAACGGTGATGAGAATGAACAATCAAAAGAGTTTTCATTTCTCGTTTTTGTTCTAGAAATAAAAAAGCTATAAATTTTAGTTTTTGATTTTTGCTCAAAATCTAATTCTGAAATAAAAATCTATTCTAAAAATAGAAAAATGAAATTGCGTTACTAAATAAATTTCTATTCTAAAATTGTTTTGAGGAATAGAAAAATAAAGAAGTAGAGAAATATAAATTTTGTCATACACGCTCTTAAAGTTATTTACTTTTTCTTTTGAATGGGTAATCGGTGCATTTCACATGAACAATAAAAGAAAGAGGGTCATGATGGCCTTTGAGACCCATAAAGAAGAGTGGTGGGGCCGGTTGGAAAAATAGTAATGTGAGGGTGGTTGCCGTCTCAAAACCAATGGTGCTAATGTCATTTGGGCCAAAAATCAAAGAAAAGTAAGTAAGAACATGAGTGTCCGATAGTTATGTTTATTATCTTTTATCATTTGCTGAAGTCGATAAGTTAATTAAAAACAAATTTGTCGATGTACTTGCAAAAGAAAAAAGAAAAAGAAAAGAGAAAGCATAATTTCCTAGAGATATGAATTAAGCTTATAAAATAATATATATTTCATACATAGATCTAAAATAGATACGGTGGATCTATCGTATTAGATAAATATAAAAGTGATTCTCTAGAACACTCTCGGTGGGTAATTGATAGGCAACACTCTCCATGAGGGATGTCTATCTTAACTTGTTTTGGAACAATTTTCCTTTTACTTTTCCATTTTAATTGAAGTAAATATTTTTCGGTTTTAATTTAAGGGGCGTATAATTACTTTCAGTGTTGCGGAAATCTCTTAGTCTAATGAAGATAAAGTATATTTTCTGGATAATTACTTCTTGTGATCACGGTGATATAATTATAGTGGTAATATAGCTATTTATGTTCTTTTCTTTCATTTTTATTTTAATTTATTTTATTATTGGGGTTGTTCTTAAGGCCAACGGGGAGTACTGCGCAGAAGTCAAGGGCGAGGAGTGAGGAGAGGACCACAAGAGTAGCTTTTAGTTGATTAACAATCAATTTTTTTAGTCAAAATTCGAACGCGTCTCCGATCCCATTATAGACACATGAAATATATGGAACGACAAACCTGCTTTTTGTCTTCCTGCCTCGCCTCCTGCTTTCCCTTTTTCCTCTTTACCAGCTCGAGTACGCTTCCCAGCTGAAACCATAGCAGCCGAACAGAGCCATCGTCCTGGTCGACAAGCAAACCACTGTACTCACCCCCTTCATCCAGCACCTCAAAATTATCCACAACAGTCCAGTCTCAGAGAGAGAGAGAGAGAGAGAGAGAGAGAGAGAGAGAGAAGAGAGCTGCAATGGGAAATGATTTCTCAAAGCAACAACGCAAGCGAGCTAAATTCACCGATGCTTCCAGTCCGACCACGTCGAAGCGACAAAGACGTGAATCGCGTCTTCTTCCCTCTTGGGACTCTTTGGAGAAGATCAATGTGCCATCGGCGTCAGGCGCGTATTCTGACCCATCTGCTTCATCCACCTCTGTGAATGGAAACAATCACTATGTATTCTTAAGCTTTAGAGGCCCTGATACTCGCAATGGCTTTGTTGATCACCTCTACCATAGACTCAATGATGTGGGCTTGCCGTTCCATCCAAACTTCGTGTTCAGAGATGATAAGGACCTCCCCTTCGGCGAGAAAATTGGTGAAAGTCTCATCAGTGCAATCAAGCACTCTAAGGTTTCAATCCCAGTCATCTCAGAAAATTATGCTGCCAGCGAATGGTGCCTCCGTGAGCTCATTGAGATAATGGAGTGCAAGAAAACCAGTGGACAAATAGTCTTGCCTGTGTTTTACAATGTGAAACCCCATGAGGTGCGAGAACTACAGGGGGCCTTTGGAGAGGCCTTCAAATTTGGTATGCATCGTTTTAAGGAGGAGGATGTCAAGCAGAAAGCGCCGGTAGCTCTCAGAGAATTAGTCGATTCTAGAGCATTCGAATCAGAGAAAACTACTAATGGGTACATCGTTTACCTTCTTTTAATATATCCTTGTCGAAAGAAGAATTTTTCTATTTGTCATCCTTAATCCTTGTTTGGTGGAGCCATTAATAAATGGTCATGTGTTGTGTCGTTTGGCAGGCGTGAGGGGGAATTGGTAAATGAACTCGTAGAAATAATAATGCGCAAGCAGCAACATGATTTTCAACCACATCTTCCCGTGAACTTGGTTGGAATTGAGGATCGTGTGGCTGAGGTTATGGAATTGGTGGATCTTGCTTGCCCAGACACTCGAATTATTGGGATTTGGGGGATGGGTGGCATCGGTAAGACAACTCTAGCTACGATCATCTATAAAAAGCTTTTTGACAATTTTCAGTACCGCTGCTCTCTCAAGGATATTAGAGAAACAACTAAAAGCAAGGGTATAGAGCATGTCCAATCTCTACTGATCTCAGATATAACAAAAGGTCCTAAAAGTACTGTGCGTGATCCCGAGATAGGGATTAATAAGATCCGATTAAGTTGTGACAAAAAGAAGGTACTTATTCTTCTTGACGATGTGGATCGTCGAGACCACCTTGATAATTTAATTGGAGGTTCTAATTTTGAGTCGGGAAGTAGGATCATTATTACATGTCGAGATATGGCCCTTTTGGACTCTGAATATAAACAGTATGAACTCAAAGAAATGGATTACGAAGAATCTATGCTTTTGTTTAGCAGATATACATTTGAAGCGGAACAACCTCCCACAGAACTTGAGGCTCTTTCTCATGATATTGTTAACACCACAGGAGGGCTTCCCTTAGCCCTCACGATTATAGGTTCACTTCTCAAAAGAAGAGACAAAAGCATATGGAAAGAGATGTTGGAGAAATTGAGGAAGATGCCTCATAAGGAAGTACAAGAAAAGTTGAAGCTAAGTTACAATGCACTAGAAGATAACGAGAAACAATTGTTTCTAGACATAGCATGTATTTTCATTGGAACTTACAAAAGAATTGCCACCTACCTGTGGGAGGATCTCCAATTGTATCCAAATTCTGCATTGGCAAGAATGATTGAACTTTCATTAATAAAAATTGATGACGAGTATCGGTTGAGAATGCATGATCAACTAAGAGATCTAGGCAAAACTATCGCCCGTCCAAAAGAAATGAGGCCTTGGCGTTGGAGCAGACCATAGGATGAGGAAGTTATAAAAGTTCTACGACACAAGGTAACAATCATGTCTACTTTTGGCTCTCCCACGTTCTCTAATGCTAGTCCCTCAAATCATTATTGTTATTGTTCTTTTGCTCTAGATCATTGACCATTCGCAACATTTAGTTAGCATTTTCTTGGTAAAAGCTACTTCAAATTTTGGCCTTTAGTTCATGAAAAGTTTGCTCTCGTCACTAATCAACAGGTCATCTCTTGAAGTATATGATAGTAAAATTGTTTAGTATCGACTCTGTCTATATTGCTCCTTTGTCGGTTTAACATTGTTTTCTAGCATATTTGATATTGCTTCTTACTAGCTTCTTACTAAATAGTACTTGTTGAAGACCGAGCATCACACAACTTTGATAATTTACTTTATGCCACTTATAATTCCGGTTCATCACACTCTAAACCGCACGGGTCTTTATAATTTTGTGCGGATTAACTTATTTTATTCAACCTAACACCAATAACTTACTGTTGATCATTACTTTGTTGTCTTCCATTCTATCTTCCCAAAATACATCAGCAACATAGTTTTTGAAGTACGTTGGTCTGATTTATCCTCATACCAACGTTTCCAACCGTGAATACGTGCAATTTGCTCGTGTGCCGTTTCTACTTTTTTGCAACAAAAAGAAAGATTTCAGTTAAATCCTTTGCACCTCAACTATTGGCTATCAACTTAGATTGTGTTCAATTTCAAGTAATAAGATGTCATGCAGTGGTTTTATATGTGTGAAAAATTTTGACAATTTTTTTTCTAGCATTTATTATGCATGATCATGATGTAATCCAATATGATAATGTAAATGCAGAAGTACATGTACTTAATACAAAGAAAATTGAAGATTTAGTTGATATTCTATTACTCAGTGAATATTATTAACATTGAAGAAGTGCCTTTAAATATATCATTTTTTCAGTAATCTAGAAATGCATAATTATGTTATTGACATGGTTGGGTTAATTGATAACTTGAAAAAACACTACATAATTTGGATGCCTCTTAGTCAACAATAGATAGAACACTCTTATTTTTATTTTTCTTTTCACTGAAAGGACTGGTAAATATATATATATAAATTCCCTATTGCGACTTTGGCTTTTCTTTTATTGTCACCTATACCAACTTATAGTCAAATTATCAAATTACATGAAAAAAATGTTGGAAGATTGTTCAAGATACATTAATTATAAAGGAAGTGGCATAATTAGCCTGTTTTTAGTTTTAATTATGAGCTCTGCACGTGTATCATGGATCAATCATGTTCATATCAAAGATGAAAACTCAAATGATTTCGATAAACTATTCTACTCAGTTTTCATAATATGTCTTAGTGTTCATACTGGTGCTATGCATGGTTCTAATCATAGGTATTTTGAGCACATAATTTGACATTGTGGAAAATTAAATAATAGTAAATGACGACAAAAGAAACTAAATAACAACTTACATATAATTTTCTAGGTATTCATACAAAGCAATTTCAACCAAAAACTAAAAAAGCAAAGATCGAAATTAAGAAAGTGAATGATTGTAGGAAGTACGTGACGGAATAATGAAAGGTGAAAGAAATTGTAATACAATATCCACCTCTATTCTATAATGAGCGAGCCTTCTTGGTAAAGATTAATTGTGCCTTCACGCGCGCACACACACACACGAACAAAGAGGAGACAAAAATCTATTGCTAGGTATTAGTGAAAGAAAATCGGATAGTTAAATTATCAAATAAGATAACTGGAGGAGCAAAAAATAAATGATAGAATGAAAAAAGGAGGAAAACAATAATAATCACTAACCTTTATTTACTAATTCATATATTTTTATATGATTGGATGAATGAAAAAATGCATGAACAGATTTTTAAAATCAGGTTGAATGTTATGATTGATTGGGGCAAATTCAATGATGACTAATTGAATAATACGCTCATCTTAGAGGAAAATTATCCAATCAGCCCTAAACTTGTTGTGATGTCAATTCAGTCATGAACTTACTAATTTTGTCAATTTAGTATTAAACATTTGTGCAAAATTCTAAAATAGTCTCCTAGATCAATTTTTGCTAGAAATCGCCAACATGGCGATCCAATTATTTTCGGTCATCCTATATGGCACTTTGTCACATTAGCGATTTCCTACAAAAATGAGTTGAAAAGACTATACTGAAATTTCACGCAAAGGTCTAAGACTAAATCATTAAAATTGGTTAGTTTATGATTGATTAGACAAGTTCTTCCTAGTCTAAGGATTAGTTGTTGAGCTTTGAGCTTGAATATCCAAAAATGAAAACTCAAGTTCAATAAACCAAATTCTTGTTTCCTTCTAGCCATATCCCAAAACCAAAAATATTTCATGAATGGGGAGGGAATGAATTGTCATCCTTTGTGAATGTATAAGTCGAATTAGGTACTTTTTGATTTTGAAATGTGTAATGATACTCAAATATGTCAAAGGGACACCATGTTTAGTCAGCCGTCAATACTATGTTTCTTACAAAATTTAATTTCGAAATCTATAAGAAAACTAGACTAATTTCATATAGGAATTTCACATAAAACATCAAAACTTGGGGCGTATGAATGAAGATTGACATATTACATGATTATGTTATTGTAGAAGATTAAATATATTTCTTTTTCCCTATAAGTGTAGACAAAATGCATCGACCACAATAACATGCAAAGTCTACTAACAAAAGGAGGTTGGATGGTATTTACAATCCTCAATTTTATTTTGTTTTTTGTAGGAGGAAAATGAAAATATTGAGGCACTGCGTCTGGACGAAAGGGGCTCCAGAGAGTTCATGGAGCAAAAAAGCTTCATAAAAATGCCTAACTTGAAGGTCCTTCATGTGAAAGATGTGAATTTTGATGGAGATTTCGAAGGATCACTTGCTGAATTACGATGGCTAAAATGGAAGAGATGTCCTGCCTCTTTCAAGGCGACCGATATTCATTTGGAGAGATTAGTCATACTTGATTTATCATGTGGTGATATTAGTGAAAATTGGAGAGGATGGAGTTCTATCAAGGTGAAGATGAAAAAAGGCTTTCTCTTTTGTCACATTTGATGATAAATCATTCTATTTCTAACTGCTAATCTTGGAACATGTTTCTTTCTCATAGATGGAGAGGTTGAAAGTTCTCAATCTTTCGTGGTGCGCCAGATTAAAGATCACCCCTAATCTCTCACCATTTAAAAATTTAGAGATGCTAGTCCTGGAAAGTTGTGTTCATTTGGAGGAAATCGACCCTTCCATTGGAGATGTCAAGCACCTCGTTTCCTTGAACTTGAGGCACTGTACAGGTCTCAAGAAGTTACCTGAACAATTGGGCGAACTAGAAAATTTGGAGGAACTTATCATAGACGATACTCATATAAGACAAATCCATCCATGTATAGGATCTTTGAAGCAGCTGAAAAGGCTTAGTGCCAGGGATTGTCATCAACTGACTGAAGAGTCCAACCCAATAATTAGTTTCGTAAGTTTGTTTTTAGCGGAATCCATCGAGTTGCTACCGATCCCTTCTTCAATTATGAAGTTGGGAGAGTTGGTTGAGGTGGACTTGTCAAATACAGCATTTAACGAATTACCCGAATCCATTGGGGAATTGAACAAATTGAAAATTTTGAGGATTTGTGATAGCCCAATAAAAAGGTTACCGAGCTCTATTGGAAAATTGCAAAGCCTCCAAGAGTTGGCTGCCTCCGGATGTGGTGTCCTGCGAGGACAAATTCATGTTGATGAAGGTAGATTGTCTTCTCTAAAGACCCTTGGTTTACGTTATACAAAAATTTCTGGCTAGCCGAAAAACTTAGATCAGTTTTCTTCCCTCGAGCACCTCGATTTATTTGGCTGTGATGAGCTTCAATCACTCCCAAAACCTCCTTTTAGCTTATCATCCCTAATACTCACCTGTGGGAGCAATGAGCTGCCATCGCTCTCTCACCTGAAGCATCTAAAGGAGCTCACCCTTCGTGATTGCTTGTCTCTTCAAAGCATCCCAGAGCTTCCCTCCTGCATACGGAAGCTTGACGTTTGGGGATGTCCCAAATTGGAAAGGTTGCCAAAGCTTTCCAATTTGGAATTTTTGTCGGAATTAGGGCTCAAGGATTGTTGTGGGCCGAAGAAATTGGATGGGCTAGAAGCTTTAAAATCCCTAAGAGAGTTGAACCTACTCCTAGGAAGCAATAGCTGGCGATACTTGGACGATAAACTCCATTCGATAGAAGGCCTTGAAAAATTGGGATCCTTGGAAGTGGTGGATATCTCTGGGCGCATGCACATTCAAGTACTTGACCTTTCAAAGTCGGGGTATCTAAAGTGGTTGAATGTTAGGGATTGCAAAAGCTTAGTCGAAATTCACTGCCCTAGTAAATTCCTGAAGTACTTTAAGAGGGATGGGTGCGAGTCTCTCAAGAAATTACCAGACTTTTTACCAAACTTTTTACCAGACTTTACCACCTGATAGGCCACAAAAGAACTGGCTATGATTTACAAGGGAAGAAACAACAAGAAGCTGACTAATGGTTTGCGGGCTACAGAAGAGGGGGAGGGTGGAAATCGAGCACAGAGAGAAGGGGAAGAGATTGAGGTCTAGGATCATCTGGTGGTCTGTTTCTGTCTTACTTCGGATGGACGATGATGGGACGACTGATTCGAAAGTGAGATTCATGCTCATGTGCTCCGCTAGCTAAGAAATGGAATTTGACTTTTAACCTCAACCACTCACTGATTGCTTTGACCTTTATGCTCCAGCTTGAAATGGAGCAACAGAGGAGTTCTACGATGGGGATGATTATGGAAGAGAGAGAATGTTGGAGGCGAGGAATCTGGTGAAGGATCTTCATGTTGGGTCTTCATTGCTTTCGGTTGCCATATCTTCAGAGTCCAGGTGATTGGACCCTTTTAACATTAATCCATTCTTGTCACTAATTGATCGGTTTATTCATTGGTTGATCCTTGGCGTGATTGGTGCATGCGCATTCTGGTGATTGGAGGTTTTGAGTAATTGTTGGTCTCATTTTGGATGTTCGATGAAATGAAACTAATTCGAGCTTTTCAGCATGTTCAGCAAAGCATGTTTAGTTGTCATGTTATATTTATCAGCTTGCGAATCCTATTAGGTGCAGAGATCTGCTTGGTTATTCTCTTCTACCAGCTTGCTATGGTGTAACAAGATAACCATAACATCTTTTGATTAGGTTTCGTGTCAATGGTGGTGAATTTTCCTTATGTTATCTGAGCAGTTGCAGAGCATGTATAGCAGGATTATCAGGACTTATGAGCCTATTACAGGTTTAGGTTGATTTTATCACCCGGTTTGGGTAGTGTGGAAGAGTTGTTGGAACTAATGTGAACTAACTTCAGGTTGAATGGAAAGATTACCTTGATTGATGAGGTCCTACATTCATAGCCATTTCTTTCCTATTTTCGAATCTTTGAGCACCTTGAGGGGTGATGAGAGGTGGAAAGATGAACAATCTCCTGTGAATCATTTGTTTGTACCTATGATCCAAAGTAACATTTTCTCCATGAGTAAGTCAAAATTCCTTCTCATAAGATTCTCTGAGAATGTCCTCACTCACCCCAGTTGGCTAATAACGTAGTGAAATGGTATTGAAGGCTACTAATTTCACATGGAAAGGCATGCCAGTGTCCGAATTGTTGCGATGGTGATATGGCTTGTTCATTTTGTCCTTACTTTTTCTTTGCTAGCTGTCTAGTTGAATGGAATTGCTCCTTATCTCCTTCTGACTGTGGGAAAATGCAAAAGCTTGAGCTACAATAATAGAAGTCCATTGATTTCTTCTTTCACCAGGAGTTATCAGGCTCTGACATGTGGTTTGGAAGCACTTTCACTTTTAACTTTCATTTATACTATTGTTTTTAGCCTTTGCAATGTGCCTTTTGTTCAATAATCAATGCTTCAAACCTTCATAAAACATAAAACTTTGCATTTTATGGCCAATTATAGCAAAATAATTTTTGTCTTGCTAACAGAGTCAGGAAGTACCTTTTGATTTCTTATGTTGAAACATAAACACCATTAAATTTGTTTATATTTCCATGGTTAGTTTTCATTCTGTCATCCTCTGTACGGATCCTCTATAATGTGATGGTCTTGCTTTTTGAAGGTTACAAACTCTATGCTAGTCGACTATTGTTCGCACCGATGCGAAATTCAGAGTGTAGAGCTAACTGAATCTGACAATAAGTGGCTTTTCTTTTAAGTTACCTGAAGATTTCAGTTCACAAAAAAGAATAGAGGATTTCCACTGTATTGTGGATAACAATGTGAGATCCAAACTAGAAGTATGAAGTCCTTAAGTCAACCGTATTGCTTTCACGTTTTTGGGATAAACATGACAAGTAATCAATGGGTGGCTAGAAAGGTGATTTGCTTAAGTCCTTTAATGTTTGAGAGCTGATCTAGATCTCTAATTGCCATCTTTTCTTGATCTATAGCTCAAATCCAAATGTTTTGCTACAGCTGCCACTGAACGGAACTGGAAAGTCACTCCTGCAATAATTGTGGTTTCAGCCAGAAATGTGCACTATTTTTGGCTTGGCTAATGGCGGGGACAAAAATCTACGAAGCTCAGGTACTACCCTATTGCTTACGTCTTTAAAAAGAAGGGGGAGGAGCTATGCATGTGATTTTTAATTCTGTGGAGAGCTTAATTGGTACTACATCAGAAGCAAGGATTTCCAACTACAACTGTAATCTTGACATAAGAATAGCTCATTGGCAATATTAGGAGTGCAAATTGACTTGGAAGATACTAGTCATGTTCTTTTATTATCATTTGTACAATAGTTAATGTGTGTCTCTGAATCCCGATGTGAGAAATCATGTTCTTTTATTTTCACCTACACAGAGAATACCAGAATGATGGTGAACACATATGCCCCATGTAGAATTATGAAAAATATTTGCATGAAAACTGCACGACAGAGGTCGGATTCTGGAAATCATCTGTGTTTGCTGGTAAATGTAAATAAAGCAGTTGAGAGTACCTACTTCACATTAGTATTTTTAGTTTGGCATGGGGCTTTTCGTGTCGATGTCTTATATTTTTCCTCTTATTTCAAGGACTCTTGGAAGAATTGGTTGACCACGTAAATGTGATGCTTGAGCATCATTTGGCTCGTGATCCTGGGGGAAAGAAAATAGATAAGAATGCCTTTGAAGTACATGACATTGCATGTCATTATACGTCATCAGTCACGGGGTAAGGCTCTTCTTCCTTGACATGACATGAATATGTTCTTATGCAAACAGAGTATTACCTTTTTCCAAGTTCTATAAAGTTGGTTTCCTAGAGCATAGGATATTTATTATGTGATTCTTTCATTCATTCATGCACAATAAAACAGAACTTCATTTATTGTTTGCAAAAGTTCAACCCAAAAGCTTAAAGTATTAGCTAGAGGTAGACTGCATGTATTTAACCCCTATTGACACCCTTTATTTCAACCAAGGTGAAACAACACTTTTAAGGATTGACTGATCATAGCAACTACTTAGGTTTGTGTGGTTTCAATTGCATTTTTAGAAGCTTATGTCCACTTATTCTGTCATGGATTAATAAACCACTGGAGACACTATCATATGATTATTATTTTTCTCAAATCCAAGACACTGATGTTGAGATGATGAATATCCAAGGATCTATATTCCACTTTGTTTGTCAGTTGAAGTGCTAATACTTAGATTGCTCAGAGTTATGGCCTTGATTCTGTCAAAAGTAACATCCTGTACGGTGGAAATCTGGTAGAAATCATGTTGTGCTCTTTCTTATTTTTCATCATGCCTATATCCATCTCACATGTTTGTACCGTTAGTCAGTGTCTTTACGTATCGAATTTGCATCCTTCTGTTCGTTCTTCTTTTGGTGATGACAATATCTCCTGCCCCTACTACTTTAAATGACCAGGAGCTTCACTGTAATTTTGGCAATGATGTGAGATCCGAACAAAATATTTGGGTCGATGTAACAAGGACATTCTTTAAGCTGATTGCATTGCATTGTGCTTTATGAACGGGAGCCGTCTGTCGTAGTAATGAAAACAGGTGCATTTCTTCACTCCTAAAATGTTTGAGAGCTGATCTAAATCCATGAATGTCCATTTTTTTCTTGAATTATTACTTAATCAGATCAGAATACTTTGTTACAGATGCCATTGTAGCATAACAGAATTGGAAGTTCAACCTACTAAATACGAGAGGACTGTGGAAATGACCAACTTCAATCCCAATGAGTGTGTTCGCCTTCTTCACTCCAAACCCCGCAGTTTGTTCAATAGGGTATTAAGGGCTTGTTTGGTAACCATTCAAACAGTGCCTGATTCTGATTTTTTGTTCCTGGGAACAAATTTCTATTTTTTTGTTCTCGGAATTAGATTTGGAACATAATCAATAATAAAAACAAAAAGTTAATTTTTGTTCCGGGAACAAATCTAAGAATCAAAATCATATTTCTCTTCTTCTACCCTTTTCTCTTCTTTTTCTTCATCTACCGCCATCTCGCGGTTGCTGTCCGCCGCCGTTTGCCTTTGTCCATCGTCGGCGAGCTTGCCAGCCAAGGCGAGGTCCGGCAAGCTCGTTGGAGGCAAGCCTAGTCGCCGGTGAGGCTTGCCCAGCCTCGGCGAGGCCGGCCTGGCCACCAGCGAGGCTCGGCGGGGCCGGGCGAGCCTCGCCTAGCTGTCGGCGAGGCTCGACCGACGAGGGCCGGCGACCGGCCACCGGAAGAAGAAGAACAAGAGAAGAGAAAGGAAAAAAAGAAAAAAAAAAAGAAAGGAAAAAAGAAAAAAAATTATTTAAAAATTAAAAGAATTTGATTCGGAACAGAATCAATGAGCACGGTACCAAACACAATTCTATTCCAGAATCATAAATTTTGGACAATTACCAAACGACTTAGGGTGCGCATGGTAACGCTTCTTGACTGGGAACGGTTTCTTTTCAGAAATAGTTCTTTGATATTTCTACTTCGGGAAATAATTTATGAGTAAAATAAGGTGTTTGGTAATTATACAAAATTTCAACTCTTGAAATAGAAAAAAAAATAGAAATGCGTTTGGTACGAAACGGTTTCTTTTTTGTATTTATTCCTTTTTTATTATTGCTTACAGATCGCCGACCGTCGACCGCCGCTTGCCGCCGCCGTCACCGCTCGCTGCCTCCGCTGCATGACCGTTGGTTGCCAATTGTCACTGCCGACCGCCGCCGCACAGCCCATCGGCCGCCACCGACCGTCGGCCGGCCGCCAGCCGATGATCGATGGTCGGCAGTGGATCCGGGCGATTGGAGGTGGCTATGGCAAGAGAGAGGAACAAAAGAAAACTAAAAAAGAAAATTGGCTTATTTCTAGAAATTGTTCCTGGGAACAAGAAGCTATTTTTTTTTCTTGTTTCTGTTCCAAATCTATTCCCGGGCTACTTTTTTATTTCGAGGAATAGAAAAACAAGTTGGCGTTACCAAATGAATTTCTGTTTTTTTTTTGTTCCGAGGAACAAAAGAACAGAAATCGGGAAGAACAGAAATGTTACCATGCAGCCCTTAAAATGCTTAGAAATTGTTCCCGGGAATAAAATAAAAAAGAATTATTTCTGATCAGAATCTGTTCCCGGGAATAGAATCGTTTCGAAACGCGCTCTAAACTATCTCAATTATACTTGCTAATAACATTTTCTCGTTAGTGGTCACATCAAATTAACCAGAAGATTATTCATACAATTTTGAGTAGAGCAAACGAGAGCTTCTAGGTTCCTGGCTTGCCAAAACTTGTCAAATGGACACACATTGTGTACCAAACAAAAAAGCTATTGCCAAAGGCTAGCTCGCCCAACCTTCTTGGAAGATCAATAGGCGCTCACCACGAATGCTTCTGTGAAGTAATCACAGACATCTACACAGAGTGTTAAAATGGCTGATAAAATGCTTGATTAGATGAGGGCAATGGGCTTGAACAATAAAATAGAATGGTATTGTGATTTCAACTGAATGGCCAGGTATGTTGTGATAGTTGAGTCGAGATATCACATGATATATACCGTTACGTAGTCTTTTAGCTTTGGAGGTCTGGTGGAACATATGGTCCCGATTTGGGATTGGAGATGGAACTTAGCATCTACCTTGGGCATGCGATTCACCGCTCTAAATCGATTTCGGCATTTTTTCTCTCTCTTCTTGACATTGGTCAAGTTACCCGGTACTCGATAAAACCTTGGAGATACAATCTTATGACTTATTTCAATTTGCATGTACATTGCTGCATTGTAGGAGGTAACTGCAAATTGTTTGATGGTCGACGTCTGGATTGAAATGTAATCTCGCCCTACCTAGGGGAGAAAAGAAGTATAACCCATCACCAGAGACTGGTTCCTTTAGTTAATAAAACTCACACGTGGACTGCTTAAATAATATCATCACACATCAAGACTAATGACATGAATCAAAGATGAATATTTACGACGCAGTCAAAGGGTGCATTTGGAAACTGCTTTGGAAGAGGCTTTGAGGGGCTAAAGATCTTTGGGCCAAAATGAGAGTGTTTGGCAACTACTTTGGAAGGGGCTTTGGAGAAATGTTGGCATTTGCAAGGCTGAAAGCCCAAGGCAGCCCCTAGGCTGCCTTGGGCTTTCAGCATTCTCGAAATGCCTCGTCACTGTTCACATGTGCACTTTGTTCATCTTCTTCTCCAACCGCGCGGATGAGCTCGAGAGGCCGGCGATGGACTCGGCTGAGGTCAGCGAGGTCGCGGCAACCATCACCGGCGAGTCATGGCAACCGCTCGCGAGTCCCGGCGACCGCCCGCGAGTCGCGTCGCCGCGACCTCAGGCGCAACGCAGGTCGCGCGACCTCAAGCGCGACCCGGATCTGGGTTGCCGGAGGTCGCGCGACCTCAAGCGCAACCCGGATCTGGGTCGCCGAAGGTCGCGCAACCTCGCGGTGACCAGCGCAACCCAGATCTGGTCGCCACGAGGTCGCGCGACCTCCGGCGACCGGATATGGGTCGCGTCGATCGTCGCGAGGTCGCGCGACCTCCGGCGAAGGGCCGCCGAGGGTCGTCCGACCCTAGGCGACCCTCGCCGGAGGTTGCCCGACCCTAGGCGGCCCTCGCCGGTTGTCTCCGGGTCTCGCCGGCGGCCGCCTGCCTCTCGCGGCGGCCTCCTGCCCCTCGCCGGCGAACTCTTTTATTATTTTTTGATAGTTTTTTATTTTTTTTATTAATCACCAAGTCCTTTGTAAATATAGTCTTTCCAAACACTATTTTTCCCAAAGTTACTTCAAAATGGACTTTCAAAGTATAATTTACCAAACACCGTTTGCATTTTGGAAAACCCCTTTAACTCAAAGGTGTTTGCATTTTCTTAAAGGCTTTCCAAAGGCCTTCCCAAACGCACCCAAAGTATGATATTCGTGATTTTTCATTTTGAAGGCGAGCTACGCTTCTATGAGGCGAAAGGGTGTTGTTTCATGGGAAGTCCAAATATCAGGAGCTTCTTGTTTTCCAGGTGATTTCTTACCTTCCATGATCACTCTCCAATTTTACACCAGAAGTACATATGACAAAGCAATGGCTACGCCATTAGTATTTAGGATATGGATTGGATCCTGATGAATCATGAAGATCGATGAGCTTACACAAACTCTGCATATATGCCACCACCTCATAAAAGATTTTCTTGGGAAATATTGTTTTAGCAAATCATTAAATTTCCAAAATCAGAAAGTAGATCACATGAAACATCAGATCGCCTTCGGTCTGATACTTCCCCTACCCAAGAAACTATTTCAACAAGCAGTCAGTTGAGTTGACAGCATCTTGGATGGTCTTTTTACTCGGGACGAGTAGAGAGATATCTTGTGGCTCTTGATATCTAATCGCTTTGTTCATAGTCAGCGAAGCATGGCAAAGTGGCAATTCTGGATGGTTAAATCCAACTGATGGAGAAGGATGAGTTTGTTTACCAAGAGATGCTCACACATCTTCCCCTCTGCTTAATCCCGAACCCGAAGAAGGTGGTCTCTCTCTTTATTTCTTTCCAACTGCTTTCATCTTTCAAGTTTTTATGCTGTTAAAGTGCTCACTTGATATTTTTACAGGTGCTGCTTGTTGGTGGGGGAGACGGAGACATTTCGAGGGAAATATTTTGTCACTTGTCCATGGAACAAATTGATATATGTGAACTCGACCAAATGGTGATTGATGTAAGTGAAATTAAAATTCAAAAACCTTCCAAAGTTTCAAGCTTGGGCCTCTCATTGCTCATCAAATCCTAAGGTTCAGGAGAACCATAGAATATCCACACACTTCTTGTGTCCTGTTGCAGGTTTCCAAGCAATTCTTCCCCGAAATAGCAGTTGGGTAAGAGGATCCGCGAGTGAATGTCTACATTAACGATGGCATGCGTTTCTTCTATAGTTCTTACTCATTGATGAGTACAAATAAGTTGCGAGAGGTTATTTAATTAACATACTTTAATTTCAACATCGCAGGAGTTGCTTTCTTGAAGGCTGTTCCTGAAGGAACTTTTGATGTGATCTTTTTGGATGCATTTGAGTGTATGGGTATTGTCGAGTGCCTATAACCTTCCCACTCTCTTAGAAATTTAGTATGCCTCCAATTAATTGAATAACTGAGCAGAATAACAGATATCTCATAGGGTCGGTAGGTCATACATCTATTTAATTAAAATAATTCACAACATTCAAACACCTCCAAGAAAAAGAGTACTTGCTAATCATGCGTAAAAAAAATTCAGGAGCTACTGCAATTGAACTAGCAAATAAAGAGTTCTTGGAATCGGTGGCTTAGGCGCTCTGTCGTGCAGGCCTCATGTCTGCTCCAGCAGACAGCTTTTGGCTGGACAACTTCACACCGGAAGATACTATTGCCGAATGTCGCCAAATCTTCAAGGCCTCAGTGTGGTATGTTTGGTGTTACAATTCCTTCCTACTCGAGGTATCAAATCAAACTCTTACGGAGTGTTTATGCAATCTCCTTTTTTCAAGTTTACAATGAGGATAATGAATTTTCGACTGTTTATTCCATTAGTGGGATGATTGGATTTGTGCTCTGCTCCAACAACGGCTGGCGGTTGACTTTGAGAAACCTGTCAATCCTCTATATACCAAGAACAATGGGGTGGCTGAAGGGCCTCCTAAGTTCTACGACTCACAGGAAAAAAGGGATAAAAGATGTTACATTATGTGAATTGGAACTTTGATGTCTTGTTAATGCAAACCTCGTTGCCTCCTGTTGTGCCAGATCCATGCAGCTTCTTTCTGTCTACCATCTTTTGCGAAGAAGGTTGGCAGTGCCAAATTCTGATAAACAGATGTTTCTCAGCATATAGCCTATAAAAGATGGAGAAACAACATCCTTATCATTTGTGCTCTTCTGTCTTCATTTGTTTTTTTCCCTGCTGTCCATCGTATCTCGATCATCGACTGTAATAGCCAATGTGGCCATTTTGAATTGCAAATAAGCATCACATAAGTTCCCCGTCAATTGCCTATAATTGTCAATCGCCGACAAACGGCAAGATATCATTTTGCTTAGTTAGAGGTCAACGCCAGTCCTGCTCTAAATTATTGAGTCCATTTGCCTAGGTTCCTTTCATACATGCGCGAGGAGACTCGACACATCGCATATTGCAGGCAGGACGGCTCCTTTAAGCAGTTACGTTGCGAGTAATAACAGTTTCAAACTCAATAAGCTATACTTTGGCACATGCCGAAAATCGATGTGACCTCATAGCAGTGAGATCAAATAGCTACATAGTCTGCTTCACTAGTTCGTACATAGCTAGTCCATATACAAATCTCTGAATTACCCTGACATAAGTGATGCAACTTTGAATTAACTCCATAATCTCCAAAGTCTAACTTCCATTGGAAGTATGAAGATTTAGCCGGTGTTCAAAAGGCCTAAAGTTCCTTTCAGAAAGGAAGTATTTCTTCGTTAGAATCCAAATTGATGCTTATACTAGAACAATTAAGCTTATAAAGTAAACCCTGGCCAAGACAAACCGATTTTACCAGCTCCTTAATTAATCTGCGAATTGGCTTTTATGCATTTAATTAGCCACTCCTGTGGAAGTCAAGGAAGTGTTCTTGAATTATGTATCCAACCGATTGGTATATTTTACTCAGACGTCTAGTTATGGCATGGTTTTCCTCAATTTTAAAAAAAGACTTCAAATTGTTTCGAGTTCTATAAATTTATAAAGGAATTATAAATGATTTCATATGTCAACATTTAAAATTTTGCAAAGGTTTTGGGGTATTTCGCTATAAATACAGATCAACCAATCATAATCCCACAATTTGAAGAAGGAAAAGGTCCAAAGTCGACGAGACCTAAAGCTATGAAAACTCCGGTAGGACGAATGTGATTAGAACTGCAGAAATTATTTGATTTGTGAACAAAATTTCTTGCATCTATATATGGAGCCACGGAAAATTGCACTTAATTTTTTTTTGTGATTATATTTATCTCGCTTTCCAGTCAGCTTTGCCTAACGTGACAGCGGGCCCGTTTGGTTGACTTTTGAGGAATGCATTTGCAGAAATGCAAATACATTTGGGTGAATGGGGTTTTCCGAAATACAAATATCGTTTGATAAAATTTACATTGAGAAACAACTTTTGCCAAAATACCATTTGGTAAAATTTGCATTTGTAATTGACTTTTATTAAATTAAAAAAGCACAAATATATTTATAGACGTCTGAGGTCCGGCGACGGTAGCTGGACTCGGGCGACCCTCCGGTGGCGGTCGCCGGCGGTCGTCGACCTCCGATCAGCCTCTACGAAGAAGATAAACAGTAACCCTAAACTTGCATTCCCAAAATATAACTTGCCAAAGTATCTCTAGACCTGTTTTGGGCTAAGAGTCCTTAGAGCCACTTAGATATGCAATTATATCTTGCCAAAGTCGTCCAAAAAACTGAACCAAACGCGTTTGTATTTGGTCAAGGGACTTTCGAGTCCGAAAGCTCATTTGAAAAGCCATCCAAAAAACTGAACCAAACGCGTTTGTATTTGGTCAAGGTTGAAAAGCCGAACCAAACGGGGCCAACATTGACAGCAGTCATCAGATTGCCGTCTCCTGCCACGCGCCCCCCGGCCCCTACCACGCGGCCACGCACGCCGAGGCCATGCCCCCCGGTGCCGGCCCAGACCGCGGCCTCCACTCGGCCGACTTCCGCCAGCTCCTCCGGTGGCTCCCGGGCGGTGGTGGCCCCGGAGAACCTGCGGAAGCGGCGGAGGGTTGATTACCGGCCGTGGTCGTCGGACCCGCGCGAGCGCGCCCTGATGGGGAGCTGTTCAAGCCCTCTCGAGTCCGTCTCGACCTCGGATTTGCCGCGGGGCTTGCGGGGGCTCAATAACTTGGGGAACACTCGCTTTATGAATTCGGTGTTGCAGGCATTGTTGCACGCTCCTCCTTTGAGGAACTACTTCTTGAGTGACAGGCACAATAGGTACTTTGTCAGAAGAAGAATGGGGTTAGTGGAAATGTGAGTAGAAGGAATGTAGATGGTGCTCTTGATGGAGGGCGTGGGAGCAAGAATGGCAGCTTCAGTTTGGCCTGTGACATGGACGCCATGTTCTCGGCGGTGTTTTTGGGGGAGCGGATGCCTTATGGTCCCGCGAAGTTCCTGTACAGGTCTGTGGATGTGGAGGAAATTGCTCTTCTGTTTTGGATAAATGTGGATGCTTGATGGTTTCTTGTTGGTTTTTAGAATCACATGGAGGTTGGAAATTGTCCAAGAGGCTCTGTAAATTTTGCTGTTGTGACCTAGTGGCTGTGAAGATATGGAAGTTGTTTGATCAGTGCATGTTCTGCTATATTGTTAGTATGATGGACATTACCTAATTTGCAATTGCGCTTTGGCCTCCTTTGTATCATAGCTTAGCTGCTCCATCTTTTTTAATTTTTGGCAAATGGAAATTGGAAAATGTTAGAGAGTGCCCCTTTGCACTTGTTATGGTTTGAAGAGTGAAAAATCACAACCATCTTGGTTGAGAAGTGTCGAACAGCTGAGATCAATTGCATTTCAAACCAATGGTAAAACATTGTTAAGGCACCGTGCCCTGTGGGGACTATGGCTTTGCCCCTTATCAGATGTGCTCTCAAAATTTCAAATTTACCATTGGACATATTGCCTTAGTTAAAATGAGTATTTCTTTCATTATTTTAAATGTCTTGTAAAGCATTATTTCTGATTTTGCTAAATTTAATGAGTGCCCTTGGGGCATTTGTTAACAAGGCCTTTGGAAATTATCTTCTTTGATTAAGTACTTTTGTCTACTGGCTTTTCTGAAAATGGTTGCTGACATAATGGATAGGCATCTTTTCCTTATTCTAATGATGTATGCTTTTGTCAAGTTCCTTGTTGACTATCAACGTTGGACAGAGACTTTCTTAGAGGGAAATGTGCTTTATACTCTTTCTTTTATTGATTTAATTATCCGCTATTGGTGGCAACATGCAGCTAACTTGGCAAGTTATGAGCAGCAGGATGCTCATGAGTTTTTCATTTCCTTGCTTGATGGGATCCATGAGAAAGTGGATAAGGATTGACGCTGGCTGCAGAGCCAAGGTAAATTTTACAGGCATCACATTAAACCTGTTTCATCCAGTCTCCATTTTTTACAGGCAGTATCTGGAATCTGCTGGTGCTGAGGACAGAAATCAAGTGTTATTAACATTTTCTCTTGTTTGTTTGTATAATTCATGTAAATGAACTTTTGAAATTATGTAGGATCATGCTTGTTCTGGGTTATTACCTTTCTGGCATTACCCAGCCTTAATACCTCTGAGTCCCTTGGGAAGTTTCATTTTGTTCTGGTGTCATTCTCTTTTAGTGGCATATCAGTCAGGAGATTCAACTCTGTCAACTAATATCTGTGGGTCTTCATATCCGGCATGTGTTAGCCTCTAGTTTTGACTTTTCTTTCAAGTTATTCCACGGTGGAACTTATTATTTGTTCCATCACATAGTAATTTAATGCATCTATAGTCTCTGCAGACGACTGCTTTCCTGTGCAAGTGCGCTCTTTTGTGTCGTGTCCGACGGTGGTGTGTTTGTACCATAAAATATGTTCTGTTGTGACTTGTGATGCTGTTGAGGAACTTTTACTTTTATGTATTGTGGATTCTCAGATATCTTTAGAACTACGCTAATGAATTATTACAGGGAGTGGAGATTGATGTATTGCTCACGGAGTATTCTCTGGTATCTTACGCTCCGATGTCATGTGTATGGCTTGTGGTTTCACATCTACAACATATGACCCTTGCTTGGATAGTTCTTTGGATTTGGAACAAAACCAATGTGGTTCTGCGAAGGCAACATCAGCTAAGTCACATCACTCCTGCAATGGCGAGGCAGAGTGCATGAATTCAAGCCAGAACTCTGGGATACCGACCTTGATGGGCTGCTTGGACTGATTCGCAAGACCTGAGAGGCTCGGTTCAGACCAGAAGTTATTCTGCCAACAGTGTCAGGTGAGTCAGGAGTCTCTCAAGCAGATGTCCATAAGGAAGCTCCCGTTGGTTTCTTGCTTTCACATCAAAAGATTTGAACATTCTTCCATATGGAAGATGTCAAGGAAGATCGACCGATATCTGCATTTTTCATCTACATTGGACATGGCCCCTTACCTCTCTTCTTCCATTTTAAGGAGAAGATTTAGGAACAGGATTTTCCCTTTTGATGGGGATGAAACTGATGCATCAAACGAGTTATCAGAATTTGAGCTGTTCACTGTTGTCATGCATGCTGGTAAATTAGACGCAGGCCATTATGTGACTTATCTACATCTGAACAATCAGTGATACAAGTGCGATGATGCTTGGGTTACCCAAGTGAATGAGAACATTGTGAGAGCAGCACAAGGGTACATGATGTTTCTTTGTCCAGAAAATGCTTTATTATAGAACGAGTGATAACACGGGTGCTTCATGATAGCCTTCAGAAATCGAAATACCAGCTGCTGGTGCAGTATTATGCGTGTCTTGCGCTAAATTGCCGGCACCCGAGGTCAATATGCAGAATAAAGGGAAGAATAGTGCTACAGTTGCTGCTTTGTCTGTGAACTAAACTTTTAATGAGTTGCTGCAGCTAATTGCAGAGTGCCAAACAACTCTCTTCCACTGGGGCAAACATTCGTCAGGAAATAATCTGTAATTCTATTTTTGAGCTCTGCTGAGCCTAATTTTATTTGGGGTGCCTCAGCGGACGAGGGAATCGCTTAGTGGAGCCCTTGGAGTTATTTATTAGTTAATTATTTCGACTTTCCCACCTAATTTTTCCTGCTTGTCCAAGTATTGATGGTGGGTTGATTCCTATATTTTTTGACATGGATCCTCGCGAAGGTTGATGCTTGGAGGTGTGGGTTCTTTCCGGTGTGCTCATTCCTTGCATTCCAGTGATGCTTGGTTTTTTTTTTTTTTTTTTTGGCTTCAGAGCTTTCTTAGGGAGGCGCTTCATATCAATTTCTCGAAAAGGAAATGTCAGGAATGTTATGCTGGAGATTTTGTATGTCGTACTTGTTTTGAGCAAAGAGAAATCATAGTGACTAACTGCCCCTTTACATTCTTGATAGTGTTCTCTTGCCATCATGATTTGGTGTGAAATTGAAGTCCATAAACGCCAACGTGACTCTGGTGAAAAGAAATAGTTGCGACCTTCAATTCAAATGCTACAAACTGAATGAAAAGCAGTACGATGTTTTTAACTTCATGCTGCATGCCGGATCGAAGAACAAAAACTCGATTGCTGTTTTTTCAATTCTTTGAGATGTCGTTGAATCTACAGGGTATACTTTCAGCTCTCTAGCTTTTGCAAGACAAATGTTGGAACAGTCTCTCTCTAGCTGTTAAAGCATAACCCAGATCATCCTGAATATGAGTACTGAATCACAAAAGTTACGGCCAAAATACTCAATACCACTGAGCAAGCTCGTTCTGTATGAATAGAGCCTTCTGAAACCTTACAGAATGAAGAGAAAATGAACACACAGTGAGGGATAAGACTGTCTTAAACAGAAATGGCAAAAAGAATGTCAGATGGAGTTACAACCAGTGTAATGACTACGAAGGAATGTGCATGTTGGGAAAGGCGATAGCCTAAACTAAACTACAAGATGAAGAAGAAAAAAGATACTATAAACCAAACTTGTGGGCTAATGGTTAAGATGATGCTTCTGAAATCCATCATTCATCGAGGAGTTCGCAGTCCATCCACCTCAAGTACAATTTTTTTCCTGACCTGTCATATCCCACATTATAGAACTGCTGAGCATTCATTCCAATCAGAGTAGTCATCGAGATTTTCCAACATCGTCATGCAGAAATACCTCTAATCCCAGCTCCGCACCGCCACTAAAATGAAAAGTAACGACGGGAAATCCCTTGATGTCCTTGTTAATGTCGCCTTCAAAGCACAATGCATTGAGATCTTCATAGGGCTTGAACCAACTTTTCAGTTCTATCTTCTCTCTTACTGCGTTGGCAAGCTGATCGTACACTCATTGGATTAAAACACTACTTTCTCCTCACGAGTCAATCGTGACACCGCCTTTCCCCGAAGCTATTCGCTCAAAAGCAGCTCAAGGAATATTAAGCATAACTCCTCCTAGACTTATCCCTTCCAAAGTGACAAAGTAAAATCCCTTATGTACATCTAGGGGTGTTGAGTCACCTTCAAGGATGGCCTCTTCCCCTAAAATTAACTGGCTGTATCCATAAGAAGGATCTTTAACTTTTCCAACACGGTAGGTGATTCTGTGAATCTAGCTCCTAGTTGTGTAGCTAGATACAACTTATTTTTATTTAGTCCAAACACTCCCAAGAGCGAATCGGGTTTCTCCCCACTCTTGCGAATGCACCCGAAGACAACATTGGGTGTGGTGAGCAGCCCTTCAACGGACGTGTCGAATATGAGTGACTCTCTGGCAAGTACCCTTCTGGTGGTTTGTTTCTGTCTTCTTCCGGTGGACGAGGATGGGGCGACTGATTCGAAAGTGGCATTCATGCTCACGCGCTCCGCTAGCTGAGAAATGGAATTCGACTTCTAACCTCACCTAGTCACTGATTGCTTTGACCCTTTGTGCTCCAGCTTGAAATGTAGCAACGGAGGAGTTCGATGATGGGGGGTGATTATGGAAGAGAGAGAATGTTGGAGGCGAGGAATATGGTGAAGGATCTTCATGTTGGGTCTTCATTGCTTCCGGCTGCCATATCTTTAGAGTCCAGGGTAACGTTAATCCATTCTTGTCGCCAATTGATCGGTTTATTCATTGGTTGATTCTTGGCGTGATTGATGCATGTGCATTTTGGTGATTCGAGGTTTTGAGTTGCTATTGTTGGTCTGATTTTGGATGTTCGATGTCTGCACAAGGAGGAAATGAAATGAAACTAATTCGAGCTTTTCTGCCCCAAACTAATACACTTGCGACAAATTTATCCTCTATTAGTTTTCATTTAATTTTACTGTTAAATTACTGAGTTGAATGACACGTGACAATTGATCGGTGTACCAATTTAGGATTTTACTCTCCGTTTGTCACAATTGTACAGTTTTTATGATTTTTCATGATATTAATTTAATTTAACGGAAGGTATATTTATCACAAATGTATCAATTTTGGGTTTTTGGCAGACAAAAAATTAGTTGTTATATGTATATCAGTTTGGAATTTTTTATGGTCATTTAAGGTAAATTTGTCATAGATACACCAGTTTGAAGTTTTTCATAATCAAAAATTTAATTTTAGGTAAATTCATTACAAGTGTATTAATTTAATTTTTTTTTAGGATATTAACTTCTTTTTTTTAATTTTTTCAAGAAAATCTAAAATTACTCTCTCTCCCACTCTCTGGCCACCCATGAAAGGAGTAGTAAGTTCTTTCGGTAGGAAAGAAAACGGAAAAATAACGAAAATAAATTAAAGAAAAGGAAGGATAAGAAAAGGGGGAGGGGGGATGGATAGAAACGAGAGCATCCGAAAGGAGTTGTACTATTCATTCTGTGCATATGATTTCTGCAATGCCAAAAAAGCCAACAAGCTACTCCTTTAACTTAGCACGAAGATAAATTTGTAATACACAATCAATGTGATGCGAAATATGATGTAAATGCAACCAAGTAACTTCTCATCACTATGAGTAATCCATCACCAATTAAACAGTCGATGGTTGTCATATTAAGAATTTATCTTTTAATAAAAGGTGTATATAATTTGGGAACAACATTTTATATTGTATAAAATATGTAACTTATTTATCCTACAAAGACAAGTGCATTGTACATGTTAATGGAAAAATGTTAGCAATGTTAATGAACATGAAAAAATATAAGTTTGCATTAGATGGAAGAAGGATGTCTTTTTAAAGTTCGAGATTTGATATGCGCCAACTTCAAAGTTATGAAGGGTAGAATGAAACATTCCATAGATTGTAAGAATAAGATCTCACATTCTTCTTCCAAATACATGGAGCCTAAGAGCATCGTCATAATGTATCTAAGTTAGAGGGAATTCCCTCATTGTTAAGCGACGTCACTTTTTCCTCTGTGCCTAGTTGGAAAAAATTACCTCCAACTATAGGAATATCAATATACAAACTTAACTAAAAATAAATATGAATTATGTTTATATTTATAACTCATTAATAAGAGAGAGATCGCATATGGTTGGGGCATCGAGAGAGAGCTCTAAGGTGTAGACATGTGGCCACCTGACTCGCCTTGCTTTTTGTTTTCTCTTTTTTTTCATGGATTTAAGATCATGTCATGTGCTTGCTTCCTTTCAAAAATTACAAATTTGCACAAGAAAAATTATAAACGAGCGGAACATGAGGTCCCAAAATTAAAACTGTTTATCATGAAAAAAATCGCAAAAACCAATATTACTTGGAACGGTTGGGCCAAAAGTCAAAAGCAAACTGATAAGAACATTTCTTTCCCTCACGGACAAACGAGCCAACTCTCTTTTTCTTACTACTTGTGAAGCTTTGCATTCTCAAGCTTTCGATGGCCCTAGTTATAGTTATAGGCACCAACCTATTGCTTTAGGAACCTTAGCTTTTGGAACAAATATTTTGAAATGTGTAGCCAAAATTCCTGAACAAAAGATTCACGCGTTCAGCCACAAAGTTTTTTTTTTTCCGGGTCAGCCACAAAGATTGAAGCCCACAAATTTCGAAAGACAAAACCCTAAACTTTATGAACCTTAGCTTCACGTACACGTCAAGAGCACCTCATCTTTCATCTTCTTGTGAAAGCATTATGTCCCCCAAATAGTTCCCCACTGGGAGACTTCCTATTTGTTACGCAGTAGCCCATGGACGCTGATTTCTAGATCCAACGATGCCCCCGCTGCACGGTTCAATTAGAGGACAAAAACTTGACGCGGACGTTTCTGAGAACGTACCGATTGTGTTGGTGAAACCCAGCTAATATTTTCTCGAAAAGTAGAGGTCCATGATACCTTGGAGGCTCGGAAATGTGGAAAGAGTGGGACGGATGAGAAAAATAATTGATGAATACTTTTCCGTAGTGTGATGTTGATTGTCGTCTCTATCTTATCCCCGATTCAATTGAAAAGCTTGTAATAATTGACTGAATTTAACCTGTTATTTACGATCATTTAAGAAACACCTGAATTCATTCGACATTTGAAGTATAGGAAAATTTTACATATTGCTTTATGAGAGAAATTGTGTAAATTTTACGTATTTCTGAAAAAAAAAAATTTACTACTCAAAATTGTGTGTGGACCTATGGTTTCTTTTTTTTGTTATTCTAAATTGCATATAACGTAGAGATTAGTACTTGATTGATGAAATTTGAGATTTTGATGATGCTAGCAGTGTTAGTAGAGTCGTAAACAAGTGCTATCAAAACCAAATTTGAGTTATAATTTTCTCGAAGCACTTCTTTTGAAGAATGATTCGTTTCCTCCATTTAAAATATATTTGGTTCTATTTATTTCCTTATGCAAATTCTTTCCATTTCTTATTATCCATGAGGATGCTCAATTGGAAGAACAATTGCTTCAACTAACCATGTGTTCTCTTCAACAAATTCCTTAAGTTTAGCTAGCCCAGTCCCTTAACAATTTTTTTCATATTAA
Source organism: Eucalyptus sp. ANBG9806169 (assembly GCA_014182395.1). Taxonomy (NCBI): domain Eukaryota; kingdom Viridiplantae; phylum Streptophyta; class Magnoliopsida; order Myrtales; family Myrtaceae; genus Eucalyptus; species Eucalyptus sp. ANBG9806169. The sequence goes on from CM024575.1 coordinate 8,165,022, forward strand.
ATTATTAGTATGTTTTTGATCAATTGCTATATTTTATTCACAAGATTCCCCGGCCATTTTGGATTCCTTAATCAGATTTACATGTCAAACTTGACCAAGTGTGGAATATCGATTAAATTCATAATGTCTCGAAGAATCATGTTGTGATTTTATGTTAGGTTCATTCAAGCGTCAAAATATAGCAGTTGAGGCTCAAAATGTATGTGAAGTTCAAGTGGAGGCACTGGACCAAGGCAGTGCACACAAGCCCCCCAAAACAATCACCGTGGAGATAAGTTTCTCGAAGGTTCACATTCCTTGACCTCAATCGGGGGATATCTCAAGAGATGGTCCACAAAACGCGTATGATGGTCAAGCCATAATGTAGAAAAATAAACTGCATCCCCCCTTGTCCTTGTCGCTCTCCCCAATAATTCTCCACTTACGTTGCTTCTTCAACTCGTGTTTGTACTCCATCCATGCCAAGCACAAATCGAGCTTTCCTGGACAGTGCGTGTCCGCTCATCTGTACAAATGCATTCCACATTTTCATGATGACTCTAGAGAGCAAATCTCATGAAGGCTACAATAATTTCAACATTTAGTGCCATATCATATTATTGCCTTGCGGGTTACTTCCGAAAACAATCTCGATAAAATATAATAATTTTATCGATCTAATATTAAATTTTTGCGCAAAACATCAATGTAGCATTTACAATTAATTTCCGTCGAGAATTATTAATGTGGCGATCTAATTGTCTTGGGTCATCCTACGTGACATATTGTTAAGCTAGTGTTTCCGTCAAAAAATTGATCACGAGACTCACAATGACTACATTGGAATATCATATAAAGATTTAGAACTAAATCGACGAAATTGTTAAATTTAAAACTAAATTGATATTTATACAATAAATTTAAGATTGATCGGATGATTTTTCCAATACAATAATTGGTTTAAAATAATGAAAAAAATTCACGGGTATGACATCCAAGGCATTTAGTACGATGCATGTGATCGTGCCTACCCATACATGCCTTGTTCCCACTTGCCTATCTTTGAAGCATGAGCATTGCAAAAATTATGCCGTGCCTCAGATTTTTAATTGAAAAAAAAAAAAAAAAAAAAAAAAAAAGAGGTCATCAATGGCTTGGTTGGAAAATCATTTGGAGGTAACCTCGTAAGGAAATTCGTTCTGAATCTAGATATTATTTATCATTCATTGTTGGGTATGGAAGCACGGCAGTGACAACATAAGAAAATTGTAATGAGTAACTTGGGTCCTGACATACTTAACTGAAAATATAATATGGATAATATACAAAAAAAAAAAAAAAAAAAAAAAAAATTGTCCCACAATTATCACACACATAATTTATGACACGCAAAAACACCTAGAGCGAAGTCTTATATTTCTTTCTTGCAAGGATGAGCCAGGTCTTTCTTTTTATCATTAGTTTGGGGCCCTCAAACTTTGAAAGAACCTAATCTTTCATGGATGACTGCAATAGCTCATCATCTTTATGCTCTTGCAAAAGCATCTATCTATTGAACGTCTCTCAAATAGTTCCCCACTATTAAACCTTACTATTTCCTACACAATAGCCTCGACAACTAAACGCCGATTTCTGATTATTGTTTTCGTCGAAGACAAGAATCACGGCATTCCTTGTCAATTTTTGCGTGGGCTGCACAGAACTTGAATAAGAGTGAAAAAATGGAACGTACCGACTGGGTTAGTGTATTGATTGGTGGGGATTATTTAAGGCTCCTTTCCTTTTTTTCACTTTTGAACAGCTGGAGGCAACTAGCGTGTTTCACATTGACGTCAAAAAAAAAGGTCCGTGGCTTCGCAGAGTCGGAAAGAAGAGCGGTAGGGACGGATGAGGAAAGTGACAAATGTCCACGATTCATGAGATAAAAAAAGACCGAATTTTGCATTTGCGAAATACAATGATAGAAAAAGCCACCCGACCGATGCGGGGTGTAATTACATGTCGCAACGCATTGCTTAGTAACCGTGAATGAAGGGGTTCTAGTTGTTCTTCATTCAAATCTAATTGAGATAGGACATCACTATTGACTTGTAATATGCGATAGTCCCCACCACACATCCCCTTCCCGCGTAAAGTTAAATGCGTCCTTTCCATTCACACATCATCTTTATATCCTTCCCTTCCCTCTTTTTTTCCTCTCTCTCTCTCTCTTTCAATTTTCTTCTTGCCATAGTGCTTTCGCACCAAAACACAACCTATTTATTTCTTCGAGAAAATATACAATTACTCTTTCTCTCGAGAGGAATAGGAGGTTTTTTTGGTAGGAAAGAAATGATATTTATCAAAAATAAATTAAAGGAAAATGAAGGAGAAAATGGGGCGTCGCGCGTCATGCGGCAATCGCCGAGGCCTTCGTAGTGTCTCAATCTTGACCAAAAGTTTGCACTATTTGCCCTATCTCGACGATGCAGGCACCACATCATTTTCGATAATAATTTTTTCACATGTTCAATAGTAGTTAATGTAAGAGTTTTCCTAATGTGAACTACATTAATTGATATTGTAATTTACCGTTTAACGTTTACCGTTTTACGGGGATTGGTCTAAGGTGAGATAGAAGGTTTCTTAATTAGTCCTAATATGGGGTACATTTAGTGTGGGCCAGAGTTGAGCGTGGCCGTAATGAGGGGCTGGTGGAAACTCTATAAATAGCGCTAAGTCTCTCCTCTAACCCTAATTCTCACATGTATCCTCACCTAAGGGGCGTTTACCTAACGCTAAACGTGAGGGGGCCGCCTCACGTGAGCCAGGTGATACGGAGGGCAATAGAGGAGAAGGACTTGCGCGTGGAACATTGTGTTTCCGCTTCCGCTTCAAGATCAATGGATTCCAAAACAGGTGTGTTAATTCTTCCGCTTAATTATGCATATTCTTGTTCGATTATGGAGATCTTGGGGTTGCGCAATTTGCGTCCAACACGTGGTATCAGAGCCTCCATAACCCTAGAACTTGAACGCATTGATTTTGCCCTAATTTGTGATTTTCGAGATTTTTTGTTCAATAAAAATAAAATAAAATCACATATATGGATTGGGCTCGACGAGGCGAGGAAAACCGTGGGTGGCGCGTCGCCGGGGGAGGCCCCACGCGCCCCCACGCCCGTCCACGCGCCGCCAGGGCGTCGGAGGCGCCCACGCGACCTCACGCACGCCCACGCGCAGGACGCGGCTCGCGCGTGTACTCCACGCGCCGCGCACTCAGGCGGCGCGTGCGGGCGCGTGGAGCGTTGGATCGGCGCGTGGTTGACGGCGTTGGATTCGTATGGCCGTCCTCTATCTTGTGGTGAATTTATTTTATTTTTTTGATGATTTTATGGATGTGAAAAAACATACGAAACCCTAGATACGTGTATTTTTAGTGTATTTTTTGCGTATTTTTCTTATATTTTCTGTGATTTTGGAAATATAAGTGTTGGGTTACAGGTTTGTTATCACATAAATATTATAATGGTGTGATGCATTAATAAAAAATTAAACTTTATTGTGAACTGAAGTTGGCTTAATGAGATATAACCATTATGGGATAGTAATTAAGCTATGTATTGATTATAAAATTTTTGTTGTTTAAGTATACTCCTTTACACATCTTGGTAATCTTTGAATGATGGACGTCTTAAGAACTCGTGACCAAACTGATTGTACTGATTAACACATCTGTTGGATGTGGGTAATGCATGTCAATTAAGTTACTGCATATTGTACATGAACTCATATGGTCACTTGTTAATGTCTATCAAGTTGAATATTTTTTATGGATAAGGAGTATGACAACATTTACGCAGAGCAATAGTATCTACTGTTAAATTTTAGATATATGGTTCTCTGGTTTGACTAATTAATAGGCCACTGGTTGATTACAATGATAATTGTTACTTAAAAATTGGCTAATAAATTAGCCGTTGGCCTTGGAGTCATGTTTTGCCTTATGAACTCATGAGTGATAATGGATCAGCTGTCAAGCTTGTCGATTTGGTGTACCCTGCATTACTATTGATGTTAACTTATGAAAGATCTTCTAGATCAACATTCTTTTTATGTTGATTTTGGTAATCTGTAATCGGGGTACACAAGAGATGATTGCTTTTATGTTATGAGAATTTTCTTGTGATGTTGTGATCGTTGATCTCATTGGAATCTGTCTTTCAGGTTCACTATAGATATATTTATATGTATATATAAATAAAAAATATATATATATATATATCTTATATATATATATATATATATATATATATATATATATATATATATGTATAATAAAGATTTTATTAATGAACAAAGCAATGTAATTAGCATAATATGTGATTTTGGTGATATGCTGCCCCTATCACTAAAGTTAAAATCACATGTATATAGTGTATGTGAGGAGTAAAATTTATATCCCTGGTATGAGAGAGTTTCAAGGATTCAATTGAGTAGTGACCGCCAAAGTGGCACGCTTGATTGGGTTTGAGAAATTTCGGTCTCGTATAATGATTAGGATGTCTCCTGCTCTAATGTGTAGTCATACTCCCAAAGGGGTGATTATATATTAGTTCATGGAGGGATACATGATTATGTGGTGGAAGAGTGACTGATCCTAGTGGTTCGTCTGCCCAAATGTGATGAATTCACGAAGATTGGAATATATTCTTATAACCGCTATCATGTGGGGAATTTACAACTGCTTATCATGTATTCTGCCCAAAGGTGATTATGTGATTTTGCATGTAATTCTCTGGATGTGTACTTGTGTGTCAAGTTACACATTGCTCACATGATGCTAATTATATACATTGCTTGTTATTTTAGTCACTCTTTTCTATAATTAATAATTCCACTATTATTGAGGTTTTTACTGCTTCAAATTTTAATTTGTGGACATATGATTTATTGCTTGAGAATGCAATAAAATTTGCTTACTGTCCATGAAGCGTTCCATTCTAGAACACTTGAAAAGAGGTTTGCCTGCGGACTGCACTGCTATAATATGATGGAAGCCTTAGTTGCTTGAAATTATGTTTAAGTCCTAATGATATATACATCTCATATAAGGATGAAAAGTTGTTTCCAATTTTTTTTTTCTATTTACTCTTAACGGTTATCTAAAGACTTCTATAGATTATTGTGGAAGTAAAATTGACCGAGATAAAGAATAAATTGGTTAGAATTAGTCTTAAAGGTTGTCAGATTTAATAGTAGCGGTAAGTATTTTGGCAAGTATGACAATGCGGAATAGCTTAAATGGTCATTTGTCAAATACTTGATAAATTCTGAGGTGGTAATTTAATTACTATGCTTGAAAATCTTGACAAGAAGATTTGGCTAAAAGGCATGAATCATCATAATGAACATAGTGATGAGTATGATGAGTAAAACTAGTTTATCCAGTCTTTTGTGGGTTGATATTATGAAAGCAATTTTTTCACATACAAAAAGTGTCCTTATCAAAATTGTTTTATAAACTTCTTTTGAGTTATAGACTGGGCATAGATTACTTGAATCATATTAAATTTAGGGGTGTCATGCAGAAGTGAGATTATCTAATCCAATTTTAAGTGTATTGCAATTCAAATTAACTCGGTATTAATTTGTATCTTATCCAAATTGTTAAAGGGGTATTAATCTTATGACCCTAAAGAAGATACAAGAATTATGGAATCACATACTTTAAAGTTTCTTAAGATCGACGTAATTTTAGAGGATAGCCGCTCTCAGACTATTAAAGATAATAGTATGATGGTGGTTACTGTTTTTTTTTTTTTTTGTCTTTATCTATACAGTTAATTATGGAATCTCTTGTACCATAGACTAAACTTGTTGAGGTTTAAGGTACTATTATTGATATAGTTTATAATGAAATTTCTTAAACCTCTCAAGTGCAGAATGAAGTGGTTGCAGCTTTATTAAGAAGATTTGTTAGGGAAAGACAATTAGTTATACCATCAGACTATATAGTCTATTTGTGAGAGCATGCTTACAATATCCATTACATGATTGTTTTAGCAACTTATATAAATGTCGTTTCTTGTTCTTAATTAAGTATGTGATTAAACGCCATAAAAAAAAAGGATAATAATATTTTTACTCTGAAAGAGGGGTGGATAGTTAGTGAAGAAATAATTATTTCTTTACTAATTCTTTCAGAGTGAACGTGGCATTGATAGTTTATTTTTTATATGGAGTTACGCCAAATAGATACAAAATCTATATAGTGCAATCGAAAGATTTTGCAGCAAATTCAAGTAAACTTGTGTGTAGACTGAAAAGTCTTAATTCATGGTCTTAAGCAAGTTTCCAGACAATATTATTAAAGTTTCATAGTGTTGTTATTTTGTTCAATTAAGAACAAAGTAATTCTATATATTGCAAGGTCAGTGGGAGGAAATTTTTTTTTTTCTCATACACTATGTAAATGATATTTTGTTTACAAGTAATGACCTTGAGGCATCTTTTATCCTTTATACTAAGTTTGTAAGGATTGTTTTTGCCATATTATATTAGATTTTCTCAGAGGACATTTGCTGATTGTATATTGGAAATATTCAATATACATTATTGCAATCCAGGAATTGCTCCTGTCGTTAAGGGTGATGGATTGAATCTATCACATTGTCCTTATTTAGATATTGAGAAAATCTAATTAGAGGGTGTACCTTGTGTTAGTGCTCGAATTTGCACTAGACTAAATATCGTCTTTGCGACGGGACTTCTAGGCAGACATCAATCAAATTCAGGACGCGATTATTATGTTGCTGCCAAGAAGATTTTAAGGTACTTAAAGAGGATAAAATATTATATGTTAATATGTGGATATGTTCAATTCTTACAGTTAGTAGGGTATTTAGATATAAACTTTGCTAGCTGTTATGATGACATGAGATCAATAACAAAATACATATTTATGTTAATAGGAAGTGCAGTAAATAAAGTTCTATATCATCTTCTACTATGTAAGTAGAGTTTGTAACATTCTTTTAGACATTGCACCTGGGGCTATTAGGCTCCGGAACCTCATGAAAGAGTTAATCGTTTTAACTTTATGGATAGACTCATACGGTTGTATTGAGATAACAAATTTGTAGTATTATTTATTTACTACAAAGGTCTCAAGGGGTCTAAATATATGGTGGTCAAAATTTTTGACCAAAAGGAACGGTACAGAAATGTGACGTTTTAATATAACATATTTCCACAGATGATATGGTTGTAAATCCACTAACTAAAGGTCTACGCCCACGTGTTTTTTAAGCGACATGTCATTAGCATGGGCTTAGGAGCATCATGAGATGCTGTTGTTTAGTGGGAGCTATTTTGGCTTTACTTTGATAAATGTTTCATCTATGTTCGTTACATTTGTAACGGTTTGATGTGTATCAACTTTTGCATTCAATAAAGTATTTTTGAATGTATTGTTATTATGTTGAATACATATTGATAAAGTCTCAAGATATCATATAAACCTTGAGTGAAGGCTAGGGGCATCTGGTTATTAGCCTTGTCCATATGTCTTGTTATACATAAAGAATGGTTAACCGTAAGGACAAGACATATGTGGGTTCATGGAACCATAAATGCATTCTCTAGTGGCACAAGTTTTTTGTGACGCTTACTTAAGGTAAGAGAATGGACATTCTCTAGTGGCACAAGTTTTTGTGACGCTTAAGGTAAAAGAATGGTGACTGACAAATGAGATCTCTCTATGAGAGATGTTATCCATTTGACACACTACCATATTGGATCCATGAACACTCGTGACCATGGAAGGCTCTGTGTGTATACATGCAGTTACCGCCATGATTCGGTGTTTGAGACTTTATGGGATAGGATTAACTATTAAGAATTATCTCTAGACCAATGTGCGCACATACAAAGTACGATTTCAATTAATATAGTCCAAGTGGGAGAATGTAAGAGTTTTCCTAATGTGAACTACATTAATTGATATTGTAATTTACCGTTTAACGTTTACCGTTTTACGGGGATTGGTCTAAGGTGAGATAGAATGTTTCTTAATTAGTCTAATATGGGGCGGCTAGTAGTGTGGGCCGAGTTGAGCATGGCCCGTAATGAGGGCTGCTGGAAACTCTATAAATAGCGCTAAGTCTCTCCTCTAACCCTAATTCTCACATGTATCCTCACCTAAGGGGCGTTTACCTAACGCTAAACGTGAGGGGGCCGCCTCATTGAGCCAGTGATACGAAGGGCAATAGAGGAGAAGGATTTGCGCGTGGAACATTGTGTTTCCGCTTCCGCTTCAAGATCAATGGATTCCAAAACAGGTGCGTTAATTCTTCTGCTTAATTATGCATATTCTTGTTCTGATTATGGAGATCTTGGGGTTGCGCAATTTGCGTCCAACAGTTAATCTATTGCTCGGAGACTGTCACTGCTCCACTCATAGCTCCATGAGGGAAATGTGTAGCCAAATTTTCCTGAACAAAAAATTCATTGAAGTCCACAATATTGAAAGACAAAATCCTTGACTTTAGGAACTTTAGCTTTAGCTTCGCGTGCGACTTCAAGAGCTATATTCTCCCAAATAGTTCCCTACCGTTAGACTTACAATAGACGTTGATTTGGCGATCCAATGATGCCCTTGCTGCACGGAAGTTCAATCGAGAGGAAATAAGGCTTCGCGAACGAAACTTTGCACCGACGTTCCTTGGAACGTATTGATTGCGTCGGTGCTTTAAAGTTCTTTCCTTTTTCTTTTGGACTGGCAGCTAGTGCGTTTCACATGGACAATGAAAAGGAAGAGGGTTATGATGGCTTGGGAGACTTTAAAAGAAGAATGGTAGGGATGGTTGAGAAAAATAACTGGTGAGGGTGGTTGTCGTCTCAAAACCGATAGTGCTAATGTCATTTGGGCCAAAAATCAAATAAAAGTAAGTAAGAACGTGAGTGTCTGACAGTTATGTTTATTATCTTTTGTCATTTGCCGAAATTCATAAGTTAATTAAAAGTAAATTTTGTTGATGCGCTTGCAAAAGATAGAGAGCATAATTTCTTGGAAATATGAATTAAGCTTATAAAATGAAATATGTTTCATATATAAATCTAAAATAGATACAGTGGATATATCTTCTTAGATAAATGTAAAAGTGGTTCTCTAGAACACTTTCAATGGATAATTGACGGTCAACATTTTTCATGAGGATGTCTATCTTAACTTGTTCTTGAACAATTTTCCTTTTATTTTTTCACTTTACGAAATATTTTTTGGTTTTAATTCAAGGGGTGTATAATTACTTTCAAAATTACAGAAATCTCTTATTCTAATGAAGATAAAGTATATTTCTTGAATAATTAATTCTTGTGATCACGGTAATATAATTATAGTAGCAACACAGCTAATATGTTCTTTTCTTTCATTTTTTTTTTTTATATAATAGGGGTGGTTGTTAAGCCCAGTAGGGAGCAGACGTCAAGGGCGAGGAGCGAGGAGCGAGAACCACAAGAATTGCTTTTAGTCAATTAACAATTAAATTTTTTAGCCAAAATTCGAACGCGTCTCTGGATCCCAATATAAACACAAGAAATATATGAAACGACAATCCTGCTTCGTCTTCCTGCCTCGCCTCTTGCTTTCTCTTTTTACTCTTTCACCAGCTCGAGTACGCTTCCCAGCTGAAACCCCTGCAGCCGAACGGAGCCATCTTCCTGGTTGACAAGCAAACCACCGTACTCACCCCCTTCTTCCAGCACCTCAAAACCTATCCACAATAGTCGAGTCTCACAAAGAGAGAGAGAGAGAGAGAGAGAGAGAGAGAGAGAGAGAGAGAGCTGCAATGGGAAATCATTGCTCAAAGTGTGTTAAATACACTGATGCTTCGAGTTCGACCATTTCGAAGCAACAAAGACACGGAAAATTGGTTGAATTACAGTCGGGGGAGTGCGAGAGGGAATCGCCTCTTCTTCTTCCCTCTTCGGACTCTTTGGAGAAGATCGATGTGCCATCGGCGTCCGGAGCGAATTCTGACCCACCTGCTTCATCCACCTCTGAGAATGGAAATAATTACTATGTATTCTTGAGCTTTAGAGGGCCTGATACTCGCAAAGGCTTCGTCGATCACCTCTACCAAAGACTCAAAGCTGTAGGCCTGAGGTGCCATACAAACCCTGTCTTCAGAGATGATGAGGACCTCCCCTTCGGCGAGAATATTGGTGAAAATCTCATCAATACAATCGAGCGCTCTAAGGTTTCAATCCCAGTCATCTCAGAAAATTATGCTGCTAGCGAATGGTGCCTCCGTGAGCTCATCCATATAATGAAGTGCAAGGAAAGCCGAGGACAAATGGTCTTGCCCGTGCTTTACAAGGTGACACCCAAGGATGTGCGACACCTAGAGGGGAGCTTTGGAAAGGCCTTCAAATCCTGTAAGGATAAATTTGAGGAGGAGGTCAAGCAACAGGGGCCGCTAGCTCTCAAAAAAGCAGTTGATCTTAGAATATTCGAATCGGAGAAATTTGCCGATGGGTACCTCGTTTACCTTCTTTTAACAGATCCTTGTTGGAAGAACTTTTCTATTTATCATCCTTAATCTATGTTTTGTGGAGCCATTAATAAGTTCTCATGTGTTGTGTTGTTTGACAGGCGTGAAGGGGAATTGATAAATGAACTCGTAGAAATAATATTGCGTGAGCAGCAACATGATCTCCCACCAGATCTTCCCGTAAACTTGGTTGCAATCGAGGATCGTGTGGCTGAGGTTATGGAATTGGTGGATCTTGCTTGCCTGGACACTCGAATTATTGGGATTTGGGGGATGGGCGGCATCGGTAAGACAACTCTAGCTACGATCATCTATAAAAAGCTTTTTGATAAGTTTAAGTGCCGCAGCTCTCTCCAAGATATTAGAGAAGAAATTTATCGTAAGGGTGTTGAACATGTCCAATCTCTACTCATCTCAGAGATAACAAAACGCCCTCCCTATAGCGTGCATAAGTCTGATATAGGGATTGCAATGATTCGATCAAGTTGTGAAAATAAGAAGGTACTTATTCTTCTTGACGATGTGGGTCATCAAGACCACCTTGATAAATTGATTGGAGGTTGTAATTTCGGGTTAGGAAGTCGAATCATTGTTACATGTCGAGATAAGGCCCTCTTGAAGTCTGAATATGAAAGGTATGAACTCAAAGTTTTGAATTTCAATGACTCTTTGATTCTGTTTAGTAGGTGTGCATTTAAAGAGGAACAACGTCCCGCAAATCTCGCGACTCTTTCTAGTGGTATTGTTGCCACCACGGGAGGGCTTCCCTTAGCTCTCAAGGTTATAGGTTCACTTCTCAATGGAGAAAAAGATCAAATGATGTGGAGAGAGACACTGGAGAGACTGAGGAATGTACCTGCTGATGTTGTACAAGAAAAGTTGAGGATAAGTTACGATACATTAAAGCATGAAGAGAAACAGATGTTTCTAGACATTGCATGTTTTTTCATTAGAACTAACGAAAGAATTGCCGCCTACTTTTGGGCGGATCTCAAATTCTTCCCAAGAACCAGATTGCAAATATTGATTAACCGTTCATTAATAAAAATTGATGATATGAATTGGTTGACAATGCATGATCAACTAAGAGATTTAGGTAGGTCTCTCACCTGTCCAAAAGAGAAGAAGCCTTGGGAATGGAATAGACTATGGGATGAGGAAGCCATGAGAGTTCTACGACGCAAGGTAACAATGATGTCTACTTTTAGCCTCTCACATGTTCTCCAATGGTAGTCCCTTAAATTATTATCATTATTGTTCTTTTGCTCTGGCTCATTGACCATTCTCAACATGTAGTTAGTATTTTCTTTGTAAAAGCTACATCCAATTTTGCCTTTTGTTCATAAAAACTTTGCACTCGTGACTACACGGCTTAGAAAAAATTCACATCTTTTTTTAGCAGATATGTTACTGCTTCTTACCATATTACTTGTTGAAGCACACAGGTTCGAAAATTTACTTTATGCCACTTATATATCCGGCTCTAAAATTTATATAAGCCATTACAAATTTAACAAAAACTTTACTGTCAATCATTACTCTTTTTTTTTTTTTTTCATTTTATCATCCCAAAATATATTGAGAATTTATTTTTGAAGTACGTTGATGTGAAGATAAATACTGGGTTGATAAACATTAATTAAGAGTATATAACCACATGTTAAACTTTCAAATTTACCTCTTTTTGTTTTTACTTACATGGATCTGCTTAATTCATGGATCATATATTTTCCACATATATATGTCTTGAAATGCACTTTTGTATGATATGTGTGATAGTATCTTTCTCAAGAATCTAATGCATTATCCCATCTTTAATTTTCAATTGTGAATATGTGCAATTTGCTCGAGCGCAGGTTCTACTTTATTGCAGCAAAAAGAAAGATTTTAGTTCAATTATTTGCACCTCATAACTATGCTATCAACTTTAGATTTTGTTCATTTGAAGTAATAAGATCTTATGCAGTGGTTTTATTTGTACGAAGAATTTTTACAATTTGTTTTCTAGGATTTGCTATGCATGTTCACAATTTAAATCCAATATGATAACATCAATGCATTAGTGCATGTACTTAAAAAAAAAAAATTGAAAATTTAGTCTAATTGTATAACTCAATGAATGTCATTAACGTAATTGAAGAAACACCTTGAAATATATTAATTTTTAGAATAATCTGGAAATGCATAATTAGGTTAGTTGATTACCTGAACCAACACTACATAATTTGATGACTCTTACTCAATAATTATTAGAAAATCATTACTTATCTTGTCAGTTAAAGCACTAGTAAAATTTTAAAAAATTAAATTCAAATTTTCAATTGTGGATTTAGCTTTTCTTTTAGTGTCACTTTTAGTCAAATTAACAAATTACATAAATTAATGATGGAAGATTGTTCAATATACATTAATTTATAAAGGAAGTGGCATAGTTGAGGAATTTTTAGTTTTGTTATGAGCTCTACACGTGTATCATGGAACAATCATGTTCGTTGATATGAAAGATGAGAACTCAAAAGATTTTGATACGTGGTGCAAAAACATAAGGCTATTCTACCCAATATTCATAATGATTTCCTAGTGTTCATACTGGTGCTATGCATGGATCTAGTCATAGGTATTTTGGGCACATAATTCAACATTGTGCAAAACTATGGAACGGTAAATTACAACAAAAGAAACTAAGTCATAACTGACATATGAGTTTGTACATATTCTTACTAAGTAATTTTCAACCAAAAACTAAAAAGCAAGATCGAACTCAAGAAAATAAATGATTGTAGGAAATAAGTGACGGAATAGTGAAAGGTGAAAGAAATAGTATTCTCCTCAATGTATCTGCCTTTGGTGTAATACAATATCCACCTCTATTTTGTAATGAGCAAGCCTTTCCTGGTAGGAATTAGTTGAGCCTTATCGCACCCACACAAACAAAGAGAAGAGACAAAAATCTATTGTTAGATATTAGCGGAGAAAAAACAGATAATTAATCTATCAAATAAGATAACTAGAGGAGCAAGAAATAAATGATGGAATGCAAAAAGAGGAAAGTGATAATAATCGCTATTCTTTATTTACTAATTCATATATTTTTACATGAATGGGTGAATGCAAAAAATGCACCAACAAATTCTTAAGATCAGGTCGAGAATTTTATGACTGTATGGGGCAAATTCAATGATGACTAATTGAGTAGTGCACTCATCTTAGAGGAAAACTATCCAATCAATACCAAATCTACCGTATGGATGTCAATTCAGTGATAAACTTACCAATTTAGCTCTAAATCTTGGCACGAAATTCCAATATAGTTATTTCGATTAATTTTTGTCGCAAATCGTTGACATTGAGGTCCAATCATTTTCAGTTATCCTACATGGCACATCATCACTTCAACGATTTTATACGAAAATTGATCGGAAAGACTCTTCTGTCACCTGACGACCGTGTATTCTATCGGCCATCTATCTTCCTCCGATCGGCGACATTTTGGCTTGCCTATCATTATGTTTGGGCTACTCCTCTTCTAACGAGTTCCATTTCTAGGGCGGGACAACTCTTCTAGCAGATCACTCTTCCGTTTACCACCGAAAGTCACGAATATAAGGAAATGCCATCGAATGTATATTTATTTGATCGAATAGAATTATTTTGCTGTATCCAGACTAATACCAATTCAACCCATTTCATGAAAAAAAATGTGCCCAATTAACCAACCAACAAAACTACTTGTTACAAATAATATCTTGTGCATTGAAACATATAAATGTTGACTAAGTTGGCTAACATTGAACTTGGTAAAATGAAATGGTTGAATAATTGAAAAATGAGATTATTCAAAAATACATATTGAATGCTAAGATTACGTATTGAATTTCTAGTAGTAGATTCATAATCAAAAAAGTGTTTGTGATTGTTCCAAAAGAAATGAAACAAAATATATGGTAGAGTTAGGACAATTATTGTATGAGGTCTACCCAATGCTAGATGCAGAGGCACATAATAGATCGATATGAACATCATGAGCTGTCCCGCAATAAAACATGTTGTTGATACCTTCTTCTCGGTTCCTTCTTCTCCTTATTCCAGAACCCGAGCTCAGAGAGCTCGGAGAAGGAAGAGATAAGAGGGCCCTATGGAGAATGTGGTCAGATATCCATAATAGAGTCCCAACCATAACGACCGAATTTAATATGTTTATGCATAAGAATATTGGATTCCCTAGTAGAAAAAATTTCAAAATCATCCCAAACCTCCATTTTTTCTTTTTTGGATTATTATATGATGATTTTTTAACTTTCCATATATAGAAATAGAAAGATATAGACTAGAAATGACATCTCTTATGTCAATGGACACCAAAGGGATATTAAATGAATGGAATTGTGATATGGATGGGATATAATGAAATAGAGCCATTTTGAGGTTCCCTATGAAATGAGGCATATAACGAAGCCACTATGAAGAAGTTCCGAGAGTTACGAAAGAAACTTCGAGCTCATATTGGTAGGGGAGAAAGATTGCTTTATCATCCGTTAACGTTAACAGCAGTCAATCGTTCCTCTACTTTACAGTCTCTAGCGTTCCTTCCTTCAGTAGGAAATAAGTATAGGAAAGCTAATAATAAGAATTCGTACAGTCAATCAACAGCAAATCCTTTAACAGCAGCAAACCAGAGCGATGAAGGGGAGACTGAAGTTGCTGTTTTTACCTTTAGTACGGGGATCGAACCTGTTAAAAGAAAGGACAAACTAAATCAACAAAATTGGTAAGTTTAGGATTTATTAGTATTTCTCCCTCATCTAAGGATAGTTGTTAGAGCTTTGAGCTTGAATATCCAAAAATGAAAACCTAAGTTCAATAGACCAAATTCTTGTTTTCATTCGGCCATACGCCAAAACCAAAAATATTTTATGAACGGGAAGGAAATGAGTTGTCATGCTTAATGAAACCAAAAATATTTTATGAACGGGAAGCGAATGAGTTGTCATCCTTTATGAATGCTTAAGTCCGATTAGGTAATTTTTGTTTTTAAAAAGTGTTGTCAAAGGGGACACCATATTTAGTCAGTTGTTAATACTACGTATGTTACAAAATTTAATTTCAATTTTTTTTAAGAAACCTAGATTAATTTCATATAGGAATTTCACATAAAACATCAAAATTTGGGCATACGAGTGAAGATTGACATATCACATGATCACATAATTGTAGAAGACCACGTATATTTCCTTTTCCATATAAGTGTAGACAAAATGCATCGGCCACAATTAAATGTAGCGTATACTAATAGAAGGTGGTTGGATGGTATTTACAATCCTCAATTTTATTTTTTTATTTTTTTGTAGGAGGAAAATGAAAATATTGAGGCACTACGTCTAGACGAAAGGGGCTCTAGAGAGTTCATGAGGCGAAAAAGTTTCAAAAAAATGCCTAACTTGAAGTTCCTTCATGTGAAGGATGTGGATTTTGATGGAGATTTCGAAGGATCACTCATTGAATTAAGATGGTTAAAGTGGGAGGGATGTCGTGACTCTTTTAAGGTGACCGACTTTCATTTGGAGAAATTAGTCATACTTGATTTATCAGGTGATCATTCTTATTATATTGGAAACGGTATTAGTGAAAATTGGAGAGGATGGAGTTCAATTAAGGTAAAGATGGAAAAAGGCTTTTTCTTTTGTTACATTTGATGATAAATCATTATATTTCTAACCGCTAATCTTGGAACATGTTTCTTTCTTGTAGATGGAAAACTTGAAAGTTCTCAATCTTTCGCGGTGCACAGGATTAAAGAGCACCCCTAATCTCTCAGTGTTTAAAAATTTAGAGATGCTAATCCTCGAAGGCTGTATTTGTTTGGAGGAAATTGACCCTTCCATTAGAGATGTCAAGCGCCTCGTTTCCTTGAACTTGAGTTGTTGTAGCAGACTTAAGAAATTACCTGAAGAACTGGAGGAACTAGAAATTTTGGAGGAACTTTTCGTAGATGGCACTCTGATAAAAGAAATCCCTCCATGTATAGGATCTTTGAAGCAACTGAAGATATTTAGTGTCTGTGGGTGTTCGCAACTTATTGAAGTTCCTGTGTCATTAGGGGATTATGACAAGTTGCCACCGATCCCTCATTCAATTGGGAAGTTGGGAGAGTTGGTTGTGCTATCGTTGATAGATGAACCGATTACGGGATTGCCCGAATCTATCGGGGAATTAAAAAAATTGAAAATTATGTGGCTTCATTGTAGCAAGATAGAAAGGTTACCGAGCTCTATTGGAAAATTGCAAAGCCTTGAAGAGCTGCATGCCTCCAACTGCTATAACCTTGAAGGACAAATTCATGTGGATAAAGGTGGATTGTCTTCTCTAAAGACCCTTGATTTACAATCCAATTATGAAATTTCTGGCTTGCCGGAAAACTTAGATCAGCTTCATTCTCTCAAATACCTCGATGTACGTTCTTGTGGAGAGCTTGAGTCACTCCCAAAACCTCCTTTTAGCTTATCAGACTTGGGGCTTACCTGTCGGAGCAATGAGCTGCCATCACTCTCTCACCTGAAGCATCTACAGTGGCTCGCTATTTTTAAATGCATGTCTCTTCAAAGCATCCCAGAGCTTCCCTCTTGCATACGGAGGCTTCACGTTTGGAAATGTCCCAAATTGGAGAGGTTGCCAAAGCTTTCCGATTTGGAATTTTTGTCGGAATTATTGCTCAAGGAATGCTATGGGCTGAAGAAATTGGATGGACTGGAAGCTTTAAAATCCCTAAGAGAGTTGAACCTATCCATACATGGCTACGGCGTTGATGTAGAGGATGCAAAGGTAGATAATCTCCATGCGATAAGCGGCCTTGAAAAATTGGGATCCCTGGAAGTGGTAAATATCTTTGGGCGCAAGCACATTCAAGTACTGGACCTTTCAAAGTCGGAGCATCTGAAGCGGTTGTCTATTAGTAATTGCAAAAGCTTAGTTGAAATTTGCTGTCCTAGTAAATTCCTAAAGTACTTTGAAAGTTATGGGTGCGAGTCACTCAAGAAATTACCGGACTTTTTACCACCGGATGGGCTATATGTCGGATCTTGATGAGGGATCTTGATGAGGAATCTGACTAAGGTTTCCGGGCTATGGTCGGATCTTCAGGAGGAAGCCAACGAGTTTGCCGAGGACGTGGTGCGATTCTAGGCATTAGGGTAAGAAGAGGAGGAGCGTGGAAATTGAGCACAGAGAGAAGGGGAAGAGATTGAGGGGTCCAACATCATCTGGTGGTCTGTTTCGGTCTTCTTCCGGTGGATGGCGATGGTTAAGGATCTTCATGTTGAGTTGTCATTGCTTCCAGTTGTTATATTTTTAGAGTCCAGGTGACTGGACCCCCTTTAACATTAATCCATTCTTGTTGCCAATGCCGATTGATCGGTTTATCCATTGGTTGATTCTTGGCATGATTGGTGCATGCGCATTCTGGTGATTCGAGGTTTTGAGTCACTATTGTTGGTCCGATTTTGGATGTTCGATGTCTGCACACGGAGGAAATGAA
Organism: Eucalyptus sp. ANBG9806169; assembly: GCA_014182395.1. Lineage (NCBI taxonomy): Eukaryota > Viridiplantae > Streptophyta > Magnoliopsida > Myrtales > Myrtaceae > Eucalyptus > Eucalyptus sp. ANBG9806169. The sequence continues at coordinate 8,183,066 of CM024575.1, forward strand.
ATGAGACTAATTCGAGCTTTTCTGCATCGCGAAACATGTTTAGTTGTCCTGTTATATTTATCAACTTGTGATTCATGTTAGGTGCAGAGATCTGCTCGGTTATTCTTTTCTACTAGTTTGCTATGGTGTAATGAGATAACTGTAGCAGTTTTGATTAGGTTTCGTGTCAATGGTGGTGAATTTTCCTTATGTTAGCTGGACAGTTGTAGAGCATGTATAACAGGATTATCAGGACTTATGAGCTTATTACAGGTTTAGGTTGATTTTATCACCCTGTCTATGTAGCATGGAAATTGACTGCAGAGTTGTCGGAACTAATATGAACTAACTTCATATTGAATGGGAAGATTACCTTGATTGATGAGGTTTTACTTTCATAGTCATTTCTTTCTAGTTCTTGGATCTTGAAGCACCTTGAGGGGTGATGAGAAGTGGAAAAATAAACAATCTCCTGTGAACTATTTGTTTGTAACTATGATCCGAAGTAGCATTTTCTCCATGAGTATGTGGAAATTCCTTTTGATAAGATTCTCCGAGGATGTCCTCACTCATCCCAGTTAGCTAATAACGTAGTGAAGTGGTGTTGAAGGCTACTAATTTCACATGGCAAAGGATGCTAGTGTCTGAATTGTTGTGACGGTGATGTGGCTTGTTCATTTTGTCCTTGCTTTTTCTTTGCTAGCTTTCTAGTTGAATGGAATTGCTCCTTATCTCCTTCTGATTGGGGGTAAATGCAAAAGCTTGAGTTGCGATAATATAAGTCCATTGGTTTCTTCTTTCACAAGGAGTGATTGGGCTCTGACATTGTGGTGTGTTTGGAGGAACTTTTGCTTGTGACTTTCATCTATACTATTGTTTTTAGCATTTGCATCGTGTCTTTTTTTCAATACTTAGTGCTTCAAACCTTCAGAAAACATGAAACTTTTGTGGCCAATTATAACAAAATAATTCTTGTCTTGCTCGCAAGGTCAGGAAGTACCTTTTGATTTCTAATGTTGAAACAAAAACACCATTAAATTTGTTTCTATTTCCATGATTGGTGTTCATTCTGTCATCCTCTGTATGGATCCTCTATAATGTGATGGTCTTGCTTTTTGAAGGTTAACTCTATGCTAGTTGACTGTTGTCCGCACCGATGTGAAATTCAGAGTACAGAGCTGACTGAATCTGACTATAAGTGGCTTTTCTTTTAAGTTACCTGAAGATTTCAGTTCACAAAATGGTGTTGAAGAATGACACTGACTCATGCTTGAGAAATATCTGGTCATTGGCTGGTTCAACTGTAAATTTGAGGATTGTGTCTCTAGCAGAGATGGGTTATGTTTGATGCAGGGGGTGGAGACTGCTTTGGCCAACTTATTGTATGTTCCTTAGCTTTTCAACGTTTTACTTTTCTCATGTTGGGCAAGAAGGTTGGTTGACGATTGAGCCGTGCCTTGATTGTCGGTGCTGCATTGTTCCATCGTGGAGTCTCTCCCCAATTCACCTGCAAAAACTCCATCTGTGCTGTTTGGGAAGCTTGATTTTGGAATGGTAAGGAAGAAGATCAATCTTTGGAGCTTAGTTGGGAGGCTTTAGATGTTGCCACCATAAAATAAGCGACATTTGTTTTGTCCAATTTGATTGTTGTAGATTATTATGTCACTGTTCAAATCCGCTTTTGTTGAACAAGTGTACTCTATTTTTACATTAATACATAAAAGGTTGTTTGGGGTGTTCAAGAATGCCTTTGAAGTACATGACATTGCATGTCATTATTCGTCATCAGTCACGAAGTAAGACTCTTCATCCTTGACATGACATGAATATGTTCTTATGCAAACATAGTGCAAACAGAGTATCACATTTTTCCAAGTTCTATTAAAGTTGGTTTCCTAGAGTAGAGGATGTTTATTATATGATTCGTTAATTTATTCATGCATTATAAAACATAGCTTCATTTATTGTTAGCAAAAGTTCAAACCAAAAGCTTAAAGTATTAGTTAGAGGTAGACTGCATGCAGTGTAGCACCGACACGCGACACGCGACACGACACGACACGACACGTGACACGTCATTTCTTAAAAAATAGAGAATTCCGACACGTTCCGACACGTTAAATATTAAATAAATATTCTTATTTTTAATTAATTTGATTCAAATTCATAAATAATTAATTAATTAAAAAAGCCTATAATTCAATTCATTTGAAATTCGAAAGATATATTCATAATTAATGCGAAATATATTTTTAATTTTAACAAAAGTTATTGATGAAACTAATAATTAATAAGAAATTAGAATCAATTTATTTAAATAAATTCATGATTTTCTAGAATGACCAAAATTTATTATTATTCAAAATTTAATACTTTTACTTTTCGAAATTATTTTTTAATTTCATTTATTTAATTTTTCGATAAAAAAATCCCCCAAACTCTTTCGTTTGTCCATTTCCCTCCAACCCAAACTCATTTTACTTTTTCCCTCCCCACACCACTGACAGACAGCCTGTCAATCTCACTTCCCCTCCCCCAAAACTCAAAAGACACGCCATCTCCCCCTCTTTTTATTATTTTTTATTCCTTTGTCAAAAACCCTAAGGACACTCTATTTCTTCCTCCTTCGGACCTTCTAGGCTTCTACCGCTTTGCAGCTTCGGACGATGGAGCAGACGCGACGCCGAGGAGGAGGAGATGCCGTCGCCGCCGCCGCCGCCGCCACCGCTCGGCGCCCCCTCGGGCCCCAATCCCTTCCTCTTCTCTTCCTCTCGATTTTTCTCCTCCTCCTCCTCTCCGCACGACCCCTTTCCTCTCCACGCGACCCCCTTCCTCTCCTCTTCCTCTTGACCTTCTCCTCCTCCTCCTCCTCCTCGTCGATCCATCGCGATAGTGGCGGCCCTCGCTGTGACATCCTGAAATTTGAGTCCTCTGATGGATGAATGAATGTGAATTTCGTCAATGCATTGTTGGTTGATCTCACTCGGAATTGATCACTCCTGAGATACTGACCTTGAGGGGAAAGGCTAATGAGGACAGAACTTGTACGACTAAAGGACTCGACCTGGGAAAACGACTTGATCGTGAGACTTGCGTGAGGATGATCCTGTAGATAGGCAGGCCGATTCTAAGGACGACTAGAAGTCGATTCGCGGACAGAACATAATGGAACGACGGGTGATTCCGTTTACTGTTATCGAATCCGCGAACGACCCTATGTCGATCCTTAGTGATCGTGTACTTTGAAATAAGAATCTATCCTCCGTAATTTCATGCAGTCAAGGACGTCCATGCGTCGAGATGTCTTGAACGTGGTTTGGCACGAGTCGGTTACGCGTGAATCCTCTGAGCCGCCCGTCGATCGAGTTATAACCAAAATGGCATTAGGGCGAAATTGACATGGCAAGAGAACTTAGGACTGGACTTTGAATTATCGGGAATGTCCGAGACGGACTTTGGATGAGGCTACTTCAAACAATGATCGAGAGCCGGTTAAGCGAGCAATTGGAAAAAGGGATTTTCGGACCGAGGAAGCGAGCCCGTGAGGAGGTGGGCCGGGCCAAGCTACTGTGGGCCTTAGGCCCAAGGTGGGACAGCCCATGATGGGCCCAAAACAAGCAAGTGAGCCCATTGGGCCAAACCAACTATTCATCTTCTAAGCCCATGGGCCAAGCCTTAACCATTTCAAAGCCCAATAAATTCCCAAGCCCATTACTATTCATGGCCAAGCCCATTTCTTAGGCCCATCCACCAATTTCAGCCCAAGGATAGAATGGTAATTTGTGCAAGGTGGAAATGACCAAATTGCCCCTAAAAGCATTTGGATAAGAGCAAAGGAAGAGAGAGAAGATGATGTCATGCATGGGGACTTGAAGCAAGCATTTATGGGGGTCTTGACAGCCCTCCCATAACCCTCTCTCTCCCTCATTCGGTCCCCATCTCGAACGGAGCTCTCTCTCCTCGTTCTCCCTCTCTTCCAGTTTCTGCTCCAGCTGACCCTTCGGTGAAGAATCGAGTCAAAAGTGGTCTTCCCGGTTGAATCACAGAAAGAGCCACCTATCACCGTGACCGGGAGAGACAGACCGTTCCAACGAGACCAATTTCATCTCGAACGGAGCCGTCGTCCGTCCTGTACGGCCGTCTCAAGCCGCCTGTCGCCGGTCCGTCGGTCCGCCTGCAGCCTGCACTGTTTCGAGTTTTCGGCCATTTTTCTCCCATTCCAGCCGTTCCTCCGCCCATCCCAACCTCCACCAAGACCCCCAAGACCTCCTGGTGCCGCCGGTTGTCGGTCACCCCCTTCGCCGGAGCTCCGGCCAAGCCGTTCAACTTGTTTTCTTCTCCGGCAGGGCTGTTTTCAGAAGTTTCAGTGGGAGTTCGAGCTGTGGTTGCTGTGTTGAGCTTGGGATCGTCTTGGATCGTCGTTGTCGAGGTTCCGGTGCGTAGCCACCGTCGTCGCCGCCGCGTCGGTGTCTCCGGCCCGCTTAACGGGTGAGTTTAGCTCCTAATCCTTCGATTAGTGCCTAAACTTGCTTAGGGTTGGTTTAGTTAGATTTAATTCTAGTTTATGTGATTTAATTAAGTTGTATTAGCCCTAAGATAAGTGGTTAGATGGATGGATTAGATTAGTTTAGCTTAATCTTGCTTTATTTGCTTAATTGTGCTTATGTGTTTAATTAAGCTTGTTTTGCTTAATTAATTGTTTGATTGTTTTAATTAATGATTTTAATGATTTCTGAGTTTAATTTATCATTTATTAAATTCTGGGAATTTACTGTTCACTTGACACTATTTATTGTTCACGAGGCACTGTTCACGAAACACTGTTCACGGGTTACTGTTCACAAAACACTGTTCACCCGAGAACGAAAAGTGTCTAATTTCATGTGGGTTTAATCCTATAAAGTGATTGGATGTGTTATTGCATAAACATCTGCATGAATTGAATGATGATTTGTGCAATTGTGTGGTGATTGGAAAAATTGGATTTTATTTAGAAAATCCCGGGTGTCGGGTTTGGACACCGAAAATGGATTTTAAGTATTATATCAAACAGTGGGGTTTGAAAAAGGAAAGTATCAGTTTTCTGGTTCGGGTTGGCGTGTACCCACGCACGACTACTTTCGCGGATGTTTTTAATACGAAGAAAAGAGGCCGGGATTACTATTTTAATCGAGGCATTTGAGTGAAATGCAAAGTATCCCGGGCCGATAACGAATTGTCGTGTGTTGGCTAATGAGGAACCGTCCCGAGCTGTTGAGCTAGACGTGCCCCTATATGGGATGCCCGCGCAATGGATGCCGGTCGCGGTAGAGGCCGGGCCGACGGGACCGATGCTCCTTCGGGAATGCCGTTGACGTAGTGACGGCCGTGCTCAAGGGGGAGACGACGCTCCTTCGGGAATGCCGTTGACGTAGTGACGAAGCCGTGCTCCACGGGGGGGAGACGATGCCTGGCTAAACGCCAGTAGATAGCCGAACTGCGAGTAGGCTATGCCCATGTGTGGCAGTAATTAACAATTGGAACGCATGCTGAGTGTTATTGATGCGCCGGATTATGGGACAAAATTGTGTGGCACGGAATGGGACGTGTCATAATGATTTGGTCTTATAATCAGGACCCCTGTGTTTGACTGAGATGAGTAAGGCGTTTCAATTGTTGTATGCATTGAATATATGCATTGTGTTTATGAATTGTGATAATGTGCAAGAATGCATGAGAATCATGGCATCTGTGATTCCGAGTCATGCGGAGTTAACCACATTGTTTATGGCACGCACGCACAAATCGATAACGTGCGGGGTGTGGCAATGGCTAGGTGAGATCGCTTGTGATGCGACTCGTATGTGATTGATGAAATGTATCATCTAATGGCCATGTGCATTGCGTGTATCGTGCTGAATTATAACGTGCGAGGTTATGGCATACCGAGGTAAGGTTGTATGCGAATCGACTGTTGGTTGTTGCTTGTGGTGGGGTTGTTACGGATAGATACCCTAGGTTGAGTTGGTGTACTAACCGGGGCTTAGGGGTGGAACTCGCTGAGATTTATATCTCACTTGGTTATTGAATAACCATTTTCAGGTCCCTAGTGTGAAGAGCCAGGGAGCTTGAAGCGGAAGGGTCGGGGAGCATAGGTGGCTCGGTAGTTCTTTATGACATAGACCTTCTGTTTAAGCTTGAAGTGTTTATAAAAGTGTATTTGATTTGAAATTGTTGTCCTGCTTTTCTATCCCATGTTTGTTGAGGTCGGGGATTAGTAATTCGCTTCCGCATGTGCTATAAAAATAAAGGGTCGGCGACGAGTCCTGGGAACGTCGCAAAATTCTATCGACCACCGTGGGATGTGTACGTGCTCGAGGTTCGGGGCGTGACACTCGCCGCTTTGGCCGTCTCTCGCCGTCGCTCGCGGCCTCTGCTCCCTCCCCCTCCCTCGCCTCCACCCGGAGTCTTCCGGACACGCGTCGACACGCGTGTCGAGAAAAGTTGACCGCGTATCGAAAAAATCGACACGCGGTCAACGCGTGTCCGAGCGTGTCGACGTGTCCGACACGCTCCGACACGTGTCGGACACGACACGGAAGCACGGACAACGTGTCCGTGCTTCACTGACTGCATGTATATAACCCCTATTAATGCCCTTTATTCAACCAATGTGGAATAACACTTCTAATGATTGATTGATCATAGCAACTACTCATGTTTATGTGGTTTCAATTGCATTTTCAGTAACTTATGTCCACTTATTTTGTCATGGATTAATAAGCCACTGAAGGCACCATCATAAGAATATTACTTTTCTCAAATCCAGGACACCGATGTTGAGATGATGAATATTTAAGGATCTATATTCCACTTTGTTTGTCAATTGAAGTGCTAATACATAGATTGCTCAATCCGGTGGTGGAGTTATGGCCTTGATTCTGTCAAAAGTAACATCATGTACGACGGAGATCTGGTAGGAATCATGTCGCGCTCTTTCTAATTTTTCGGAATTATGTTGCACTCTTTCTTATTTTTCATCATGCCTATATCTATCTCACGTGTTCTTACCATCAGTCAGTCTCTTTACGTATCGAATTTACATCATTCTGTTCGTTCTTCAATTGGTGATGACAATTTGTCATGCCCCTGATGCTTTAAATGACTAGGGGCTTCACTGTAATTTTGGCAATGATGTGGGATCCAAACAAAATATTTGGGATATGGATGCAACGAGGACATTCTTTGAGCCGATTGCATCAAGTTGTGCTTTATGAATGGGAGCCATCCTTCATAGAAATGAAAACAGGTGCTTTACTTCACTCCTGAAATGTTTGAGAGCTTATCTGAATCCATGAATGTACATTTTTTCTTGAACTATCACTTTATCAAATCAGAATACTTTGTTACAGATGCCACTGTAGCAGAACAGAATTGGAAGTTCAACCTACTAAATACGAGAGGACTGTGGAAATGACCAACTACAATCCCAGCGAGTGTGTTCGCCTTCTTCACTCCGAACCCTGCAGTCTGTTCAATAGGGTACTAAACTATCTCAATTATACTTACTAATAACATTTTTTTGCTAGTGGTCACATCAAATTAACCAGAAGATTATTCATACCATTTTCCAGAGTAGAGCAAACGAGAGCTTCTAGGCTCCTGGCTTGCCAAAACTTGTCAAATGGACACACATGGTGTACCAAACAAAGAGCTACTGCCAAAGGCTAGCTCGCCCGACGGCTAGCTCGCTCATCCCTCTTGGAAGATAAATAGGCACTCATCACGAATGCTTCTGTGAAGTAATCACACACATCTACACCGAGAGTGTTAAATGGCTGATAAAATGGTTTATCAGATCAGGGCAATGGGCTTGAACAATAAAATAGAATGGTATCCTGTGATTTCGATTGAATGGCCAGGTATGTTTCGATAGTCGAGTTGAGATACCACATGATATACACTATTACGTAGTCTTTTATCTTTGGAGGTCTGGTGGAAACATATGGTCCCGATTTGGGATTGGTGATGGAACTTAGCATCTACTTTGGGCATGCGATTCACAACTCCAAATTGATTTTGGCATTTTTTATCTTTTCTCCACATTGGTCAAGTTACTTGGTACTTTGTCTAGATAACGGTAAAACCTTGGAGATACAATCTTACGACTTCTTTCAATTTGCACGTACATTGACGCATTGTAGTTGGGTAGCTGCACATTGTTTGATACTCGACGTCTAGATTGAAATGTAGTCTCACCTAACTAGAGGAGAAAACATCACCAGAGATTGGTTCGTTTAGGTAATAAAACACATGCATGGACTGCTTAAATAATATCACCACACATCAATAATAATAATAATCAAAGACGAATATTTACGATGCGGTCGAAGTATGATATTCGTGATTTTTCGTTTTGAAGGCGAGCTACGCTTCTATGAGGTGAACAAGGTGTTGTTTCATGGGAAGTCCGAATATCAGGAGTTTCTTGTTTTCTAGGTGATTTCTTACCTTCCATGATCGCTCTCCAATTTTACACAAGAAGTACATATGACAAAGCAATGGCTATGCTATTAGTATTTAGGATACGGATTGGATCCTGATGAATCATGAAGATCGATGAGCTTACACAAACTCTGCATTTATACCACCACCTCAAATAAGATTTTCTTGGGGGAGATTGTTTTAGCAAATCATTAATTTTCCAAAATCAGTAAGTAGATCACATGAAACTTCAGATTGCCTGCGTTCTGATACTTCCTCTACCCAAGAAACTATTTCAATAAGCAGTTAGTCGAGTTGACAGCGTCCTGGATGGTTAGTCGAGTTGACAGCATCCTGGATGGTATTTTTACTCGCGACTAGTAGAGAGATATCTTGTGGCTCTTGATATATAATCGCTTGTTCATAGTCAGCGAAGCATGGCAAAGTGGCAATTCTGGATGGTTAAATCCAACTGACGGAGAAGGATGAGTTTGTTTACCAAGAGATGCTCACGCATCTTCCCCTCTACTCAATCCCGAACCCGAAGAAGGTGGTCTCTCTCTTCATTTCTTTCCAACTGCTTTCATCTTTTATGTTTTTATGCTGTTAAAGTGCTCACTTGATATTTTTACAGGTGCTGCTTGTTGGTGGGGGAGATGGGGGCATTCTGAGGGAAATATAGCGTCACTCGTCCGTGGAACAAATCGATATATGTGAACTCGACCAAATGGTGATTGATGGAAGCGAAAATAAACTACAAAAACTTTCTAAAGTTTCAAGCTTGAGCCTCTCATTGCTCATCAAATCGTAAGGTTCAGGAGGACCATAGCTTATCCATATACTTCTTGTGTCCTGTTGCAGGTTTACAAGCAATTCTTCCCTGAAATAGCAGTTGGGTGTGAGGATCCGCAAGTGAATGTCTACATTAATGATGGTATATGTTTCTTCTACAGTTCTTACCCATTGATGAGTATAAATAAGTTGCGAGAGATTATTTAACATACTTTAATTTCAACATCGCAGGAGTTGCTTTCCTGAAGGCTATTCCCGAAGGAACTTCGACACAATCGTTTTGGATGCATTTGAGTGTATGGGTATTGTCGAGTGCCTATAACCTCTCACACGCTCTTTGAAATTTGGAATGCCTCCAATTAATTGAATAACTTAGCAGTATAACAGAAATCTCATAGGGTTGGTAGGTCAAACGTCTACTTATTTCAAATAATTCGCAACATTCAAACACCTCCAAGAAAGGGAGTACTTGCTAATCATATGTAAAAAAATTCGGGAGCTACCGCAATTGAACTAGCGAATAAAGATTTCTTAGAATCGGTGGCTCAAGCGCTCTGTCCTGGAGGTGTCATGTTTGCTCCAGCAGACAGCTTTTGGCTGGACAACTTCACCCTGGAAGATACTATTGCCGACTGTCGCCAAATCTTCAAGGTTAGTGAGATATACTTGGTGTTCAATTCCTTCCAACTCAAGGTAACGAATTGAACTCTTACCAAGTGTTTATGCAATCTCCTTTTTTCAAGTTTATGACGAACATAATGAATTTTCGACTGTTTGTTCCATTAGCGGGATGATTGGATTTGTGCTCTGCTCCAGCGACGGGCCGACAATTGACTTCGAGAAACTTGTTGATCCTCTAGATACCAAGAACAATGGGGTGACTAAAGGGCCTCCTAAGTTCTACGACTCTCAGGTAAAAAGGATAAAATATGTTACACATTATGTGAACTGAAACTGATGACTTGTTAATGCAAACATCTTTGCCTCTTGTTGTGCCAGATCCATGCTGCCGCTTTCTGTCTGCCATCTTTTGCGAAGAAGGTTGGCAGTGCCAAATTCTGATAAACAGATGTTTCTTAGCATATAACCTATAAAAGATGGATAAACAACGTCCTTATCATTTGTGCTCATCCGTCTTCATTTTTTTTTCCTATTGTCCATCGTTTCTTGATCATCGACTGTAATACCAAATGTGGCCATATCAAATTACAAATAAGCATCACAGTAGTTGCCCGTCAATCGCCTATAATTGTCAATGGCCGACAGATGGTGAGCTATCATTTTGCTTAATTGGAGGTCAATCCCCATCCAGCTCGAGTCCATTTGCCCAAGTTCCTCTCATACATACGAGAAGAGACTCGACACATCGCATATTGCAGCTAGGATGGCTCCTTTAAGTAGTTACGTAGCGAGTAACAAAGGTTTCAAACTCAATAAGCTATACTTTGGCACATGCCGAAAATTTATGTGGCTTCACAGTAGTGAGATCAAATAGCTATATATAATCTTTGAGCATTAGCTGCATAGTCTGCTCCACTGGTTCGTGCATAGCTAGTCCATATACAAATCTCTGAATCACCCCAACATCAATGATGCAACTTGAATTGACTCCATAATCTCTGAAGTCTAACTTCCATTGGGAGTATGAAGATTTAGCCAGTGTTCAGAAGGCCTAAAGTTCCTTTCAGAAGGGAAGTATTTCTTTGTCAGAATCCAAATTGATGCTTACACTAGAACAATTAAGCTTATACAGTAAACCCTGGCCAAGCAAAACCGATTTTACTAGCTCTTTAATTAATCTGCGAAATAGTTTTTATGCATTTAATTAGCCACTCCTGTAGAAGTCAAGGATATGTTCTTGAAATATGTACCCAACCGGTGGGTATATTTTACTCAGACTTCTGGTTATGGCTTTATTTTCCTGAGTTTTAAAAAAAAGACTTAAAAATGTTTTGAGTTCTATAAATTTGTAAGGGAATTATAAATAATTTCATACGTCAACATTTGAAAATTTCGCAAAGGTTTTCGTAACCGATCATAGCCCCACGATTGGAAGAAGGAAAAGGTCCAAAGTCAGACGAGGCCTAATGCCATGAAAACTCCAGTAGGACGAACGTGATTACAACTGCAGAAATTATTGGATTTGTAAACAAAATTTCTTGCATCTATCTATGGAGGCATGGAAAATTGCACGTAATTTTTCTGCTGCGTGTGCCGCGATCCGGTCTACGACAGCGACTTCGACGCCGCCGTGGTCCCGGCCCAGACCACGGCTTCCACTCTGCCGGCCTCCGCCAGCTCCTCCGTCTGCTCCCGGGCGGTGGTGGCCCTGGAGAACCTGCGGAAGCGGCGGAGGGTTGATTACCGGCCGTGGTCGCCGGACCCGCGCGAGCGCGCCCTAATGGGGAGCTGTTCGAGCCCTCTCGAGTCCGTCTCCACCTCGGATTTGCCGCGGGGCTTGCGGGGGCTCAATAACTTGGGGAACACCTGCTCTATGAATTCGGTGTTGCCGGCATTGTTGCACACTCCTCTGAGGAACTACTTCTTGAGTGACAGGCACAATAGGTACTTTTGTCAGAAGAACAATGGGGTTAGTGGAAATGTGAGTAGAAGGAATGTAGATGGTGCTCTTGATGGAGGCCATGGGAGCAAGAATGGAAGCTTCTGTTTGGCCTGTGACAAGGACGCCATGTTCTCGGCGGTGTTGTCAGGGAGCGGATGCCTTATAGTCCGGCAAAGTTCCTGTACAGGTCTGTGGATGTGGAGGAAATTGCTCTTCTATGAAATTTTTTGGATAAATGTGGATGCTTGATGGTTTCTTGTTGGTTTTTAGAAGCACATGGAGGTTGGAAATTGTCCAAGAGGCTCTGTAAATTTTGCTGTTGTGACCTAGTGGCTGTGAAGATATGGAAGTTGTTTGATCAGTGCATCTTCTGCTATATTGTTAGTACGATGGACATTACCTAATTTACAATTGCGCTTTGACCTCCTTCGTATCATAGCTTAGCTGCTCCATCCTTTTTTTATTTTTTGGCAAATGGAAATTGGAAAATGTCAGAGAGTGCCCCTTTGCACTTGTGATGGTTTGAAGAGTAAAAAATCACAACCATCTTGGTTGAGATGTGTTGAACAGATGAGATCAATTGCCTTTCAATCCAACGATAAAAGATTGCTGAGGCACCGTGCCCTGTTGGGACTATGGCTTTGCCCCTTATCAGATGTGCTCTCAAAATTTCAAATTTACCATTGAATGTATTGCCTTAGTTAAAATGTGTATTTTTCTCATTATTTTAAGTGCCTTGGAAAGCATTATTTCTGATTTTGCTAAAATTAACGAGTGTCCTTGGGACATTTGTTAACAAGGCCTTTGGAAATTATCTTCTTTCATGAAGTACTTTTGTCTACTGGCTTTTCTGAAAATGGCTGTGGACATAATGGATAGGCATCTTTTCCTTATTCTAATGATGCATGCTTTTGTCAAGTTCCTTGTTGACCATCAATGTTGGACTGAGACTTTCTTAACTGTTCTATCTAATCGACTTAGAGGGAAATGTGCTTTATACTTTTTTATATTGATTTGGTTATCCCACAGTTGGTGGCAACATGCAGCTAACTTGGCAAGTTATGAGCAGCAGGACGCTCATGAGTTTTTCATTTCGATGCTTGATGGGATCCATGAGAAAGTGGATAAGGATTGACGCCGGCCGCAGAGCCAAGTTAAATTTTACAGGCATTGCATTAAACCTGTTTCATCCAGTCTCCATTTTTTACAGGCATTATCTGGAATCTGCTGGTGCTGAGGACAGATATCAAGTGTTATTAACATTTTCTCTTGGGTCAGTGGATCAAACGGGCTTGTTTTTTTGTATAATCATGTAAATGAACTTTTGGACTGATGTAGGATCATGCTTGTGGGTTATTACCTTTCTGGCATTTCCCAGGCCTAATACCTCTGAGTCCCTTGGGAAGTTTCATTTTATTCTCGTGTCATTCTTTCTTGGAGGCATATCAGTCAGGAGATTCAACTCTGTCAACAAATATCCATGGGTCTTTATATTTGGCATGCGTTAGCCTCTAGTTTCTACTTTTCTTTCAAGTTATTCCATGGCGAAACTTATTATTATTCCATCACATGGTAATTTAATGCATCTATAATATCTGCTGACAACTGCTTTCCTGGGCAAGTGCGCTCTTTTGTGTCATGTCTGACGGTTTTGTGTTTGTACTATAGAATATGTTCTGTGGTGACTTATGATGCTGTTGAGGAACTTTTTTTTTACGAATTGTGGATTCTTAGATATCTTTAGAAGTGCGCTAATGAATTATTACAGGGAGTGGAGATTGCTGTATTGCTCACAGAGTATTCTCTGGTATCTTACGCTCCGATGTCATGTGTATGGCTTGTGGTTTCACATCTACAACATATGACCCTTGCTTGGACATTTCTTTGGATCTGGAACAAAGCCAACGTGGTTCTGTGAAGGCGACATCAGCTAAGTCACATCACTCCTGCAATGGCGAGGCAGAGTGCATGAATTCAAGCCAGAACTCTGGGATACCGACCTTGATGGGCTGCTTTGGACCGATCCACAAGACCGGAGAGGCTCGGTTCGGACCAGAAGTTATTCTGCCAACAGTGTCAGGTGAGTCAGGAGTCTCTCAAGCAGATGTCCATAAGGAAGCTCCCATTGGTTTCTTGCTTTCACATCAAAAGATTTGAACATTCTTCCATACGGAAGATGTCGAGGAAGATCGACCGATATCTGCATTTTCCATTTTCACTGGACATGGCCCCTTACCTCTCTTCTTCCATTTTGAGGAGAAGATTTGGGAACAGGATTTTCCCTTTTGATGGAGATGAACCTGATTCATCAAATGAGTTCTCCTCAGAATTTGAGCTGTTCGCTGTTGTCACTCACGCTGGTAAATTAGACGCGGGCCATTATGTGACTTATCTGCGTCTGAGCAATCAGTGGTACAAGTGCGACGATGCTTGGATTACCCAAGTGAATGAGAACATTGTGAGAGCTGCACAAGGGTACATGATGTTCTATGTCCAGAAAATGCTTTGTTATAGAGCAAGTGATAAAATGGGTGCTTCATGATAGCCTTCAGAAATTGAAATACCAGTTGCTGGTGCTGAATTATGCGTGTCTTGCGCTAAATCGCAGGGACTCAAGGTCAATATGCAGAATAAAGTGAAGAATAGTGCTGCAGTTGCTGCTTTGTCTATGAACTAAACTTTAATGAGTTGCTGCAGCTAATTGCGGAATGCCAAACAACTCCCTTCCACCAGGGCGAACATCCATCGGAAAATAATCTGTAATTCTACTTTGGAGCTGTGCTGAGCCTAATTTTATTTGGGATGCCTCAGCGGACGAGGGAATTGCTTAGTGGAGCCCTCTGAGTTATTTATGAGTTAATTATTTCAACATTTCCCCTCTAATTTTTCCTGCTTGTCCAAGTATAAATGGTGGGTTGATTCTTTTTTTTGACATGGATCTTCACGAAGGTTGATGCTTGGAGCTGTGGGTTCTTTCCGGTATGCTCATTCCTTGCATTCCATATTGTACTTGTATTGGGATTTTTTTTAGCTTCGGAGCTTTCTTGGGGAGGCGCTTCATATCAATTTCTTGAAAAGGAAGTGTGAGGAATGTTATGCTGGAGATTTTGTATGTCGTACTTGTTTTGAGCAAAGAGAAATCATAGTATGACTAACTACACCTTTACATTCTTGATAGTGTTCTATTGCCATCATGATTTGGTCTGAATATCAAAGTCCATTAATGCCAACCTGACTCTGGCGAAAAGAAATAGTTGTGACCTTTCAATTCAAATGCTACAAACTGAATGAAAAGCAATATGATGTATTTAACTTTATGAGCTGCGTGCCGGATCGAAGAACAAAAACTTGCTGGCTGTTTTTTCATTTCTTTGAGATGTCGTTGGATCTACAGGGCAGACTTTCCGCTCTCTGGCTTTAGGCAGTTAGAACAATCTCTCTAGCTGTTAAGAGCATTTGCCCAGATGATCCGGAATATAAGTGCTGAATAACCAAAGTTAATACCAAACCACCCAAAGCCACTGAAGAAGCTAGTTTTTGTATGAATCGAGCCAAGTGAAACCTCACAGAATGAACTGAACACACATTAAGATATAGGAGAAAATATTGGGTACACAGCGGGGTCATGTCATTTTCACAATAGCCCATTTACTGTGTGACATGTATCCATAAAAAGGTGTACTTGTTAGATTTTTCTCTCCTTTGTTACCATTTCTTCTTTCACTGTTTTCTCTTCTTCTTCACTGGTTCTTTTACTTTTCCTACCTTTTTCCTTTGGCTGGTCGTAGGGTTGCCCTCGCCGAATTCGGCGAGAGGTCGGCTCTCGCTGCCAAGGCAAGGGTTGCTCCTGCCGGATTTGGCGAGGGTTGAGCCCTTGCCGATCTGGAAGCTGTGGAGGGAGCGAGTTGCCTTCCACTGCCACCTCACCATTGTCGAGCTTGGCCAGCGAACTTGAGCTTCAGATTTTGGATCTAAGCTTTGCAGCACGTTTGAGTTTGGGATGCAATCGATGGGATCTTGGGAGTGAGAGCATTTTGAAGAAAAAGGTTGGGCTTTCTTTTTTTTCTCGAAGAGAGGAGAGACGCAGGAGTTTTTGATAGGTGGGCCCAAATGTGACCATGTCGTCCGTTTGGTGGATTTGTGTAGAAATGACAAAACATCACTTGGTCACCTAATATTTTCTTGAGGAATAGATTGACGTAAACTGAAATGGAAAAAAGAACGTGGGATATAATTACAACCAATGTAACAACTACGAAGGAGTGTGCATGGTGGGAAAGGTGATAGCTTAAACTAAACTATAAGTCGAAGAAGAAAAAGATACTTTGAACTGAACTAGTGGGCTAATGGTTAAAGATCATACTTTTGGAATTCATCATTCATCCAGGAGTTTGCAGTCCATCCTCCGGAAGTTCAATTTTTTCCTTGAAATGTCATATCCCACATTATAGAACTGCTGAGCATTCATTCCAATCACAATAGTCATTGGGCTTTTTTCGACATTGTCATGCAGAAATACATCGGTGATGTTTGAGAGAACAAGCTCTCTGCCTCTAACCCCAGCTCTGCGCCATCGCTAAAATGAAAAATAATGACGGGAAGTCCCTCAATGTCCTTGTTAACATCAACTTCAAAGCACAGTGCATTGAGATCTTTGTAGGGCTTGAACCAACTTTTTAGTTCCGTCTTCTCTCTTATTGCATTGGCAAGCTCCTCATACGCTCGTTGGATTAAAACACCACTCTCGCCTCCCGAGTCAATCATGACGCCACCTTTCCTGAAGCTGTTCGCTTGAATGCAGCTCTAGGAATATTAAGCATAAATCCTAGACTTATCCCTTCCAAAGTTACTAGGTAAAATCCTTTGTGTACATCTAGGAGTGTCGAGTCACCTTCAAGAATGGCCCCTTCCCCTAAAATTAACCGGTTGTATCCATAAGAAGGATCTTTAACTTTTCCAACATAATAGGAGAATTTAGCTCCTTGTTGCGTAGCTAGAAACAATTATAATTAAAGAGACTACTTGGGTTACACAAAGGAATGAATACTCAGAGTTGCACTTCTATTGAGAAATGCAGGGGAGGGCAGAGATTAGCAGAGCACGCCACATTGAGCTAATCTCTTTAGGATCTGAACATTGTCATTGGAGGAATTTAGAGTTTCTAGGAATGACTTAAACTCATAGAGAATGAAGCTGTGTAATTGCAGTGATCAATGCATCTTTTTTTCAAAACCGGTGAAAAAGAAAGAGCTATTTCTCTTGTGATAGCATAGCCAAATATTAAACATGTGGAAAAGCCAAGGTTATCGAGAATGATAGGCGTCATCAAAGGATCACACAGTTGAATTTTAAATGCTCAGTCATCTAAGTTCTTTGTTTTTGACAAACATATGACTCGAAAAGATCATAATAATTTATTAAGAAGCTAGAAGTCAAGATGATCAATCTATAATACCTCAAAAGTAGTCGGGATAAAAAATCAAAACCTTACCAATGATGAACTTCTCCATTTATATTTATAAGTTCTAATAGTGAATTTGCAGAATAGACTATAGTTACTTAAGCTCAAAGTGACGAAGACATGGAAAGGAGAATCACTTAAGTCCGAAGGAAATCAGGTGCTGGGAATGAAAGGGCAAATCGGGTATGGAAACAAGTAATAGTTAAGTTACCATAAGACATTGTCTAGATGTAAAGCTCTGTAAGTAGGATTCTCTACTATGCTTTTTCTGGTCTCTATTTTGGCCAAAGAAAACGTCATTTCATGCCCCGCACCACGTGGGTTTGGTACTATTGCGATTCAGGTAACCAATGTGAGTGTGCAACTTTGAGCTATGTGCATTGCAAAAATTATTTGTCTTCAAATTTTTAGTTAAAAAAAAGAAAGCCGTATGGTTTCATTAGGAAAAATTCGTTTCACAAGTAGATATCATTTATCATCCATTGTCGCTGGGCATGGAAGTATGGCAATGGTAACACGAAATGAGCAACTTGGGACATATTGATTTGAAAGTACGGTATAAATATTAATAGACAAATAAAATATATGTCACCCAACTATTAGACATATTCTTTATGATTGGTAGAAGCTTACAAATTCTATTATGATTGTTTTTTTCACATGACATGCAAAAACACTTTGAGCGAAGTGGACTATTTTTTGTTTCTTTCCCGTGTTGATGAGTCAACTCTTTCTTTTTCTCCTCAATTTGGAGCTTGCAAACTTTGAAAGAGCCCGAGCTTTCATGCATGACTTCATCTTCATGTTCTTGCGAAAGCATCTATAATACATAGCTCCGGGTCCTACACATCGGCCTCAACAAGTAGACGTTGATTTATGATAATAGTTTTCGTTGAAGACAAGAATTACGGTATCTCGTGTTGCTAGCCTCCTTTCAAAAATTGCAAATTGGCACAAGAAAATTTATAAATGAGTGAAACATGAGGTCCCATATTTAAAACTGTTTTTCATCAAAACATCGCAAAGACCAATATTACTTGAAACGGTCGGGCCAAAAGTTAAGGCAGAGAAGCAAGAACATTTCTTTCCCTCACATATGAACGAGCCAACTCTCTTTTTCTTTCTTTTAACGAAGCTTTGCATGCTGAAGCTTTCTAATGCCCTATTTATAGGCACCAATCTACTGCTTTAGGAACGTTAGCTTTTGGAATAATTTTTTTTGAAATGTGTAGCCAAAATTCCTGAACGAAAGATTCGCACGTTTAGCCACGAAGATTGAAGCCCACAAATTTTGAAAGGCAAAATCCTAAACTTCGTGAACCTCAGCTTCACGTACGACATCAAGAGCTCCTCATTGTTTATTTTCTTGTGAAAGCATTTACTGTATGTTTTACCAAATAGTTCGCTACCATTAGGCATACTATTCGCTACACGCTAGCCCACAGATCCAATGATGCCCTGCCGCATGTTTCAATTAGAGAACAAAAACTTCACGCAGTTTCTAAGAACGTACTGATTGGGTAAGCTTCCCCCTTTTCCTTTGGACCGGCACCCAGGGCTTTTTCACGTTGACCCTAAAACGTAGAGGTCCCTGATGGCCGTGGAGACCCGGAAAGGAAGAGCAATTGGGACGGAAGAAAAATAATTGATGAATGGGGGCTATTTAAGCCTAGGGGAGTTACTAATTGATGGGGGCTATTTAAGCCTCTTTTCCCTTTTTTTTTTTTTTTTTTTTTTGAACGGCTAGAGGCAACCTGCGTGTTTCACATTGATGCCAAAAAGAAAAGGTTCGTGGGCTCTCAAACTCGGAAAGAAGAGGATGGATGAGAAAAGCGACAAAGGTCCTCGATTCATGAGATAGAAAGACCGATTTTTTCGTTTGCGAAATACAAAGATAAAAAAGGCCATCGATCGATGCAATAGATGGTGTAATTACATGTGGCGATGCATTGCTTGGTAACCGTGAATGAAGGGATTTTGGTCCTTCTTCATTCAAATTTAATAGAGATAGGATATCACTTTTGACTTGTAATTAGAGGCCGGCCCCACCATACATCCCTTCCCAATGTAAAGTTAAAGACGTCCTTCCCATTCACACCTCAACTTTGTATCCTTCCCTTTTTTTTCCTTTTTTACTCTCTCTCTCTCTCTCTCTTTTCTTTTTTTTTTTTCAATTTTCTTCTTGCTGAAGTTCCTTTGCACCCAAACACAACCTTTTTATTTCTTCAAGAAAATATACAATTACTCTCTCTCTCGATCGAAAGGAATAGGAGGTTCTTTTGGTAGCAGAAAAGGATATTTAACGAAAATAAATCAAAGGAAAGGAAAGGAAAAAAGGGGGCGTTGCACTTCATGTGGCAATCGTCGAGGCCTTTGAGTGTCTCGATCCTGAACAAAAGCTTGCACTACTTGCCATATCTCAGTGATTGGGGCAATCATATTATTTCTGATAATAATTTTTTTCTCATGTTCAGTGTAGTTAATCTACTACTCGGAGGCTGTCACTACTCCACTTCCACCTCCATCAAGGAAAGTGTAGCCAAAATTTCCTGAACAAAAAATTCATTGAAGCCCACAATTTTGAAAGACAAAACCCTTAACTTTGGGAGCCTTGGTTTTAGCTTCACGTGCAACTTCAAGAGCGATATTCTCCCGAATAGTTCCCTACCGTTAGACTTACGACAGACATTGATTTGTCGATCCAATGATGCCCCTACTGCACGTAAGTTCAATCGAGAGGAAATAAGGCTCCGCGGACGAAACTTCGCACAGACGTTCCTGGGAACGTACTAATTGCGTCGGTGCTTTAAAGTTCTTTGCTTTTTCTTTTGGACTGGTAACTAGTGCCTTTCACATGAACAATGAAAAGGAAAAGGGTCGTGATGATCTTTGAGACTCAGAAAGAAGAGTGGTGGAGCTGGTTGAGAAAAATAATTGGTGAATACTTTCTAGTAATGTGGGGGTAGTTGTTGTCTCAAAACCGATAGTGCTAATGTCATTTGGGCCAAAAATCAAAGAAAAGTAAGCAATAACATGAGTGTTGATAGTTATGTTTATTATCCTTTGTCATTTTCTGAACTTCATAAGTTAATTAAAAGTAAATTTTGTTGATGTGCTTGCAAAGAGAGAGCATAATTTCTTAGCAATATGAATTAAGCTTACAAAATGAAATATGTTTCGTACATAAATCTAAAATAGATAGCAGGCAAAACTTTCCATGAGGGATGTCTATCTTTATTTTTGAATGATTTTCCTTTTATTTTTCCACTTTAATCGAACTAAATATTTTTTGGATTTAATTCAAGAGGCATATAATTACTTTCAATATTGCGGAAATCTCTTATTCTAATGAAGATAAAGTATATTTCTTGAATAATTAATTCTTGTGATCACGGTAATATAATTATAGTGGCAACACAGCTAATATGTTCTTTTCTTTCAATTTTTTGTTTCATAATGGGGGTGGTTGCTAACGCCAGCAGAGAGCAAACATCAAGGGCGAGGAGTGAGCTATGTAGCACCGACACACGACACGACACGAGTGTCCGACACGATACGACACGTCGACACGTAATTTCTAAAAATTAGAGAATTTCGACACGTTGCGACACGTTGAATATTAAATGAATATTTTTATTTTTAATTAATTTAATTCAAATTCATAAATAAATAAATAATTAAAAAAGCCTATAATAAATTTACACTAATAATATTAATAAATCAATTCATTTGAAATTTGAAAGATATATTCATAATTAATGCGAAACATGTTTTTAATTTTAACAAAAGTTATTGATAAAACTAATAATTAATAAGAAATTAGAATCGATTTATTTAAATAAATTCATGATTTTTAGAATGATCAAAATTTATCATTATTCAAAATTCAATATTCTTACTTTTCGAAATTAGTTTTCAATTTCATTTATTTAATTTTTCTATAAAAAAATCCCCAAATCCACTTTTTATTTTCTTTGTCCATTTCCCTCCCCCAAACTTATTTTACTTTTTTTCCTTCCCAAAACCACTGCAGCTGTCAGCCTCACTTCCCCCAAACTCAAAAGGCACACCATCGTCCCCTCTTTTTATTATTAGCGACCCTCTTCTTCCTTCTTCTACCGCTCGCGCAAAAAAAACCGGACCAAGACAAACACGCAGACAGCAGACCTCGCTCCCCTCTTTCGCACCTTGCATCATTTCTCAGCTTCTGACGATGGAGCGGACGCGACGCTGAGAAGGAGGAGATGCCGTCGCCGCCGCTCGGCGCCCCCTCGGGCCCCGATCCCTTCCTCTTCTCTTCCTCTCTCTGGCCATCTCTCGCCGTCGCTTGCTCCCTCTACTCCCTCCCCCTCCCTCGCCTCCACCCGGAGTCTTCCGGACACACGTCGACACGCGTGTCGAGAAAAGTTGACCGCGTGTCGGAAAATCCGACACGCGTTGATTGCGTGTCCGAGCGTGTCGACGTATCCGACACGCTCCGACACGTGTCGGACACGACACGGAAGCACGGGGAGTGAGGAGTGAGGACCACAAGAATTACTTTTAGTCAATTAACAATTAAATTTTTTAGTCAAAATTCGAACGCGTCTCTGGATCCCAATATAAACACATGAAATATATGAAACGACAATCCTGCTTCGTCTTCCTGCCTCGCCTCTTGCTTTCTCTTTTTACTCTTTCACCAGCTCGAGTACGCTTCCCAGCTGAAACCCCTGCAGCCGAACGGAGCCATCTTCCTGGTTGACAAGCAAACCACCGTACTCACCCCCCTTCTTCCATCACCTCAAAAACTATCCACACCAGTCGAGTCTCAGAGACAGAGAGAGAGAGGGGGAGAGAGAGAGTCGTGCACTGCAATGGGAAAGCATCGCTCAAAGCAACAACGCAAGCGCGTTAGAGACACCGATGCTTCGAGTCCGACCATTTCGAAGCGACCAAGACCTGACGTGCCATCGGCATCCGGAGCGAATTCTGACCCACCTGCTTCATCCACCTCTGTGAATGGAAATAATTACTATGTATTCTTGAGCTTTAGAGGCCCTGATACTCGCAAAGGCTTCGTCGATCACCTCTACCAAAGACTCAAAGCTGTGGGCCTCAGGTACCATCCAAACTTTGTGTTCAGAGATGATGAGGACCTCCCCTTCGGCGAGAAAATTGGTGAAAATCTCATCAGTGCAATTGAGCGCTCTAAGATTTCAATCCCAGTCATCTCAGAAAATTATGCTGCTAGCGAATGGTGCCTTCGTGAGCTCATTCATATAATGGAGTGCAAGGAAAGCAGAGGACAAATAGTCTTGCCCGTGCTTTACAAGGTGAAACCCAAGCATGTCCGAAAACTAAAGGGGGCCTTTGGAAAGGCCTACAAATCCTGTAAGGATAAATTTGAGAAGGAGGTCGAGCAACAGGGGCCGCTAGCTCTCAGAAAAGCAGTTGATCTTAGAGTATTCGAATCAGAGAAATTTGCTGATGGGTACTTCGTTTACCTTCTTTTAACAGATCCTTGTGCGAAGAAGAACTTTCTATTTATCATCCTCAATTCATGTTTTGTGGAGCCATTAATGAGTTCTCATGTGTTGTGTTGTTTGACAGGCATGAAGGGGAATTGGTCAATGAACTTGTAGAAACAATATTGCGTCAGCAGCAATATGATCTCCAACCTCATCTTCCCTTAAACTTGGTTGCAATCGAGGATCGTGTGGCTAAGGTTATGGAATTGATGGATCTTGCTTGCCTGGACACTCGAATTATTGGGATTTGGGGGATGGGCGGCATTGGTAAGACAACTCTGGCTACGATCATCTATAAAAAGCTTTTTGACAAGTTTCAGTACCGCAGCTCTTTCAAGGATATTAGAGAAACAATTAAGATGGAGGGTATCAAACATGTCCAATCTCTACTCATCTCAAATATAACAAAAAGCCCTCCCCATAGCGTGCATAATTCTGATATAGGGATTGCAATGATTCGATTAAATTGTGAAAATAAGAAGGTACTTATTCTTCTTGATGATGTGGATCATCAAGAACACCTCGATAATTTGATTGGATGTTGTACTTTTGGGTCAGGAAGTAGGATCATTATTACATGTCGAAATAAGGCCCTCTTGAAGTCTGAATATAAAATGTATGAACTCAAAGAAATGAACCACACAGAATCTTTGCTTCTGTTTAGTAGATATGCATTTGAAAGGGAACAACCTCCCAAAGATCTTGCGACTCTTTCTAGTGATATTGTTGCCACCACAGGAGGGCTTCCCTTAGCTCTCATGGTTGTAGGTTCACTTCTCAAAGGAGAAAAAGATCAAATGATATGGGAAGAGAGGCTGGAGAAATTGAGGAAGGTACCGCATGAGGACGTACGAGAAAAGTTGAAGATAAGTTATGATACATTAGGTCAAGCAGAGAAAGAGATGTTTCTAGACATTGCATGTTTTTTTATTGGAATTGACAAAATAATTGCCACCTACTTTTGGGCGGATCTCAAATTCTTCCCAAGAACCGGATTGCAAATATTGATTAGTCGTTCGTTAATAAAAATTGATGGTGGAAATCGGTTGAGAATGCATGATCAACTAAGAGATTTAGGTAGGATTATCGCCTGTCTAGCAGAGAAGAAGCCTTGGAAACGGAGCAGACTATGGGACGAGGAAGCCATGAAAGTTCTACGACGCAAGGTAACAATGATGTCTACTTTTGGTCTCTCCCATTTTCTCTAATGGTAGTCCCTTAAATTATTATCGTTATCGTTCTTTTGCTCTAGACCATTGACCATTATCAACATGTGGTGAGCATTTTCTTGGTAAAAGCTACATCGAATTTGGCCTTTAGTTCATGAAAAGTTTGCACTCGACACCATTCAACAGGTCATCTCTTGATGCATATGACAGTAAAAAATTGTTTAGTATTGACTCTGTCTATATTGCTCTTTTGTGGGTTTAACATCGTTTTCTAGCAGATTTGATACTGCTTCTTACTATGTAGTACTTGTTGCAGACTGAGCATCACACTAGTTTGATGATTTACTTTATGCCACATATAATTCCGGTTTGTCACACTTTAAACCGCACAGGTCTTTATAAATTTTTGCCGATCAACTTATTTTATTCAACCAAATGCCAAAAACTTTACTGTTGATCATTACTTTGTTGTCTTTCATTCTATCTCCCAAAATATATTGGCAATATAGTTTTTGAAGTATGTTGATGGGAAGAAAAATACATGGATCACATATTTAGTCAGTCGTCAATATTGCATATGTTAGAAAATTTAATTTCAAATTTTTTTAGAAACCTAGAATAATTTTATATAGGAATTTCACATAGAACATCAAAACTTGGGGCATAAAAGTGAAAATCGACATATGACATGATCACATAATCACATAATTGTAGAAGATTAGATATATTTCTTTTTTCCCTATTAGTGTAGACAAAATGCATCGACCACAATAACATGCACAATATACTAACAAGAGGAGGTTGGATGGTATTTATAATCCTCATTTTATTTTTTATTTTTTGTAGAACGATAATGAAAATATTGAGGCACTACATCTAGATGAAAAGGGCTCCAGAGAGTTCATGGAGCGAGGGAGCTTCACAAAAATGCCTAACTTGAAGTTCCTTCATTTGAATGCTGTGGGTTTTGCTGGAGATTTCAAAGAATCACTTACTGAATTAAGATGGCTAAAGTGGGAGAGATGTTGCGACTCTTTCGAGGTGACTAGTGTTCATTTGGAGAAATTAGTGGTGCTTGAGTTATCAAGTCATGAAGATATTCGAAATCCTATTAGTGAAAATTGGAGAGGATGGAGTTCAATTAAGGTAAAGATGAAAAATATTTTTCTCTTTTGTTACATTTGATGTTAAATTATTCTATTTCTAACTGTTAATCTTGAAACGTGTTTCTTTCTTGTAGATGGAGAGGTTGAAAGTTCTCAATCTTTCGTGGTGCTCGAAATTGAAGAGCAACCCTAAACTCTTCGCTTTTGAAAATTTAGAGTTGCTAATCCTAAAAGGTTGTGCTAATTTGAAGGAAATCGACCCTTCCATTCAATATGCCAAGCGCCTCCTTATCTTGAACTTGAGCTATTGTAGAAGTCTCGAGATGTTACCTGAACAACTTGGCAAACTAGAAAATTTGGAGGAACTTGTCATAGACAAGACTCGGATAAAAGAAATCCCTTCATGTATAGGATCTTTGAAGAAGCTGAAGAGGCTTAGTGCCCAGTGGGATCTGCTGTTAAAACATTCGCCACTAAAAAAGATCCCTTCTTCAATTGGGAAGTTGGGAGAGTTGGTTGAGCTGAACTTGTCATTTACTAGGATTAAGGAACTACCTGAATCCATTGGGAAATTGAACAAATTGAAAATTTTGAATATCGGGGGTTGTGAGATAGAAAGGATACCTAGCTCTATTGGAAAATTGCAGAGCCTCCAAGAGCTCTATGCCTACTTTTGCACTAAACTAAAAGGACAATTTCTCGTTGATAAAGGTGGATTGTCTTCTCTAAAGACCCTTGACTTACGCGGGACAAAAATTTCTGGCTTGCCGGAAAACTTACATCAGCTTTCTTCTCTCGAGCACCTCAATTTAGGTTTCGGTAAAGAGCTCGAGTCACTCCCAAAACCTCCTTGTAGCTTATCATCCCTTTATCTCACCTGTCGAAGCAATGAGCTGCCATCGCTCTCTCACTTGGAGCGTCTAGAGAAGCTCTGGATTCGGGATTGCAACTCTCTTCAAAGCATCCCATCGCTCTCTCACCTGAAGCATCTACAGACGCTCGAACTTCATCAATGCGACTCTCTTCAAAGCATCCCAGAGCTCTCTCACCTGAAGCATCTACAGAAGCTCTGGCTTACGGATTGCATGTCTCTTCAAGAGATCCCAGAGCTTCCCTCCTGCATACGAATGCTTAACGTTGATCGATGTCCCAAATTGGAAAGGTTGCCAAATCTTTCCGATTTGGAATTTTTGTTACATTTACTTCTCGAGGGATGCTATGGGCTGAAGAAATTGGATGGACTGGAAGCTTTAAAATCCCTAAGATGGTTGCGCCTACCGCTATTCTATGTTAAAGAGGTGGATCATCTCCATGCGATAGAAGGCCTTGAAAAATTGGGATCTGTTGACACCTAAATTTTTGGGATTGATTTTGCTAAATAAAAATAAAAAATCACATGGCATATAGGTTTAGGAAAATTTCATTTTTTGTTATATTCTGTTAAGATTTTTCATATATTTAGGTAATATGCACTAGGAGATGCACTTTTGCACAAAATGGGATTTTCTTGATGGAATATACAAAAAATATTTCAGCGATATATTTAGGGGTATCGTGCTCAAGCAAATTTAGAAATGAAATATACCCCGAAGATACAGTTTTTTGGCTTATAAAAGGGGTCACGTACAATTCATAAAAGGGTGGTTCTTTTTTTGAAAAAAGAGAAGAAGAAAGAAACACAAAAGAAAAAGGGGTGATCCGTAGCTTTTGGGGTTTGGTTGCTGGAAAAAGTACAACAAAACAGAGAGGAAGGGACGTGCAACAGAAAAAAAAAACCAAAAAGAAAAGAGACAAATCCTAGCACTATTCATCATCTTCTTCGACGCTTCCCCCGTTGGCGTGCCGTTCGCTGAACTCACCGCCACCGCCGCGCCGGCGCCGCATCTCCAGTGATGACCTGACGCCAAGCTGCTCCTTGCCGTCACGACCGGTCCCGACGCCGGAGCCGGTTGCCGATCCGTCGCACGCCTCCACTCGGCCTGACGCCCGAGCCGCGCCGGTCTCGCCCCGCCAGCACCGCCGTCTCGCCACACGGAAGCCCGCCGCACCAGCAACCCACGCCCGCGACGACTGGAGTTGTGCCGACGCCGCCTGGGAGCCAACGCCCGAAGCTCGCACCGCCCGAGCCTGCTGCCGCCACTCCAACCCGCACGACCCAGGCGCCGTTCGAAGCCCCCTCGCCCTTCCTCTCGCACCCAGGAGCTCCGCCGTGCCGCCAAGAGACCGCCGCGCAGCCCCTGCAGCGCCTCCGTCCGCAACCGCGCCTAGCTCCGCGCCTCAGCCCACTCGGTGCCCGCGAAGCCGCGACGACCCCAACGCCAGATCCGAGAGCCCGTCGCGCCTACCGCCTTGCTCCGCCCCTGTCCGAGCCGAATTGAGCCGTCGCCGCCTAACCGTACCGGCCACTCACCTCGCCGGAATCCATCACCGAAGCTTCCTCGCCGGCGACTCCCCTTGCCGGTGTTGACAATTTGGCTGCCCCTATTTTCATTTAGGTTGTTTTTCTTTTATTTTTATTTATTTTATGTTATTTTATTTTACTTAATTTTATTATTAGTGTTTAAGTTGAATTTGGTGAGGTGCGTTTTAGTTATAATTGTTATAGGCATTATCCATAGGAATTGTTCCTAAAGTTATTGTAATTATTTAATTTGACCCGTAAGACGTCGGGTCATCTTTTTAATTATGATAATTTTTGGGGTTTGTCTATGATATATTAACTGTTGAATTAATCTAATTATTAATTTGATCCGTAAGATTTCGGATTAGATTTTTAATTATTTTGATTTCTTGTAATGATGTTCAGGGTTAAAATATTTGTTAATTTGACCCATGAGATAACGGGTTATTTTTTCGTTTATTTTGATCCTTTATTTGTTTGAATATCTTGCTTGTTAGATTTAATGTTTGTTTTAGATTATCACTAAGAAAAATCAAAAAGATATTTGGATTAGGATTTCAATTGATTCTAGAATATTTCTGGTTATTTTGCATATCTAGAATAAGGATTTTACTTCGAATTTAGAAAACACAAAAAAATGCATTCATTTAGGTTGTTAGTTTTTATTTGAATTGCACGTTTAGTTATGTGTTAGTTTTAATTTCGAATTTCATAAAGAAAAACAAAAAAATCATTGTGCATATTAGGTCGAATTGCATGTTTCATCTTTAACTTAGATCATCTTTGGGATAGATTGCATTTTAAAAATAGGAACATCAAATGCACGTCATTTAGTTTATTTAAGTTCATTTAATTAGAACTTTCATGTCATTAGATTAAGTCATTCAATAAATGTCATGTGACATATAGATCGCATATTAAATTGCATTTTGCATGTCATTTTAGTTGAGATAATTTTGTATATCATTGCATCGCATTGCATGTTATTATAATTAGATCATTTAGATTGCATTTAATTATTGCATTTCTTCATGTCATATAGTTTAGGTCATGTCATCATGTCATATTAGGTTATTAGCATGCATCGCATGATTTTCATTAAAAAAAGTGAAAACAAAAAAATTGAAATTGCGTGTTAATTAGAAATCATATCTAGGATTGTCTATATGATTTTTGATCTAACAACGCAGATGCTTTCGTTGCTTTAAGGTATGTCCTGCATTATTTTATTTGTTTTCTCGGGTGTTAAATTGGTGGTTTGTGCACTCGCATGATCGTCAAACACGTTAGGAAAATGAATTAAAATCAGATCAAGCTGCCTGCAAAACATTTTTTTTTTAAAATTAAAAAGAAATGGTACCGAAAGGGCACTAGGATAGTCTAGTGTAACCAAGTCCCCGTACCCTTAGCCTCTGGTTCATAAGAGTAAGATAATTCTCCCGTTATTTTACTTAGGTGTCTAATCGACCTACCCCAAATTGATTAGTGGCGACTCCTAGATAATAATCTTTTGCATGTTAAAACCCTAAGTCGCGATTTGGTATGGGCTTGGGAGAGCCCGAGCTAAGCTTAAAGGCTTAGTAGTCCATCAACCTAGTTTTAGGTGACAAACCCGAAAAACTGGGTCGCGACAGGATCCTTGAAAATGGTGGATATTTCTGGGCGCAAGCACATTCAAGTACTGGACCTTTCAAAGTCGGAGCATCTGAAGCACTTGAGTGTTAGGGATTGCAAAAGCTTAGTTGAAATTCGCTGCCCCAGTAAATTCCTGGAGCACTTTCATAGGAGTGGGTGTGAGTCACTCAAGAAATTACCAGACCTTTTTATTGAGGAAAGCAGCAGCGAGAAGCTGACTGAGGTTTGCTGTCTATAGTTAGATCTAACGTTTGATAGTACTGGATACAATTTGATGCGAGCAACACCAAAAAGATTGACTTGGTAACCCTGCTCTGCTTTCAGGATTATGAAGAATATTCAGATTCTATGGAGGATGACTAAGATCTGTTGCTGGAGATCGCTGAAGTCATTTACTGAAAAAAAAAATATATATAGCAGGTATAGTGTCGTTTTTCTGTGGAGATAACCTGCGTCCATTAGTATTTTCAGTTTGGACGGGGCTTTTCTTTGACACGTTATAATTTTCTTGTCTTAATTCCAGCAACTGGAGGAAGTTGTTTGAGCAAAGTAATTGTAATGCTTTAGTGTTATTTGGCTTGTGATCATGACATGAATACAGAAGGTCAGAATGCCTCCAAAAGGATATATGTTGTCTTCAGTCAAATAACATGAGATTCTTCATTCTTGACGTGGTATCAATATGTGTTTGTTTAAATAAAGTAATACTTCTCTCCAACTTCTATGAAGTAGAGAAATTCACTATCTGATGGATTCTGCAAACTGCTCATGCATATGTGATCTTGATTGCATTTTATTAATTCGTTATTTGGTCACGGATGTAGGCAGTGAAGGTGCCTTAAACATGTTCTGCATTTTCTCAAAACAGGGCACTAATGTCAAGATGATGAATCTCCATGGATCTGTATCAAACTTTGTTTGTCGCTTAATATGCCAATGTGAAGGTTGCTCTCTCTGAAGGCAGATATATGGCCTTGATAAGGCTGAAAGTGTTATCATCAACAGTGGAAATCCAGTACGAATCATGTTGCCGCTCTTTCCTTGTTTTGCTTCATGCCTTTATAAATCATCTTGCAAATTTGTATCTTAACATCATTCGCAATCTATTACTTCAGTTTGGTCATTGTTTGGTGATGACAATGTCTCCACCCCAGAGGCTTTAAAAGAACAGAGGATTTCCACTATATTGTGGATAACACAGTGAGATCCAAAACAGAAGTATGGAGGAAGCCCTTAAATCAACCTTATTGCTTTCATGTTTTTGGGATAAACGTGACAAGTAATCAATGGGTGGCTAGAAAGGTGATTTGCTTAAGTTTGTTAATGTTTGAGAGCTGATCTAGATCTCTAATTGCCATATTTTCTTGATCTACAGCTCAAATCCGAATGTTTTGCTATAGCTGCCACTGAACAGAATTGGAAAGTCACTCCTGCAATAATTGAGGTTTCAGCTAGAAATGTGCACTATTTTTAGTTTGGCTGATGGCAGGGACAAAAAATCTGCAGAGCTCGAGTACTACCCTGTTGTTTATGGCTCTGAAAAGAAGTAGGAGGAACTGTCCATGTGTTTTAATTCTATGGAGAGCTTAAATGGTACTGCATCATAAGCAAGCATTTCCAACTACAACTGTAATCTCGACAATAAGAATAACTCATTGGCAATATTAGAGGTGCAAATTGACTTGGAAGATACTAGTCATGTTCTTTTATCATCATTTGCACAATTGTTAATGTGTGTCTCTGAATCCTGATGAGAGAAATCATGTTCGTTTATTTTCACCTACACAGAGAATACCAGAATGATGATGAACACATATACCCCATGTAGAATTATGAAAAGTATTTGCATGACAACAGCACGACAGAGATCAGATTCTGGAGAGCATCCGTGTTTTCTGGTAAATGTAAATATAGCAGTCGAGAGTACCTACTTCACATTAGTATTTTCAGTTTGGCATGGGGCTTTTCGTGTCGATGTCTGATTGTTTTCCTCCTATTTCAAGGACTCTTGGGGAAACTAGTCGACCGCGTGAATGTGATGCTTCAGCATCATCTGGCTTGTGATCCTGGTGGGAAAGAAAATAGATAAGAATGCCTTTGGAGTACATGACATTGCATGTCATTATATGTCATCAATCACAGAGTAAGACTCTTCATCCTTGACATGACAAGAATATGTTCTTATGCAAATAGAGTATTACGTTTTTCCAAGTTCTATTAAAGTTGGTTTCCTAGAGCATAGGATGTTTATTATGTGATTTTTTCATTCGTTCATGCATAATAAAACAGAGCTTCATTCATTGTTAGCAAAAGTTCAATCCAAAAGCTTAAAGTATTAGTTAGAGGTAGACTACATGTATATAACTCCTATCGATGCCCTTTACTCAACCAATGTGGAATAACACTTCTAAGGATTGATTGATCATAGCAATTACTCATGTTTATGTGGTTTCAATTGCATTTTTAGTAGCTTATGTCCACTTATTCTGTCATGGATTAATAAGCCACTTTGGAGGCATCATCATAAGATTATTACTTTTCGGACACCGATGTTGAGATGATGAATATCCAAGGATCTATATTCCACTTTGTTTGTCAATTGAAGTGCTAACACGTAGATTGTTCAATCTGATGGTGGAGTTATGGCCTTGAATCTGTCAAAAGTAACAGCTTTCGTATGGTGGAAATCTGGTAGGAATCATTTTGTGCTCTTTCTTTTCTTCATCGTGCCTATATCCATCTCCTTTGTTCATACCATCAATATCTTTACATATTGAATTTGCATCCTTCTATTCGTTCTTCATTTGGTGATGACAATTTCTCATGCTCCTGATTTCTTTAAATGACCAGGAGCTTCGCTGTAATTTCAGCAATGGTGTGAGATCCAAACCAAATATCTGGGATATGGATGCAAGAGGGACGCTCTTTGAGCCGATTGCACTGTGTTGTGTGATTCTGGGGATGGGCGTAAGAAGAGGAGGAGGGTGGAAATCGAGCACAGAGAGAAGGGGAAGGGGTTGAGGGGTCCAGCATCATCTGGTGGTCTGTTTCTGTCTTCCTTCTGGTGGACGACAATGGGATGACTAATTCGAAAGTGAGATTCATGCTCACTGATTGCTTTGACCCTTGTGCTCCAGCTTGAATGGAAGGATCTTCATGTTGGGTCTTCATTGCTTCTGGTTGCCATATCTTCAGAGTCCAGGTGATTGGACCCCTTTTAACATTAATCCATTCTTGTTGCCGATTGATTGGTTTTGTCATTGGTTAATTCTTGGTGCGATTGGTGCATGTGCATTCTGGTGATTTGAGGTTTTGAGTTGCTATTATTGGTCTGATTTTGGATGCTTGATGTCTGCACACGGAGGAAATGAAATAAGACTAATTAGAGCTTTTCTGCATGTTCAGCAAAGCATGTTTAGTTGTCCTGTTATATTTATCAGCTTGTGATTCCTGTTAGGTGCAGAGATCTACTCGGTTGTTCTCTTCTACCAGTTTGCTACGGTGTAATGAGATAACTATAGCAGCTTTTGATTAGGTTTCCTGTCAATAAAGGTGAATTTTCCTTATGTTATCTAAGCAGTTGTAGAGCAAGTATAGCAGGATTATCAGGACTTATGAGCCTATTACAGGATTAGGTTGATTTTATCACCTTGTCTAGGTAGCGTGGAAATTGACTGCAGAGTTGTCGGAACTAATGTGAACTAACTTTAGGTTGAACGGGAAGATTACCTTGATTGATGAGGTTCTACTTTCATAGCCATTTCTTTCATGTTCTCGGATCTTGAAGCACCTTGAGGGGTGATGAGAAGTGGAAAGATGAACAATCTCCTGTGAACCATTTGTTTGTACCCATGATCCAAAGTAGCATTTTCTCCATGAGTATGTGGAAATTCCTTCTCATAAGATTCTCCGAAGATGTCCTCACTCATACTAGTTAGCTAATAACGTGGTGAAATGGTGTTGAACGCAGCTAATTTCACACATAAAAGGATGCTAATGTCCGAATTGTTGTGATGGTGATATGGCTTGTTCATTTTGTCCTTACTTTTTTTTTTTTTTTTTTTGCTAGCTTTCTAGTTGAACGGAATTGCTCCTCATCTCCTTCCTCGACTGGGGAAAATGCAAAAGCTTGAGCTGTGATAATAGAAGTCCATTGGTTTCTTCTTTCACCGGGGTTAGCAAGCTCAAACCGGTGTGTGTTTGGAAGAACTTTTTCTTTTAACTTTCATCTATACTATTGTTTTTAGCATTTGCAATGTGTCTTTTGTTCAATACTCAGTGCTTCAAACTTCAGAAAACATAAAACTTTGCATTTTATGGCCAATTGTAGCAAAATAATTCTTATCTTGCTGACAAGGTCAGGAAGTACCTTCTTATTTCTAATGTTGTAACAGAAACACCATTAAATTTGTTTCTATTTGCGTGGTTGGTTTTCATTTTGTCATCCTCTGTATGGATCCTCTATAATGTGATGGTCTTGCTTTTTGAAGGTTACAAACTCTATGCTAGTCAATCAAGTTGCCCGCACCGATGTGAAATTCGAGTACAAAGTTGACTCGAATCGACAATAAGTGGCTTTTCTTTTAAGTTACCTGAAGATTTCAGTTCACAAAAAGGTGTCGAAGAATGACGTTGAGTTGTTCTTGAGAAATATCTGGTCGTTGGCCAATTCAACTATGAATTTGAAGATTGTGTCTCTAGCGGGGATGGATTATGTTTGATGTAGGGGTGGAGACTGCTTTGGCCAACTTATTGTCTGTTCCTTAGCTTTTCAACATTTTTTCTTTTCTCATGTTGGGCAAGAAGGTTGGTCCACGATTGAGCTATGCCCTCGATCGCTGGTGCTACATTGTTCCGTTGTTGAGTCTTTCCCTGATTCGCCTTCAAAACTTCATCTATGCTGCTTGGGAAGCTTGATTGTGGAATGGTAAGGAAGAAGATCAATCTTTGGAGCTTAGTTTGGAGGCTTTAGATGTTGCCGCCGTAACATAAGCAACATTTGTTTCGTCCAATTTGATTGTTGCAGATAATTATATGTCACTGTTCAAATATGCTTTTGTTGAACAAGTGTACTATATTTTTACATTAATACATAAAAGGTAGTTTGGGGTGTTCATATGCAAGTTTAAGAGTTGAAGCACGCCGGTTGGTAGAGGAGTTACTGATTTGGTGTTAATTCTTATCCCTAGTAGTTTGGTGCGGTATGTTGTAATTGACTTATGGTGATGAAGTTGCTGTAATACTTGGGATTTGACCAAGTAAAAAGAAAAAAAAGAAAACAAAAGAGAAGGTTGAAAAGTCAACTAAACAAGGGAAGTGGTCGTTGGCTTAAGGAGAGAAAAAAGAGACGCTTAGCTCCCTCTTTAACTGAAAGCTCATGTAGAAAGAAAATGAAGATAAGAGAGAAAGAAAAAGATCTGATTCTGGAGATCGCTAACATCTCCTACTAAACAAAAAATATAGCAGGTATGGTGCCGTTTTTCTGTGGAGATTACCTGCTTCCATTAGTATTTTCAGTTTGGACGGGGCTTTTCTTTGACAAGATATTAATTTCCTGTCTTAATTCCAGCAACTGGAGGAAGTTGTTTGAGCAAAGTAAGTGTAATGCTTCTGTGTTATTGGCTCGTGATCATGAAATGAAATAAAAAGATCAGATTGCCTCCAAAAGGATATTTGATGTCTTCAGTCAAATAGCACGAGATTCTTCATTCTTGACGTGGTGTCGATCTGCGCTTGTGTAAATAAAGTAATACTTCTATCCAACTTCTATGAAGTAGAAAAATTCACTATCAGATGGATTCTGGAAATTGCTCATGCATATGTGATCTTGATTGCATTTTGTTAATTCATTATTAGGTCATGGAAGTGGGTAGTGAAGGTACCATAGATGTGTTTGGCATTTTCTCAAAGCCAGGGCACTAATGTCAAGATGATGAATCTCCATGGATCTGTATCAAACTTTGTTTGTCGCTTAATGTGCCAATGTGAAGGTTGCTCTCTCTGAAGGCAGATATATGGCCTTGATCAGGCTGAAAGTATTATCATCAACAGTGGAAATCCAGTACAAATCATGTTGCCGCTCTTTTCTTGTTTTGCTTCATGCCTTTATAAATCATCTTGCAAATTTGTATCTTAACATTATTCGCAATCTATTACTTCAGTTTGGTCATTGTTTGGTGATGACGATGTCTATGCCCTAGAGGCTTTAGAAGAACAGAGGATTTGCACTGTATTGTGGATAACAGTGTGAGATCCAAACCAGAAGTATGCAGGAAGTCCTTAAATCAACCATATTGCTTTCATGTTTTTGGGATAAACATGACTAGTAATCAATGGGTGGCTAGAAAGGTGATTTGCTTTAGTCTAATGTTTGAGAGCTGATCTAGATCTCTAAATGCCATCTTTTCTTGAACTACAGCTCAAATCAGAATGTTTTGTTACAGCTGCCACTATATGGAATTGGTTTCAGCCAGAAATGTGCACCATTTTTGGCTAGGCTGATGGCGGGGACAAAAAATCTTCAGAGCTCGAGTACTACCCAGCTGTTTATGGCTCTGAAATGAAGTGGGAGGAGCTGTGCATATGATTTTTAATTCTGTGGAGTGTTTAAATGGTACTGCATCAGGAGCGAGGACTTCCTACTAAAACTGTAATCTTGACATAGGAATAGCTCACTGGCAATATTAGGAGGGCAAATTGACTTGGAAGATAGTTGTCATGTTCTTTTATTATCACTTGCACAGTAGTTTGATGCGTGTCTTTGAATCCTGACGAGAGAAATCACGTTCTTTTATTATCATATTCAGTTGAGAATACCCATCTCACATTAGTATTTTCAGTATGGCATGGGGCTTTTCATGTCGATGTCTTATTGTTTTCTGTCTTATTTCAACGAATCTTGGGGAAATTGGTCGACCACTTGAATGTGATGCTTCAGCATCATCTGGCTTGTGATCCTGGTGGGAATGAAAATAGATAAGAATGCCTTTGAAGTAGATTGCATATCATTATACGTTATCAGTCACAAAGTAAGACTCTTCATCCTTGACATGAATCTGTTCTTACGCAAACAGATTATTACTTTTTTCCAAGCTCTATTAAAGTTGGTTTCCTACAGAACCAGATGTTTATTATGTGATTCTTTCATTCATTCATGCATAATAAAACAGAACTTCATTCATCGTTCGCAAAAGGTCCAACCAAAGGCTTAAAGTATTAGTTGGAGGTAGACTCAATGTATGTAACCCATGTAGAAACCTTTTATTCAGCTGATGTCAAATAACACTTTTAGCAATTGATTGATCCTGGCAACTACTCATGTCTATGTGGCCGTGATTGCATTTTTAGCAGCTTATGTCCAGTTATTTTGTCATGGATTGATAAGTCACCGGAGGCACCATCGTAAGAATTTTACTTTTCTCAGATCCAAGACACTGATGTTGAGATGTTGAATTTTCCATGGATTCTGCCCTCTTTGTCAATTGAGATGCTAATACATAGATTTCTCAATCTGATGGTGGATTTATGGCTTTGATCCTGTCAAAAGTTGCATCCTGTACGGTGGAAAAACTGGTAGGAATCATGTTGCGCTCTCTTATTTTTCATCATGCCTTTACGTATCGAAGTTGCATCCTTCTGTTCGTTCTTCATTTGGTGGTGACAAACCGCCAGAAGGGAAAAAAAAATCGAAGAAGAAAGGGATTATCACGAAGTGAGTGAAGGGATCAGAGTTGATATATCCGTGGAACGTGGACCGAGAGATTCAGGGCTTGTGGAGGTATCTCCCGGCAAGCAACGCAGCTTCCATGACAATGGAGAGGACGTCGACATCCTCGACTTCGCATTTGCTTCCTTTAAACGTTCTCCCTCTGGAGTTCTTGAAGTTGGTCATGCATTTCGGTAAGTTTTGGCTGCACTTCTGGCTCAAATAGTCATCTGCACAACACCCCGCCGGGTCTGAGCGTCACAATTCCAATATTTCTATGAGGATGACACAACCTGCTCTATGAATGAAAGGTCAAATTGAATAATCATGCGATATGATTTCATTGCCATCACTTAGCACATTTGACGAGCCGGAGTATTAGTTGAAGTTATTGTCCCCGACCAGTCCATGAGAAAGAGAAAATCTAGACATGCGCTTTTTGTAATAAAAAGCTAATGTTGATGTCATTGCCCTCACAAGAGCATTTACTCCCTCACAATCTCCTCCCCCAGACCTCAGAATAGTGATTAAAGTTGGCTCATGAATGAAGAGATAGTTTAATGACAATGTGGAAGAGCAGAGCCCTCGTAGGCACATTAATCTTACTCACGTCTCTTCTTTCTTTTGACCAATTAGTCCCTTACGCCGTTTTCTCTATCTCCACTCTGTAATATGCTTTTTCAGGAATGTGAATCCATGCATATATAGACGAGTAAAGCTATTTTCACCAGGGAAAGTGGCTTCCACAATCGTCCTCATAAAATACATCCATGCAAACACGCGGGCCACTGACTAGTTATATCAATTGATTCAATGAAGAAAAGTTAAAGGAATCAATGCCGAAACTCACTGTTTTTGGCTTGTATGCAGGCGTCGTGCTTCATGCAGCAAGCGTCAAGGCTGTCGTAGGGCCTCTCTTCCGGACATCCGCTGTACAGGAACCCACAATACTTGCCATATCTCAGAATTGGAGACACTCTGTCATTTTCAATGATAATTCTTTTTATGTTCAATACTAATTAATCAACCACCAAAAAAAAAAAAAAAGAAGAACCTCCAATTTAATTGACAAATCCTCCATCGCATCATGCCCCAAAAAAATTGATTTTCTTTTTTTCTAGAGAAGAGCAAGCATCACTAGATATTTGAGCATAACTCGAATTCACATTTTCTGCTATAGTCTTTGCTCTGCAAAATTATTCATTCGAGTAAGAGAAAATGTTGCACCTGGTAATTATTATAATTATTGTGACTAATAATCATGTTTTGGGTGAATTGGATAGTTTCAATTGTATACTTCCACAACTGCGAGTTAACCAAGTCCTTTACGGAAGAGAATTTTTGTCACTTATCCTTTTATTTGTTAGTTTTGTTTTAATTTGAGTGGCTATTCTTTTTTCTTTTTTTTTCAATGAAACAAAAAGAGATTTCTTAGGTTACATAAAGGAACAAATACACAAAGAGTTGTATTTCTATTGAGAAATGCAGGGAAGGCAAAGATTAGCAGAGCACGCCACATCGAGAATTACGCTTTAGAATATGAACGCCGTCGGTGGTGGAATTGAGATTTTCTAGAAATGGCTTAAAAACATGGACAATGAAGCTTTGTAATTGCAACAATGAACGCGTCCTTTCTCAAAATCGGTGAAAAAGAAACAGCTTAGGCCTGTTTGTTTGGGTTTTGTTTTTGTTCCCCGGAACACAATTTTTGCTCTTTTGTTCCGAAGAAAAAAAAAAGAACAGAAATGCGTTTATTTATACTTTTGTTCTTGAGAACAAATTTGGAACAGAAATAAGAAATAAGAAAAATTTGTTTCTTGTTCTGAGGAACACTTCCAAGAAACATCTTTCTTTTTCTTCTTTTTCTTTTTTCTTCTTCTATTTTCTTTGGCCGGTCGCCGGCCTCGGCCATGGCCGGTGACTGGTCATCGAGCTCACCCAGCTAAGGCGAGGCCGCCGGCCAAAAGGAAGAAAGAAAAATAAAGAAAAATAAAGGACAAATGAAAAATAAAATAAAAATATATAAAAAAACAAAAAAATTATACAAATTTACTAAACATGTTTTTGTTCTTTTTCTATTGCAGGAACATAAATTATACAAGTTTACCAAACACGTTCTTTTGTTAAGAAATTGTTCATCGGAATAGAAATAGTTTTTTCTATTTTTGTTCCCAAGAACAATTTTTGAATAGAAACGTTATCAAACGCAGCCTTAGTTATCTATCCAAGTAATTGCATACAATTCTAAGGAAGACATTCTATTATTTCTATCGTTGACATAGTCAAAAAGTACACTATGTGAAATTCCTAACATAGCATGAAATTAGAGTATTTTAACTTTTGGAATCAGCTGAAAAATACTCTTCACTGCCAATCATAAGATTATGCCTAGGACATCAAAATTGATTTAAAGAAAAGAGTCCAAGAGAAAGTGATGATTCCTCCAAGTCAAGTATTAGGCTGATGCGAGAAAGCCAAGATTATTGAGAATGATTGGTGTCATCAAAGGATCGCATAATTGG
The DNA here is from genome assembly GCA_014182395.1 of Eucalyptus sp. ANBG9806169. Classification (NCBI taxonomy): domain Eukaryota; kingdom Viridiplantae; phylum Streptophyta; class Magnoliopsida; order Myrtales; family Myrtaceae; genus Eucalyptus; species Eucalyptus sp. ANBG9806169. Next base: position 8,222,372 of record CM024575.1, read on the forward strand.
ATTTTGAATGTCCAGTCATCTTAGTTCTTTATTTTAGAAATATGCCTCGAAAAGATCATAACATATTATCAAAAAGTTGGAAGTCAAGATGATTAACCTAGGATATATCAAAAGTAGTCAATAGAAAAAGAAAATCAATTTCTTAACAATGATAAACTTCTCCAATTATATTTGTTGGTTCTAATGGTGAATTGGGTTTGGAACAAAAGTAGATACCATTTTCATTGGAAAATCCTCTTGAGGTGAACTTGGAGTGAAATTCTTTCTAAAAGTAGATATCATTTTTCATACAATGCTGTCGAGCATGGATGTATGGCAGTGGTGATGCGAGAAAATTATAATAGACAACTCGAGACATACATGTATGAAAATGAGGTACAAATATAACACACAAACAAAATAATTTTCACACGATTATTACACACATTCTTTATGAATAGTAAAATCTCTCACTTACTATTACAATTTATTTTCTTACATGACACATAAAAACAAGTATAGAGCAAACAAGCTCATATGATCACGCACTCAACGGACAAGCTGCCTCTCCGCTTTCTCTTTATTTGTGAAGCATTCTCAACTTCTATTTCGAGCCTTTCCAATGCCCCTTCTTTTTATTTTTATTTTTGGCCACTCAAACATGTCATTCATTTCATGTACATAAAATAGAAGAACAACCAAGATGGGCATCAAAGCAAAAAACAGCCAAAAGAGATTGTGGGGGTAGACACCCAACTTAAAGGGAGAGATGCTTCATTCATGAATGATGATCTATTTCAAATTCAATGCCTTGACAAATTGAAAAATTTGGATATGCTACGTATTGATTCCTACCAATCCCCCATAAGACTCAACATTTTGCAATTAACACTTATGGTGGAATTACTAGTCACTGAATGCAAAAATATAGTCGAAATTAAATGCCTTGAGAGGTTGAAGAAATTGAGAATTTTGAGTATCCAGGGGTGCGAGTCCATTGAAATATTACCGCACCTCTCGCTCTTCGATAACCTCCTACATTTGGGCATATTGGAGGGTGTTGGAAGTTTCATGATGTTCAAGGCCTGGAGAGGGTCAAATATGTGCTTAGAATCTAAAATGAGGGATCAACTGCAAGGCCTCAACAAATTGTCCACACCCGTCGAATTTCGGAGGTTATACGGAATATGATGGAGGGGTCAATTTCGGATGAACTTTTGGAAATCACAGAGCTCCAGAAATCAAGGCGTCTAAATTCTAGTAGACGTTCAACGATGCGACTTTGTTGGAATATCGTTCATTGCGCTAATGCAGTAGAGAAACAATCGGTTCATGAAAATAACGCTCCGACCTATCGAGCGCTCTGGCCACGATGTCGAAACGATTTGCATGTCCTTTCAAAGGTGAATAAAAGCAGGTCACGCTATTCATTGTCGAGATGTATCGCCTATTTCATCACCATTTCCTCCTCTTGTGAAGCCGTCCACAAGCGTCCCCTTCTGAGTTTCGAATGACGCGGGCGATTGCTCCTTTCACAAAGCTTTTGACGAAGGGATTCATCAATGTTGACCTATAAAGATCCGACCTTTGGGGGATTTCCAGTTCTCAGAAGAGGTGGAAGCGTCAAGGTTTTGGATGTACGACTTGGGTCTATATGACATGACCGATCAATAGAAATACTCCAACACTCCATCTTTGTCATATATTCCATACATCACACTAGATAGATACGTTGGTTACATTTCTTTATGTTATTTGTACCAGTAACCGGTTTATGGATGAGTGCTCTTGGAGTAGTCGGTCTGGCTCTGAACCTACGTGCCTATGACTTCGTTTCCCAGGAGATCCGTGCAGTTGACTGGGATGACAGTTTCTCATTTCGAATCTGTAAAATCAGAATTTCGATCAAATCACACATCGCAGTATACTAGCCCTTCTAATTCTTTAAGAGGTTTATCTAAAATATATAACTCACAACAAGCTAGGAAATTAACAAACGCCCCATTTTGAAATCTGGGGAGGGGGGATCAAGATCAAGAAGTTATCGAAATTTTTTCTTTAAGATTTTTTGCTTTGACTTCCATCTCCTGCAATTGCCGAGAGAAGTTAGAGTTCCTTGTAGTGCTTGAGCTGGGTTGGGGGGTTTCTTTCGAAAGATGAAGTTGTTACAATAAGCCAAAAGATGGCTACTACAAGCGCCAGAGAAGGTGGGTTTTCTGTGCTTTTGAGGAATTGCGTTAGCTATATCTCTATTCTACTTAACCCCTGGGAAGAAACCCGAATGTTTAGGGATGGTTAAGCCCATATATCTCGCGTCCAAGGACAAGAGAGAAGGAGATGCTCCGTGGATTCCACCCGATCTTTTGCACAGTGAGCGGTAAGGATCTGGTACTATTTTTCGCTTGTGTAAGTTCTCCATTTTAGGGATTATTCTGACATGCATTCCATTGGAAGAGCTTAATCTTAGGGTTTATTTGCATTTTGCAGGTCCTATTCCATAAAGCCTGAGGAGCCGAGAAAGATGAGGAGGCCATTGGAGCTTTGCGGATATTCTAAGTAAGTCTTATGTAGTTGTAGCCACTCTCTATTGAGTAATTTCCTGTTGATGAATATGTCCACACCAGTTTGTCTTGAATAGAGTGGGTTGTTGGAGGAATAGCCAGAATTTCCTTCACGGTGTCCTCTTCGAAAATATTTTGAAGAAAAGGTTCATTCTAAAAATTTTCTTTGTGGTTTATAAGCTCTACTACCTATTGTGGATCATTTTCATTCGCTGGGCCTCCAATTACACCTCTTTTCAACCATCTAGCCTCTATGATACCGATTGCTTCTCCTGTTGCTACTGTCCACATTGAAGATTCTAAGATTGAGTCACTTCCCTCTAGACTCTAGTAATCTTTGCTAGCCCCAAGAGGGTCTGTCCTTTCCCAGCATGCCAGAAACTCCTTTTTGGGAAGTAAATCCCTTCAAAAATTTGACCCCATAAAGAGCAAGACTGTTGCATTAATCTCTAGGCTCACTTTCCTAAGAAAGCTTTGTTAAGAGAAAGTAAATCTTTGAATCCCATGCCTCCATTGTCTTTCCTTTGCTTCAAGAAATCCCAACTCTTCCGAAATACCGGGGTGAAATTCTCTGCTTTTCCACTAAAATGCTGCCATTCTGTGTTCAATCACTTTACATATGGAAATGAGATTCTTGAAAATTGACATTGCATATTGAGGAAGAGCCTGCGCTACTGTTTTTTAGTAATATCTCATTCCTTGCATTAGAATTTAAAGATTCCTTCCAACCTGCCATTTTTTCATTAACTCTTCCAAGTATCCAGGCAAAACATATTCTTCTTAGACTCTCCCCAGTCCAAAGGAATCCAAAGGAATTCCAAGGTATTTTCTTGTTTTATCCAGTTCTAGGACACGCCATTCATAAGCCATATTGGCTCTTATGGTCTGTGGACACCCTGAGCTAAAGAGTATTCCTGATTTGTTTAGGTTTATCTCCTGTCCGGTAGCAAAATCATATTGATGTTACATCCAATATAGATTGGCATTCTTGAATTCTCCCATCTGAAAAGAAGATGGAATCATCCGCAAATAGGATATGTGATATGGTAGGGGAAGAAGAGTTGAGCTTAATACCCTCAACATTGCCATCCTCCACTGTTTTCTTCATCATAAGAGATAAAATGTTTGCTACAAAAATATAGAGATGAAGGGATAAAAGATCACCTTGCCGAAGTCTTCTGGAAGGTTGGAAGTAAGGAAGAGGATTCCCATTATATTTAACACTGAATGAGATTGAAGATACACATTTCATAACCCATGTAATCCACTTTTCATCAAAGCCCAGTTTTCTAAAGCATGCCTCCAACAAGTCCCATTCTACTCTATCGTACGCTTTTTTCGTATCAAGTTTCAAAACCGCTAGGAATTTTTTTCCTCCTCTTCTTTGCTCTTAGTTGAGGCAACACTTCCTGCACTATCATGATACTATCTTGGATAAGTCTCCCACTCATAAATGCACTTTGCTCTCGAGATATCAATTTCGATGACCAAGTTTTGAGTCTATTCACGATTACCTTGGATATGATTTTATAGGCAAAATTGCACAAACTAATGGGGCGGAATGATCAAGAGTTTCTAGGTTAGGAATTTTTGGAACTAGAGTAATGCGGGTTCTATTTAAGATTGGATTCATTTTTCTGATATGAAAATATTTTTAACTGCTGCAAATACTGTGAAAAATGATTTTCTCGAAGTACTACTTTGGAAGAATGATTGGCTTCTCCCTTGAAATCTATTTGGTTATGTTTGTTCGCTTGTGCAGATACTTTCGATTTCGTATTTTCCATGGGGATGCTCAATTGGAAGATCAATTGCTCCAAATAAGCCATATGCACTCTTCAGGAAATCCCTTAACTCCAGTTATCTCAGTCCCTTAACCATTCTTTTTCGTGGTAAATAATTAGTGTGTTTTGATACACTGCTATATTTTCTTGACCAGATTCCCTGGCCATTTTGTATTCATTGATCGGATTTACGTGTCAGATTTGACTAAGGCCAGACTATCAATCAAATTCATCCCGTCTGGAAAAATCATCTTCTGATTGTATGATATAATCATTTAAGCAGTAGAATTTTTACGCTGTGTGAGGTGGATTTGTTCCATTGATGCTCATTATGGAGGTTCGAAATAGTAAGATATAATATATCATGCTATACACGATAAAGGAAACGATGTCATTTCGATATGGGACATGAAACCCGAAGAGAACCGTATGCGTAGGTGGTTCTGTTGTGAGATTAGGAGTGAAGTGCCTGTGTAAACGGACTATTTGCTTTGGCACAGGAATGCAGGCAGAGCTGGACGTTGTAATTGCTTTGTGAAAGTTTTGGTGTCAAGACTTCTCTGGAAAGATGGAGATTCCTCACTGGCACATTATGGCATGATTCAGTACTAATCGATTCAGTAGATAACAAGTTGATCTCATGATGTAGTGTTGATTTGCAGGAGCTGGTAATGCCTTTCTTAGTGATAGTTTTTCAGTTTGTTGAACCAGCTAATCGTTTTCTTGGAATGTAGGTTACTGAAATATGACAAGGAAGATATCCGAGGATAGGGGTGATGCTACGTTATGGAGACGCGAGTACAGTCCAATGGTTGTGTAGAATCAAGCTGCACATTTCACATATCAACCGCTTTCGGGACGGTTATGAGGTATATTTTTCCAAGAAGCCTAATTTGAAGGTTAAAATCCTTTTAGACTAAGCCTCAAGTTTATTGATATTGCCCAACAATGCAGGTTGTGGTGAGAAGATGCAGACCTCTTACAGTGGTGTTTCAGTGTCCCGATTGGGGTATGAACAAGTTCGATTGGTTCTCGAGAGGATTCAACTTTAGAGAACCGGTGGATGCAAATGCTAACAAACATGGAGGCTATCTGTTTACCTGGAGATTGAACATGGAAACAGGGGAAGTTCAGAAGAGTCGAATCTTACGGGCACCGGATTCTCTATAGACTTTCCTTTCATAAATGCCGAATTCACTGGCTTGCATAACAGGTATGGTTAGGAGTGTGCATGGTCCAGGCGGGCGGTTCCCGACCTAGAACCGAGAACCGCCCGCTAAGGACCAGTTCCGAAAAATTGGAACCGGGATCCACCCGTTTGTTCCGATCTTGATGCGATTTCAACATAAAATGACTATGTGACATCAAAACAAGCCAAAGAAAGAAAAACCAAATTTAAGTACGTGGAGATGCGAACGGCGAGAGAAGTAAACGCACTGAAATGGCGATAGGATTAGGAGCCGAAGACGAAGGGAGTGAGAGAAGATCTAGGGTTTCTTTTAGTAATTTTTTTTTTTTAATATTAAAAAGGTTCCGGTCCGGTTCGGGTGGGCGGGTGGGCAGATCCGCCCATGGAACCGGGAACCGGACCGGTACCCACTGGTTCCCATAAATTGGAACCGGGAACCGGACCGTTTCCCTCAAGAACCGCCGGTTCCGGGCGGTTCCGGTCCGGTTCTGGGCGGTCCGGGCGGTTCCCAGGTATTTTGCACACCCCTAGGTATGGTTATGCTCAAGTCATCAATTCAGAGCAAGCTCTGAAAGTGGTAATGCAATGCCAGTCTCTACTCTCAAGTCCATGTCCACTTGCCCAAAGTAGCGCATAAGATCAGTTTCCTATTGTTTATGCATCACTCGTTCGATTCAGGAATGGCTAATATGGAGGTCTAGTGAAGTTATACTTCGACGAACCCTGTCCTGGGCTGTCTGACTCTGAGGTATTACTGAAAGTTTTTCGAGTTATTCTAATTATCCATTGTACATGTCGAAATGTTCCTCACTGCAGCCTTGAATTAGAGAGAAAGATATCACAAGAAGTTGATGAAGGTCGGGTACCATAATGTCGAAAAGGCCAGCTTCTGCAGCAGGTGTGTTGTCCCTAAGAAAGATGGTCTTGGAGAGGACGGTCGTTGGATCGTCTCTTGGATACATAATGAAGAAACAGATGGGTCCCAGGTTAAGTTTAAGAGTTTCAATGCAATCATCATGTACGTCTGCCTACCGGTTACGACGTTTGATGTGATTTTGAAATCATGAAATCTACAGGTTCTTGTGGTTGAAGTGCACAAGTTTAAAGGTGAACCAATGGAAAAAAATGACTCTGCCTCAAAGGGCACCCTATGGATTCCGTGGTACCTTCGTCTCGTCTCTATATTGAATCGATGATCGGGGACACCGGATCTCATGTACAAGGCCTTACTTTTCTCATCAGATGATAGGTTTTTTGCCTTATGTGATGTTCTAATTTTCTCAGTCTAGTTTTGTGCTAAACTTTTCCTGCTTATCAGTAACTTCATCCGCCCTGAAAAAGTAGGGACCTAAGAGACTGGCTACCTCGAACCGCATCGCTCTTCAAGCTACTATAACCAATAAAAGTCAAGCATGTCTATACAGAGACTACTGTAAGGCCATTGGCTGGAATTTTGCCTACCGATCAAGTTCTAGAGTACTCAAGTAATTCATAGGCTCTTTGACTGTATCCAAGATTTTCGTTGCATGTACAGAGAGGAGAGGTTTAGATGCCTCTTGAAAATGGATGTTATAATAGTTATCTTTCAAAGGTAGATAAAGCAGGTCGAATTATTCATGGTAAAGATGTATTGCCAATTTCATCCGTATCTCCTACTTCATAAGACGATTTTTCTTGATAGCCGGCTACCGTACTTTGTAATCACCAAATGAAAAGATGGGATTATTAGTTCAAAGAAAGTACGAAATGATGGATTGCAAAGACACAACAAACATGTTTAAATTTTGATTCCTAACCGAAGTTCTTTTACCAACCAAACATATTTTCAAGAAAAAAAAGAAGGGAGAAATGAAGATCTTTTTTTTCCTTTACATTGAAAACGAAAACAAAAATCCTTTTTCATGAACCAACTTCAATTTGGGTATGCTAGTTCTTTTCTTTATTTGTGTTTTTCATTTAGAGCCGAAAAATGCTTAATATCTAATTTGAATCTCTGCTTTCGCTCTCATTTGCTACGCCGCGTTTATTGTTGCTGCTCCAAGGTTCGTCAAGCGGCCGCTCCCCCATCGCTTGACACTTGCTCCATCTCTACTCCTGTTGAAAGAATGGAAGCTCTGGCTCGAGTGTTACACAATATCGGTAAATTTGTTGACCCACATACCCAATATTCACCACGATATCAAGTTTATACATAACTTGCATATTTATACACCATTACACCATGTTTCATCGACCGTTCAAGTGTTATATAAGATCTCCTCTACATCAATCAGAATACAGTAAAGGGGACCCGCATTCCTCCCACGTTGGGCTAAAATAGAGTTTGCCCCTCCTTTCCCTGCCTTTTGGGCTGTCAAAAGTGTGGAACTGTAGAAAAATTGGAACTAAAGACCTAACTTCTGCAAGGCGAGCTCTTATTTCTTCTAGTTCTTCCTCATCATCAACACCCTCGGCTACCGCTTCATCCTACAAATTTCAATATCATTGATACATGAAAAAAGTAAGAATGCAGCAGTGATTGTTTCTCAATTAGCTCCCTATCGGGGAAATAAAAGAATGACCAAAAATAAGTTCCATTAGTAAGGGAACTAGCAGATATACCTATTCTGCAGTAGGTTGATAGGTTGAGCAGATTGCTTCACCTTTTGCTTCCTCACTTTGCCTCTGGAAGTTGAGCAAATGTCTCACCGACTATGGCTGTCAAGACCTTATCGACCTCTTCGTCTATCTCCTCTTCTATGTCCTCCGTGTCGAGAGCTGTGTCAACCGCATCATTCACAAATTTTTCTATCAAACCAACCTATATATCATATAAACATTCACAAATTCTTCTATCAAACCAACCTATATATCATATAAACAAACGGTATTCAGCTATCAAATATATACCTCTGCTATTCATATGCCGCAAGATGCAGGCTACTTCATAACCCATTGTTTTCACAACTTTACAGTGAGAAGTAACAAAAATATTTCACAATTTGCACTTCCAACTTTTTCCACTTCGCAAGCCATATTCCAGCAAGTGAGCAAGAAATGGAGAACTAACATTCCCAAATTGCTCAAGATAATGTTCCTGAATTGTGCACTATAAGGTCATGTTGACATAATCGTTCATTTCATTATCTTATTTCTCATCCACTCACGAAGGTTCAAACTATCAGCATAATCTGAAAATGATAAAGCCGAAAAGGAGACAACGTTTCCATTGTCTCTCAACAGCCACATACTATCAGAAAAAGCTTGAATGTAGGCATCATTTGTCATTCTGAATATGAATGTTGACAACAAAAGGAATATCAACATGCAAATACACAATTAACAAAACCCCCATAGAAGAGAGTGCATCATGCATATTATAAAATCACATCAACTGATACAAGATCAACCGATACAAGAAATGTACCTTGGGAACAGCCATTTTAGGAGCTTTCACAAGGTCATTAACAAGCTTCATTACCTCAGAACTCTCAGACAAGCACCCCACCGTCCGAGCAATTGCTGAAAATACAATCAAAATAAGTTGGTTAAATTTTCACTCCCTCTCTCCCCCTCCTGCGTATGAATACACTCTCTTCCTTCTTTTCTCGTGTGTTTCGGCTTCCAAAGATGGGTGTGACTTCTCCTCAAAACCACGGGCAGTTTTTTTTTGTCAGCTCCCATAAGAAAACATCCCTTCTCAAAACCAGTTGCCATGCTCGCTATATATCCTGAACTGAGTTTTTTTTTTTTTTTAAGAAAGAGGAATCTTGCACTGCATGGATGAGGCTTTTCGGGAACTTAGTGTTGCATTTTCGGGATTTCTTGAGATTTGACTGACTCAGGTATGTCCTTTTTATCCGTAGGGCTGCGTGGGAATGCCTCTGCTTTTTCATTACAGGGGAAAAAAGTCTGGTTCGGGGCATTTGGCCAGGTAAAAAAAAGTGTCTTTATTGGCAAAATCGAGAATAGGAGATTCATTTCTGAGAGGGAAGGAAGATTCATAGCGGCGAACTGAAGATAAAAATATGTCTTTTGATGGAACCCGATGGCTTAGGTGGCGTGATCTTCGGACGCATTTGGGAACTGAAGATTCGTTGATGGAACCCAGACGGAGAGAGCCAAGCTCGAGAACGAGAGAATGGTGCTTCTCATCCGCCAGAAGGAGCTCCAATTTGCTCGATCTTCAACAGCAGCAGCAGCAGCATTCATCCAACAAAAGGAGCGGCGGCAGCGATGAGGGTTGAAAGGCGAAGGATTCTGAAAGAAACTAAAAGCAAAAACTCCGGCTCACGCAAAGCCTTCACCCCCAATTCAAAAATTGTTTCGATTGTGTCTTTCGTTCGACCTCCGTGATCGGGACGAGGTCCGGTGGCGCCGGCAGCGTGCGACCGGACGGCGGCTCTGCAACCAGGAAGAAAGCTCCGACCACCAACCCAACCGTGGCTGATTCGAAGGTGGAGACGCTGTGTGACTTGCTCGATGGAGGATTGATAGTTTTGGACCCTATTCTTACAAAAAAATTCGAGTCTTTCGAAATGGGCATCGGGAATTAGTCGGTACTCCATCGATCAGTTAAATTTTGCTCTCTTTATGCTTGTTTTTTTGGGATACACTTATTGGTGGAGAGGAATCACGACATGTGTGTCTGCTTGTTCCATGAGTTATGGAGGATTTCTAAAGAACAACCACCTCTCGCTCAATTCGTAGTGCATGCTGGTAGACTTTTTAATGAATTTTGTGTGGTACGTTCTGAATTTTTTTAATTGACTGCAAAATGGAAAGTGGTATGTGCAAGTCTGATGCCAGTGGATGCCTTAAAGCTTTTACTTCATTTTCAACGACTGAAAAAAGGGCATTAACAATCACGGCATTTTCTTTTTTGTCTCTGTTAGTTCTTTGTAATTGGGATGTGCTTCGAGCTTTCCCTTTGTTCAATACTTTTCTTTCTGCTTGGATGCTTTTTCGTGTTTGATTTATCGAGGAGACTAAGGTGATTTGTGTAGATCCCTTCCTTTTCATTCAGATGTAAGTTGATGACTGTGTGTGAGTTGACTATGAGAAGTTGAATTAGCTTGTGAAAATCATTAGCCTACTGTTTGTTTGCACCTTTCAGCTAGATCGAGAATTCGAATTCTATAACTATGACAAGCCAACAAAAGTTGGTTCTTTCTTGACACATAGATCACCAACCACCAACCAAGATAACTCGTGTTGGTTCTGTGAGATGAGGCATTGAATGTTAAAGCTACTATTGGATTGTGTTTCCTGAGTATAATATGCAAGTGCCTGTGTAGTCTGCCTTCTTGTTTTTGAAGTGCTTTTGGTGTGGACTTTATTCAGGAACATTCACCATGGTTTGGATCCCTGACCTACATAATGCAATAAACATCTCTAAACTCTCGTCATCATATTGAAAGCTAATTTATCAATTCCCTATGCTTGGTCATCATTGTTCAATTTTTTAAAAAGATTTTTAATCCTTGTACTGATCTTCTGTACATCTTACTCTAATATTTGGTTCAAGTCCATTCATCAGTGATTTTTGTAATGTATCTTGCCTGATGCTGTCAAAATATTCTAAATCTCCTTCTCTTTCATATCTGTCTTTTTTCTTTTGATGTTTTATCTCTGACTTTATTCGGCAGGAATTCATTTTTACATAGAAGATGGCAACCCCAGAAGAAAACAAGGATGTGAAAACTCTGGAAACACAGCCCAACAAGCGGAGAAACAAGAAGTCCATCATCTGGGAACACTTCACAATAGAAATTATGAGTCCTGGGCGTACAAGGTCATGCTGTAAGCAGTGCAAGCAAAGTTTCGCCTATGGCACAGGCTCAAAGGTCACTAGCACCAGCCAGCAAAGTAAGTCAACACAATGCTTCAGGGGTAGTCATGCTCTGGATCATTGGAGCCATAAAAATGGATCACAGTGCCTCATCAAATTTTACAAACCTTAAAATGATCTTACCAATGTTCCAATGAATAAGTTAGCAACCGACTTTTTCTCAAGTTTTACAAGTGTAGCACTCTAATAAATTTACAAATATGTCAATAAATTAGTAAGTTTGTAACTTCTTTCATTATGAAATTTATTTTTATCAACTAACAATTTTCTATAGTTAGTGTTAACAAATTTTTTTGGTCATAAGCAAGCTTTTCATTCACTGAGTATGGGCCCAATTGCATGAAAAAGGGGCATCAATTGGTTTACGGCAGACCCATCAATTAGTTTCCCCTCAAAATCACGGCAGACGCCACGGAACTTTTGGAAGATCCTTCATGGAAAGTTCAGTCAATGTTTGACTTGAGAACTTGGTAGTTTCCATCTTATGGGTAAGTGTCTTGGGTTGTTTCTATTCTCTGATTCTTGGCCATTCCATTTCGAGAGATTCATATGCATAGCCATGATAGACGCCATTGTTGTTGCAGGATCTGGTAAGTGATGCTTGAAAATAGAGGAATATCTTTATGTCCAAATATGCCAAAAAGTGACCGCGATCAGTTCAAAAGACGGGGGGCTTTGAGGTGATTACCAATCTCCAATGGCCATCCTTCAATTCAAATAACTTCCCGATTTGAAATCCCAATGCCTATCTCAGAGGCCAACCTTATCTGTTTCGTCCTTTGACAAAGAAGGAACAGATGTTTGACAGTTTCAAGTTCCTTTTCGCAAAGAGGGCATCTTGACTCAGGTACAATCTTCCTTCTGAATAGGTTTTCTCTTCTAGGTAGGGTGTTTGGGCACACACTTCACGTAAACACTCTTACTTTGGGTGGAGTCTTTAGATTCCATGCCTTAGTCCAGAGGGCTTTTGGAGTTTGGTAGGACGTTGAGGCTTGATTTGCTTCATGCTTATTCTCAATGTCCTGGAGTTGGTTGTAGCTACTTTTAACAGCATAGCCTCCCTCTCGGTTGTGTGTCCAGATTATATTGTCTTCTGTCGGTGTTGTTAAGAGAGGGATAGCTAGAATATCATTTACTATATGCCCATCACAAAGAGAGAACAGCATGTGCTCATTCCGTTGACCTTCCTCAGCATTTCTATCACCCTATTCAGCCAGTATATTCTTGAGCGCATACCCCACTAAATTTCTCCCTGTTTCCATAGATATTTAATTTGCATTTTCAGTTGCTGCATTTTGTCTCTGTCATGATGCAAGCTTTGCTCATTTGTTGACTCCTAAAGCTACCTATTCAAGCAGTTGATTTGACTATTAGCATTAGAGAACTTCTGCTTGCTCCACTTCTTTAGGGCCTATATTACTTTTTGTAGTTCTTCAGAAAGTGTTCATTTTTTATGCCTGGAGTATTCCACACTGAACTTACTAGCTGACCACATTCATTATCTTCAAGCTAGTATGCTTCAAACTTAATTTCTTTCTTTTTGCAGGTTCCGCTGAGAGAGTTAGCAAGATAGGACTATGGTTGGAGCCTATAGCAGGTAATGCATATGCTTCCACTTTCGGGATGTCACTCTTCATTCTACTTTGCATGGAGCTCTATCTAGTCTTTCTCTCACATAGGCATCCCCATTCCTATTATTTGCCCATGTAAATGCACATCCTTTACATCAAGATCCATTAGAGAGCATGCATTTGTAATGTCTTATATCTCGAAAAGCCACTGGCCTATGGTGCTCTGCCATATGCTTGCCTACCTTTTCCCAGTGTACAAAATTTTCATTGAAGTTCAGTCCCCCGCCACCCCCCCCCCAAAACCCCCAACCAAATTGAAGGAAGCTGGTTTTGGAGGTTGATTATTGGAGCATGTACAAAGGTAATTCTCATATGTTTTCTACTATCTGTGCAAATTAGGTCAAACATTTCATTGTGACTGAGTCCATTGTTGCCACCACCCTGTCAATTGGTAAAATTGTTGATCCCCCTGCTGTTCCGTTTGGATTCACCATTGCATGGTTCTGGAATTGGATTCGTTTCAAGCTCATACCACAGGTTCTTGACTCTTTGTTCCCATCAGAAAAATAATGCCAGGCCTTTCCAGTGCCTCAATGCCAAGATTGTCTAGGGTGTGCTCAACTACTGATAATTCCAGCATAAAATTTTCATGGGAACCTCAGTGGCTTATTAGTGCTAGCCACCAAAGCCTGTATCTGAGAATCCTCCCAAACCTGAATTGAAGTTTCCAAAAGTTTGGTATCATCTAAGGCAAGAGAGTTCACCTTTTGAGAAGCATAAGGACTATACCTTCACTGTGTTTTGTCTCCGCCTGTTTTCTTCATCTTGCTACATTTCTTTTGGGGCCCTATTGAGCTGCCTTCTAGCATTGTAGAGTCGTTTGGAGTTGTTATCAGCATCAACCTCTTTTCTTAGTTTTTTTTAATGGATTCGTGTCACCTTTTCCAATTGCTTCTATCTCCTCAGCAAAAATCTATGCTGACTTTTCCATATTGTTCCCACTACTAGGAACCAACTTTTCCCCTGGGCTCAGAGGACACCGTTTGCAGGGGGCTGGAGTTTCTGGAATAATCTCATCATCTACGGTTGTGTCCTCTGGTTTTGCATAGAACAGCTTCCAAAGAGGATCTTCTTCCAAAGGATCATCAGTTTCTAATTGGTTCTCATCATATTCTTCTTCCAAAGCCCACCACTGCTGCTATTCGCCTTATGGTTTCCTCCAAGACCCGATCTATAGGTAATCTGGCACTTGAACCCAAAACTCGTAATGTGTGTAATTGTAACTGTTCTGTGAAGTAGTTGATGTCCATGGTTTAAGCACCAAACGATTGCTGGAGAAAGACCAAGGCCTTATCTCACAAATTCGGTTCATTTCATTTTTAGACTTAGGGCGCGTTTGGTAACGATTTTATTCCTGAGAACAAATTCTGATCAGAAATGATTATTTTTTATTCTGTTCCCGGGAACTGATTTTGAGTAAAAGAACACGCTTGGTAATTGTACAAAATTTCTGATTCTGGAATAGAATTGCATTTGGTATCGTGTTCATTGATTACGTTCCAAATCAATTTATTTTAATTTTTAAATATTTTTTATAATTTTTTTTTTTCTCCTATTCTAATTCTTCTGCGGGTTGGTTGCCGGCCCTCGTTGGCTTGGCCTCGCCGGCAGTTGGGCGAGCAAGGGTTGGGCGAGCCTCCCCGATGGTTAGGCTTGCCTCTGGCGAGCCTCCAGCGAGCTCGTCGGACCGATCGCCAACAACCGGAGGCGGGCGGCGGCAACCGGTGGCGGTGGCGGGCGGCGGCGACGGCGGACGGCGGCGGCGAACCGGTGGCGGCAGCGAGCCAGGGCGACTAGCGGTGGCGGACGGCGGTAGGTGGCGGCAGGCGACGGTCGTGGGATGGCAGTCGATGAAGAAGAAGAAAAGAGAAGAATAAGAGTTTTGATTCTCAATTTTGTTCCTAGAACATGAATCAACTTTTTTTTTTATTCTTGATTCTCGTCCCAAATTGATTATGGGAACAAAAAATCAGAATCTGACACTGTTAGGATGGTTATCAAACATGCCCTTAAAGGTAAAGGCTAAAGTTCTCAAGTCTACCCGATCAAAGGTAACTAAATCCACTCTCCATGCCCTTTTCATAGTGTTTTGGAAGGCTTAGAGATTGATACTGGCGTTGTAGAACAATTGCCTAAACATAGTTAGACGACATTCTTATATTCTACCAATTGGGACCATACCACTATCTCATCCAGGTCTTTTACTGACCACAAATTGCACAATTTTTTGTATAGTAACTCGAGAATCTGAGTTATTTAATTCTTCTATCCAAGTGTCACGAGAGGCAGACAGCTTACTCCCTATGAGAAAAGTATAGCAGAAGCAGCTATTCTAGTAAATTCATTGTCGGGGTCGTATCCCAATGGAGCGTAATGGTAAAATGCTGTCCAAAGACAATGCAGTGCTCTAGGAGGCTGATGGGGTAGGGGGGCTTTTGGGTTGGGGCTTTTGTAATGGGTTTGATATTTGGGCGAGGATTAACCAGGACTGTTCCTTTTAGCTAATACGATGGTCATTGATTCCATGCCTTGTAGGGCGTGATGCTATCAAAGGGAGATCGGGTTGTATCAGAAGTTGGGTTTGGGTTAGCTTATGGAACAGTGAATATGGTTCATGGGAAAGTTGGGGATTTTGGGTAAAGGGTCAAAGTTGAAAAGGAAATGGGAGATTTTCATCCTAGTAAAGACTAGATGAAATGACTGCTGTATTTAGCCTAGATGAAATGACTGCTATATTCAGCGAAGAACATTAGGGTTTTTTTGGGTGAAAATTGCCACCGTTGCAGTAGGCAACGCATGATAACGTTTTTGTTTATCCCAATTTCTGTTCTTTTATTATCCGAAATAAAAAAAGAACAGAAACCTGTTTGGTAAAATATTTGTTCCCGGGAACAATTTTTCTAATTTTTTGTTTTCGGGAACAGTTTTGAGAAACAAAAAAAAGTAGCTTATTTGTTTTCGGGAATAATTTTTAGAAATAAGCCAATTTTTTTTTCTTTTGTTTCTCTCTTGTCGCGGCCACCTCCAATCGCCCGGAGCCACCGCCGATCATTGCTGCCTGCTGCGGGCGGTGACGGCGGCGGTAGTCGGTAGTCGTGTAGTGGCAGCAGCGAGCAGCGACGGGTGACAGAGGGTGGCGATGGGCGGCGATGTGCAATGGTGGCGAGCAACGACAGTGGCGGGCGGTGACGGGCGGCGGCGGCCGACGGTCGGCGATTCGTGAGCAAGAATAAAAAATGAATAAATACAAAAAAGAAATTGTTGCGTTACCAAACGCATTTCTATTCTTTTTCTATTCCAAGAGTAAAAATTTTGTGTAGTTACCAAACAGGTTTTTTTACTCAGAAATTATTCTCCAGAATAGAAATAGAAAATAACTATTTCTGAAAAAAAAAACTCTTTTCCAGTCAAGAAGCGTTGTCATGCGCAGCCTAGGATTCCCATCGAGAGAGGATATCCACGAATTCCAACTCAATTAGATAAAATTTAGGTGGAAAAGGTGCAAAATGATAGATTCCAAAGACATGTTCAAGGGAACAAGAAACGGGGAATGAAAAATTTTCCGAAAACTGCATACTTTGTCATTAACCATAAGGCTTCTTAGAACTTCAATGTGGGTTTTCTAGTTCTTTTCTTTAATTTGTAGTTTTCAATTTGGGCTGAAAACTGGAATGCCGGCGTCACGCTTTACGCAGCAATTGTTGAGGCCACTCCTGAACATCTATACATCTATCTATTGTATAGAAGCCTACTTGCCATTTTTCAGCGATGCAAGCACCATGTTATTTTCGATAATAATTGTTCTCATGTTCAGTAGTAGTTGATCAACCACAAAAAAAGCCCGACGTTGATGGAAAATCCTTCGTCACATTATGTACAAAATGAAGAAAAAAGTCGAGTTCTTTCTAGAGAAGAGCAAGCGCCACTGCATGCACGAGCAGAATTGGGATTTGCATTTTTTACTATGTCCTTTCTTGGAAACTATTCTTACGTGTAAGAAACAATGCTGCCGCTGGAGCTCGCAAACTTCCAAAGAGCTTGAGCTTTCACGCATGACTTCGATATCTCCTCATCTTCATGCTCTTGGGAAAACGTCTATCTACTGTACACCTCTTGTTGGGAATAATGGATTCCCTAAACCAGATTCAACACAGAATCGAATCCCCAAAAGAAACAACGAAGCGGAAGCAAGTCCAGTAAAACATGAATCACCGATCCTAAAGCACATCACATAATCGAACGTACATTGTTTTCACAAACTAAATACTGATGTTGCGATTCAAGGAGGAAATCGGACACTGTTCTTCAGAAGAGAATTCTTTTCTTCGCTTAGGGAGAGAAGCGATGTGAAAGAGACGTTTTTGGAGGAACTTGTTGTTTCGTTGGTTTTTGGGAAAGTGAGAGAGAAAAAGAACGTATGTACTTCCAAAAGGTATGTTCATTTTTCTTTTATATTTTCTTTCGAAGCGTTTCCTCCAAATGACGTAACTCCTCAACGTAACATTCCTTCCAAAAGATACAACCTCTCGTATCTAAACAATGCAACCTTTCACATTGCGATCGTTCCTCCATGGGCCCTCATCTTGTGGGTCAGGCTTTTAGGCCCAATATGGGCAGACGGGCCCACTTAGGTCCATCAACACATAAATAAAAAACCATCATTTCCCATTCGCACATGGTGGGTCGAACATGATCCTCTTTACCTCTCTGCAATATTCATACTAGTGAATAATCTGTGCGACCAGCATACTTTGAGAGCTCGTTGCCATACATCTGTTAAGAATATATAGCAGCTCATAATATGCATCACATTCCGAGTAGATTTAGTATGCAGTACCCTAGATCGATCGATCACATTTATATCTTTCTTGATCTCTTTTAAATAATAATATATTGTATTCACAATTATGATTATCTCATAAACAATCATAATTGGTCGACCAGTGAATACAAAACTAGAATGTGATTCTCCAAATTCGATCTTCCTTTTTTCTTGAAACTCTCAATTTTAGTTCAACTTGCTTTTCTAGAAATGTCCTATTAGATCGAATCAATTCATGATCATTAGCAATATCCTAAAATAGCAAACACTAAATAGAAATCTTGAGAATAAGTAAGAGTCATGAGGGCACTAAATTGAGGAACTTTTTTCCTCAAGAGTCTCACACGGCACAAAAAGTTGAGATCAAACTTTTGCCACTTTTATTAGTCGTCTCATGCATACGTAGTATGAAATACGTATTACGGTATTAACTCATTTCCCATGGAGCGTATGTCTACACCTTCAATACCATACAGATAATAGTTCAGACATACATAATGTCTAACTTGAGTTCACATATTTATTCATACACAAAATTCATTAGAATTCACATCTGGCATCATAGACAGATAAAGTAAAATATGTGGATTATTTTACTTTCAGACATTGTCAATATCGTGTCATCATCTTAACACTCAGTTATGGTGACATATATATATATATATATATATATATATATATATATATATATATATATATATATATATATATATATTTATTAAGCTTGAGTTTTCGATTATCACCTATATAATAAGCTTAAAACCGTCTCATCTCTATTTATCACATAGTAAATAGAGGCGATTTCCCGTATGAGTGGCCAATCTTTTATCTATCCGACATACTTTTTCAACTTTATATAATGCACTGAGCATTAAGATGCATAAACGTCAAACAAAGATTCATAGGCATTACTAATGAAAAGAAATTCATTAAATGTGAACACTTCAGGGAAATTACAATATTCAATACATCAGCCTCTACGCAGTCCTAGAGATTTTACATGACCACAAAACATATCTCTGGGTATTGGCTTTGTCATAGGATCTACCACCATTCTATGCATAGATATGTACTGTAAGTTCACATCTTTTTGTACAACCATATCCTTGACAAAATTATAATTGGTATCTATATGTTTGGTCTTGCCATGATATTTTGAATCTTTGGTGTACGCTATAGCTGCTTGGCTATCACAATTAACCAATAATGGATTTTCAGCATACCCAATAACACCTAAATGATTCAAAAATCTCTTAAGCCAAACACCTTCTTGTATTGCTGCTGATAATGCCACGAACTTAGCTTCCATCGTAGACAAGGCTATACACGTTTGTTTCTTACTGCTCCATGATATGGCGCCATTATTTAGTAAGAAAGCAAATCTAGAGGTAGATTTTCTTTCATCTAAATCTCCTCCCCAATCAGCATCCAAATAGCCTTCAAGTTGCAGATCATTTCTTTGGTAATTCAGCTTGTAATCAGCAGTTTCCTTCAGATACCTCAGTATTCTTTTAACGGCTTTCTAATGTGCTTGACCTGGATTGGATTGGTATCTACTCACCATTCCAACTGCAAAACATATATAAGGTCTTGTACAAATCATAGTGTACATTAGGCTCCCAACAGCACTAGCATAAGGAACATGTTTAATTTGTTTATTCTCTTGTGGAGTCCTTTGACACAGTCTATGGCTCAATCCTTCATCTTTTGCAATAGGAGTATCCTATAATCTTACATACGAAATCATTCAAGAACCTTATTTATGTATATTTCTTGCGAAAGAGATAATGACATTTTCGAACGATCTCTTGAAATCTTAATTCCAAGAATGTATGCAGCCTCACCTATATCTTTCATCTCAAAGTTGAAAGATAACTAACTCTTAACAGTATAAACAAGCTCCATATTGCTTCCTACAATTAGTAAATCATCAATATATAATGATATGATCATAAATTGATCTTTAGATCTTTTGATATATACACAATGATCCTCATCAATCATTGTAAAATCATATGCCATTATGGTATTATGAAAACGTATATACCATTGTCTTGACGACTGTTTAAGGACATATATCGATCTCAAAAGTCGACATACTTTTTCTTCTTGGATTTCCATAATGAAATTAGCATGTTGTTCCATATATATTTCTTCATCTAATTCTCCATTGAAGAAAGTAGTCTTTACATCCATTGATGTAACTCAAGATCCATACTAGCCACTAATGCCAGAATAATGCGAATTGAGGTAAAATTCACTACAGGAAAAAATATTTCTTCATAATCAATTCATTCATGTTTATTATACCCCTTCGCCATAAGGCGAGCCTTATGCCTTTCTATCGAGCCATCAGCTTTACGCTTTATTTTGAGAACCCACTTGTTCCCAATAGCTTTGCGTCCTTTTAGAATGTCAATCAATTCACAAACTTGGTTTGATTTCATTGACTCCATCTCCTCTTCCATTGCATGCATCCATTTTTCCTTACTAAGGCAATTTAGAGCCTCATTAACATTTCTTGACTCATCTTCATCTTGTGGAGCAACCATAAAAGTTTCCCCTTCAATGTCAAAACGTCAACGGGGAATACTTTTGCAACTTGTTCGTTGTATGGGAGATTGTGCACTTTGTATATCATTCCCCATCATGCTCCCACTCAGATTATATAATGACGATATCATCTCATCATGTGATTGTAATTGAGAGTGAGTTGAATTAAATTCATTACTTCTCATGTTACTCCCACTTGGACGAACTCCATTAAGTTCATTATCTTGATCCAATGTTTCAAATAGGGAGTAATCCTCACCTATTTCGCCATTCTTAGGAAATTCATTCTCTAAGAATGTGACGTCCTGTGATTCGAATTCAGTTATACTTCCACTTTCCTACTCATCTATGAACACATATCCTTTCGAGTGTTCAAAGTATCTTATAAAAATACTCTTCTTTCCTCTAGGACTCAATTTTCCAAACTTGTGAGAGGACTCATAAGTATAAGCAGCACAACCCCATGGTTTAAGAAAACTTAAGTCCGGTTTTCTATCTGTCCATAACTCATATAGAGTGGAAGTAACTGATTTGGAAGGCACCCGATTAAGTATATAGGCAGCAGTTAATAACGCATCACTCCAAGAAGTGATAGGTAAATTAGCATGTGCCACCATTGACCTAATCATTTCCAGTAATGTTCTGTTCCTTCTCTCCGCAACACCATTTTGTTGAGGAGTATATAGAATAGACAACTGTCTTTCTATTCCTTTTTCATCACATAATTTTCTGAACTCATCAGATAAATATTCTCGACCTCGATCAAATCTCGATACTTTTATTTTTTTTCTCTAATTGATTTTCTACCAAGTTCATAAACCTCTTGAAACAACTCAATGCTTCAGATTTATGAGAAATCAAATAAACATATCCGAATCGAGTATAATCATCTATAAATGTGATGAAATAAACAGCCACATACATTCCTCTCACATTTATCGGACCACAAACGTCAGAATGGATTAATTGCAAAGGGAATTCAACTATTTTACCTTTTCCAAATGGTTCCCTTGTCGTTTTCCTTACTAGGCAATGCTCAAATCGACTTTTTTAATGTTACCCAACAAGCCCTCTTTGGCTAGTCTATTAATACGTTATTGGTCAATATGACCAAGTCTAGCATGCCACACACTCACATCATTATCATATAAATTAAGAGATGTGAAAATGGAATAACAAACATTGGCATTACTATAATCAACATTTAATACAATAAAACCATCTAGGAAATAACCACAATCATAATAGTTTGTATCCAAATACAAATCCACACAACTATTATGGAAGTTCATATTAAAACCAAGCTTAACCAACACTAAAATAGACACTAAATTCGGAGCATACAACACATCATGTAGGAACAAAGTGCGTCCACCACGCATGTTCAATTGACATAGCCAATTCCTTTTACTTCGGCTCTGGAGTTGTTTCCTACATAGATCCACTTAGTTCCAGTTGGTATTCGTCGAAATTCCACGAAGGATTCTCTATCCTTCGCTACATGGTCTGTTGTTTTTGAATCTACAATCCACAAGAGATTAGACTCAGTTAAGAATATAGAACTTGATACAAAAGCAAAATTCTGAAATGTATAGGGGGTGTGTACCTTCTTTGGCTTGCGACAATTACGAACATAGTGACTTTTCTTGTCACAATTGTAATATTTTACCCTTGTCAGCTTCTTCATTCGAGGACGCTTTCCTCTTTCATGTTGGTCAAGCTTAGGTTTCTTCCCTGAAGGACTTGCTCCTTTGCCTTTCCTTTTATCGAACCAATTAGGACGTTTGCGCTTGGAGCTCGAAGCTCCATGTGAGCTGGAACCAGCATGGTAAATTTCAGTTTCCGGCTTAGCTGCCAAGAGGCGGTCCTCTTCCAACTCAAGATGACGCACAACATCCTCAAAGGTTTTAATATTCTTATTATGGGTCAGGTGCATCTTCATATGTTCCCAACTCTGAGGTAAGGAACGGATCACTATTTGCACTTGCTGCTTATCAGTCAGGACATGGCCAGCATCTTTCAGCTCATTGATCATGTTTGACATCTTTCTAAGGTGTTGCTTCATAGTCTGACCATGAGACTTCTTGTAAGAGTCAAACCTAATAGTGAGATGTCTCAGTCTGGTCACCGAAGTATGACCAAATCTTGCTGCCAACGCTTCCCACATTTCCTTGGCATTCTCAAAACGCCTGACCTCTTGCATGACGCCATTTTCCTTGCTACTCAGCAACGTAATGCGAGTAAGGGAGTTCTTTCTTTTCCATGTAGCAAATGCATCCTTATCTTTCTTATGCTACACAGTGTTTCATTCTTCAGGTTCTACCATGGTCAGGTTAAGAGCTTCTAGTGCCTCTTGCTCTTCCAGCACATATTGGATTTTCATGTGCCATATTTCATAGTTATCGCCATTGAGCTTCTCACCTTTGTTTAGTTCAGTGACTATGCTCTTTGTGGCTGAAGCTATTGATCTGAACATATCAGACATATATGCACGAATTATTAATGTCTATTATTTATGCATCCATTTTGCACAAAACCATCATATTAATGAATAATTTCAAGTAAGGTTTCAAAATCAAAATGTCACTATATTTCCAATCATCATCCAAAATCCTAACTTAGAATTATTATTAATATAATATTCTATGCAAAATAAATTCTTTGAAATTACAAAAAAATTTATAAGAACTACCCACAACAGTTAATAATAACAAAAACAAATAATATTTGATATCAAACAATGATATAATAATAATGCTTTCACATAATACAACTAATATATCAGTTGCTACACCAACAACTAGGTAGAAAGCATTTACATAATATGTCCATCAAGCATACTAAAAAAAAAAAAGACTAGACAAAACACCCAACACCAAGTGAATATATGAACTGGGAAAGATCATTTTTTCTTCAATTTCTTGATCTTTTCTTTTGTAACAATCCAGTAATATTCATCTATAAAAGCCATCACAAGTCTCTTATACGAAGTATCTCTGTTGACTTCCCATAAGCAATTCAACACTCCTTGCCATTCTGGTGGAAGAGTGTTCATGAAAAATCGCACTACCTCAGATTGTGGCATGGGACGACCATTCCATATAACATTTTGTATTTTCCCGTTGATTTCAAGAACATGATCAATTAAGTCGCCACTCTCCCATCATAATTAGTTAGCTCAGCTATCAACCTAGAAAGCCTTTCCTTTTATTCATCGGTAATTACGCGAATAGGCGTGCGCAACTGAAGGGGAGGCATTGTTCCTGCAACAAATGCAGAACAAATTATGGATTACATATAATCCACATTGACTTAATTGGGAAAAAAAAAGAAACAAATTCTTTTTTTTTTCCAACGGTCAACGGTAAAAGTCAACGATCAATGGTCAAGTCAACCGGGTCGAGTTGGTCAGACCGGTCGCTCGGTCGGACGAACCTATCGGCACGTGCCACGAGCGTGCGCGCGTTGGCATGTGTGCTCGTCGGCGACCGCGCACGTGCGTCGGACGTGCCTGAGGGATCGAATCGGCGCGTGCATCGGATCCTTCTGGCTGCGCGTGGGCGACGCGTCTAGCGGCCTCCGACAACGATCCGCCACTCGTTTTTCTTGTATCGACGAGACCTTCGACCCTACGCTATTAAAAATGAATTTCGACTTGCAAAAAATCACAAAACAGGGCGAACAGTACGCGGGTGTCGGGTTTTTCCATCCTCAATCGACCGGCAGTGGCTTTTCTCGAATTTCGACCACAAAAAATAATTCAATAATATAAAAAGAGGATCGGGAAATATGAACTACGGCTTTGATACCAATGTTGGGAATAACGGATTCCTTAAACTGGATTCGATGCAGAATCGAATCCCCAAAAGAAACAACGAAGAGGAAGCAAGCCTAATAAAACATAAATCACCGATCCTAAAGCACACCATATAATCGAACGTACCTTGTTTTCACAGACTAAACACTGATGTTGCGATTCAAGGAGGAAACCAGACACTATTCTTCAGAGGAGAATTCTTTTCTTTGCTTAGGGAGAGAAGCGATGTGAAAGAGACGTTGTTTTTGGAGGAACTTGTTGTTTCGTATGTTTTTGGGAGAGTGAGAGAGAAAAAGAACGTATGTACTTCCAAAAGGTATATTCCTTTTTCTTTTATATTTTCCCTCGAAGCGTCTCCTCCAAATGACGCAACTCCTCAACGTAACATTCTTTCCAAAAGACACAACCTCTCGTATCTAAACAATGCAACATTTCACATCGCAACCGTTCCTCCATAGGCCCTCATCTTGCGGGCCAAGTTTTTAGACCCAACATGAGCGGACAGGCCCACTTAGGCCCATCAACACATAAATAAAAAACCATCACCTCTTAAATAGCTCCCTTCCATTATTACTATGGGTGAGCAGCGAAAGCATCTATCTATTGTACATCTCCCAAATAGCTCCTCCCATTATTATTATCCTTGCCATTTCCTACACAGTAGCCTCGACAAGTGGACGTTGATTTCTAATAATTGTTTTCATTGAAATTACCGTATCTCTTTTGTGTTGCTTGTCTCCTTTCAAAAATTGCAAATTGGCACAAGAAAAATTATAAATGAGCGGAATATGAGATTCCATAATTAAACTGTTTATGATAAAAAAAAATCGCATAAATCAATATTACTTGGAACAGTCAGCCCAAAAGTTAAAGCAAAGAGGCAAGAACATTTCTTTCCCTCACGGATGGACGAGTCAACTCTCTTTTTATTTCAATTAGCGAAGCTTTGCATGCTAAAGCTTTCTAATGTCCTATTTATAGGCACTAATCTACTGCTTTAGGAACCTTAGCTTTTGCAACGAAATTTTTTGAAATGTGTAGCCAAAATTCCTAAATAAAAGATTCACATGTTTAGCCACGAAGATTGAAGCCCACAAATTTTAAAAGACAAAATCCTAAACTTTAGGAAACTTAGCTTCACGTACTACGTCAAGAGCTCCTCATCTTTTATTTTCTTGTGAAAGCATTTATTGTATGTCTCCTGAATAATTCCCTACTATCAAGATTACTATTCGCGACACGGTAGCCTATGGACGTTGATTTCTAGATCCCATGATGCGTTCAATTAGAGAACAAAACTTCACGTAGACGTTTCTAAGAACGTGTTGATTGTGTCGGTGCTTCAAGCTTTCCCTTTTTCTTTTTGATAGGTTTTTTTTATGGGCCTAAGTAGGCTCGTCTGCCCATGTTGGGCCCAAAACCCGGCCTGTAAGTTAAGGGCCCATGGGGGAAGTTATTATATCTGAGCAGTTAAGATATAAGGGAAGTTATGTTATTTTAAAAGTGACTTTTTTTTTTCCAGATAGAGAGAGATTATGTTCTCTCAGTTTACGCTTCCACCGTTTTCTCCCTAAAAAGAACAGTATTCTCTTCGAAAGAATGGTGTTTGGATTCCTCCTCGAACTAGAATATCGGTGTTTTAATTTGTGAAACACAAGGTACGTTCGATTCCGTAATGTACATTTGATCGGTGATACATGTGTTTTCCTGGGTATGCTTCCACGTCTGTTGTGTTTGGGGTTCGATTGAGTGTCGGATCGCTATTTTTGGGAATTCGTTTTTCCAACATTGGTATCAGAGCATTGTTCATGTTTCCTAATCACTTTACATGTTTATGAATTGCTTTTGATTGAATTTTTTTCGTGAAACGCCGCCGTCGGTCGATTGGCGACCGAAAATCCCGACACCGCGTACTGTTCACCTAATTTTATGATTCTCTATAAATCAAAGTTCGTTTCTGATAGCGTAGGGTTCTAGCTCCCGTTGATACAAGTAAATCGACTGGTGGCTCGCCGCCGGATGTGCCGCCACGCGCGGCCAAAGTGTTCAGCGTCGTCGACACGTGCGTTGGCAGTTCCTAGGCATGTGCACAACACGCGTGCGGCAATCGTGGCGTGTGCGTGGCACGTGCTAGCTGATGTCATCGTGACGTCAGCCGGCGGTTGCCTGCGCACATGCAGGGCATGTGCCAGGTTGTCAATTTGAACCTGACCCGACCGACCCAACTCGTTGACCCATTGACTCTTGATCATTGACCGTTGACAAAAAAAAAGTGTTATTTTCAATTAAGTCTATGGATTATATGTAATCCCTTTTTTGTTCTGCATTTGTTGTAGAAACAATGCCTCCCCTTCAGGCGCACACACCTATTCACGCAACTACAGATGAACAAAAAGAAAGGCTTTCAAGGTTGATAGCTGAGTTAAATGATTATTAATGGGAGAGTGATAATATAATTGATCATATTCTCGAGGTCAACAACAAAATACAAGAAGTCATTTGAAAGGGTTATCCCATGCCAGATTCTCAGATGGTATGATTCTTCATGAATACTCTTCCACCAGAATGGCAAAAAGTGTTGAATCGCCTATGGGAGGTCAATAGATTTACTAAGTATAAGGGGCTAGTAATGGCTTTTTTAGATGAATATCATTGGGTTGGAGCCACAAAGACTGCGACCCAATGAATGACTTCGATTAGGCGGGGGATGAATGTGCGAAGGAGAAATCCTAAGGGATATCATCGGTTTTACGTGGCTGCCGAGAATGCCCGAAGAATTTACAAAAGAAAAGCTCGAGAAATTGAACAAAAAGAATCTTTCCCCGTTCGTATGTTGACTTGGAGTTAGATGTTTTGAGTTGTCTTTATTTAGTATACTTTATGGATATTTTATGTAAATATTTTCTACCTCTTTGATGTCATTGTAGCAACTGATGTGTTAGTTACATAGTATGGAGATTCTTTCTTGAATCATTAATGGATGTCCAATATCATTTGCTTCTATTATTATTAACTGTTGTGGGTAGTTCATAGGAGTTTTTGTAGCTTCAAAAAATTTATTTTACATAGAAGATTATATTAATGATAATTTCAAGTTAGGATTTTAGATGATGATTGGAAACTCAGTGACCTTTTGATTCTGAAATCTTATTTGAAATTATTCATTAATATGATAAGTCTGTGCAAAATGGATGCATAAATGATAGTCATTAGTAATTCATGTATATGTGTCTGAACATACAGATTGATGGCTTCAGCAACTAAGAGCATAGTCGCTGAATTAAACAAAGGTGAGAAGCTGAACGGCAATAATTATGAAATATGGCATATGAAAATCCAATATGTGCTGGAAGAGCAAGAGACACTAGAAGCTCTTAACTTGACTATGGAAGAACTTGAAGATGAGAACACTACACAACATAAGAGAGATAATGATGCATTTGCTGCAAGGAAGAGAAATAACTCTCTTGCTCACATTACGTTACTGAGTAGCATGGAAAATGATGTCATGTGTGAGTTCAGGCGTTTTAAGAATGCCAAGGAAATGTGGGAAACGTTGGCAACAAGATTTGGTCATACATCAGTGACCAAACTGAGATATCTCACTATAAGATTTGACTCTTACAAGAAGCCTCATGGTCAGACCATGAAATAACACCTGAGAAAGATGTCAAACATGATTAACGAGCTGAAGGATACTGGTCATGTCCTGACAAATGAGCAGCAAGTGCAAGCAGTGATCCGTTCATTGCCTCAAAGTTGGGAGCATATGAAGGTGCATCTGACCCACAATAAGAACATCAAAACTTTTGAGGATGCTGTGCGCCACCTTGAGCTAGAAGAGGACCGCCTCCTGGCGGCTAAATCAGAAATTGACATTTATTATGCTGGTTCTAGCTCACAGGGAGTTTCAAGCTCCAAGCGCAAACGTCATGATTGGTCCAAAATGTGGAAAGGTAAGAAAGCAAGTTCTTCACGGAAGAAACCAAAAGTTGACGAACACAAAAGAGGAAAGCGTACTCGAATGAAAAAGCTATCAATTGTGAAGTGTTACAATCGTGACAAGAATGATCACTATGCTTACGACTGTTGCGAGCCAAAGAAGGTAAACACCCCTTGTACTTTTGAGAACTTTGCTTATGTGTCAAGTTCTGTATTCCTAACTGAATCTAATCATTTGTGGACTGTAGATTTGGAAGCAACGGACTATGTAGCGAAGGATAGAGAATCCTTCATAGAATTTTGACAAGTACCAATTGGAACTAAGTGGATTTATGTAAGAAATAACTCCAGAGCCGAAGTAAAAGGGATTGGCACCTACCAATTGAACATGCGTGGTGAACGCACTTTATTTCTACATGATGTATTATATGCTTCGGAAATTTGTCGAAATTTAATGTATGTTTTAGTGTTGGTAAAACTTGGTTTTAGTTTGAACTTCCATAATAGTTGTAACATCCTAAAATTTCATAACAACCCCTGGATGCACTACGACCCATAAATAGGTAACGGAAGCGCCATCGGACTATAAGTCATTAGACCAACGGATTTCAATTAAACAAGGCCGAGCATTAATGGACTATTGTTTTGTTGGGAGTATATCATATGCTCATGTGTGATCTAGGTTGTACTAAAAGATGAATTGATAAGAAATTTTCTATTCTTGGTCGTGTACTCTATAAGTCGGATTACCATTGATTAATGTTGCAATATTATATGGCCATGTGAGTATTTGTAATTATGTATATATAAGCGGGGATTAAGGTGGATCATTAGGAGTAAGTGTGGGCTGGATACCTAAGGCCCAAAACAGCCCAAAGCAGCCCACATTCCCCCATCATTCGATCAACCAAGGCCCGGCCAAATGAGGCCCATCATCTTTGCATGAAAGTTGACAAGTGGCAAGAGGGACTATGTAAGTGTTGCCACCCCTTGCTTCACCGAAAATCCTCCATGCAAAATCTCATGATTACTAGCTAATCATGAGAGTAAAAGAATAAAATAAAAGGAGAAGGGGGCGGAGTGAACGAGGGAGTGTTCGAGAGAGAGAGATTGAGAGAAAGGGGAGAGTGTTCGAGAGAGAGAGAGAGAGAAGGACCGAGAGAAAGAGAGAGTGGTGAGGGTGCTTCGGCGAGGGGAAGAAGGAGACCAGCCCCACCGTGCGTGCGCCTGCTACTGTCGTCGATGCCGCCTAGCTTCGCCGTCAATCAAGCCGCGCCCGAAGCCCTCAAGTCGCTGTTTTTGCTTGCTGTGATTGCGTGAACTTAAGGCAAGTGAAGTCCATTGATCTGCATTATGCTATGCTATGGTAGTTTAGTGAAATGTGGTAGATCATGGAGATGTTTGATTCTTGATGCTGGATGCTGAAATTCGAATGAATGATAGTAGTTTCTTTAGAACAAGCAAGCTGTTTCGTATAAGAACAGCCTGACCCTTTGCGACTCCGTGAATTTTACAAAATTATCTAGTTGAAATTTGACATTGTGTTCTTGATAAAAGTTGTAGATGACATCGTAAGGAGTAACATACTAAAATTTGAGAAGAAACAGACAAGTATTGGTTGGTGAAACAATTGTTCTTTGAAAGTGATAAATCTGGAGACTGTTACCGAGGGTTAGAGAGAGTTATAATGATTATAGCTCTTAATCCATAATGAATCTAACTTCGATTTCTTCATGAGAATTTTACCTCTAGGTCTTAAATATAACATATTAATATATTATAATTTTCCGAGTTCATTTAGGGATTTTATCGAAATTGTTGTTAAAACTGTGCAAAAGTGGCGCTTGAATTTTTTTTGCTGTGATGCATGGACCTTTGCGATTTATATGAAATTTTCTTGACATAGTGTTCTTCATAAAACCTTTTTCTCTAGGTCTCGTTTACAACATGTTAAATTTTTAGAATTTATCAAGTTCATTTACTAATTTTTCTAGGATTTCAATTAATGGGGTGCATTCTATTTTTATCCAAAAACTGTTTTTTTTTTTTAAAGAACAAACAAATTACTTTATAAGTTGTAATGTCTTGAGTCGTTATTGGTACAATGATGCGGTGACATTTAGCATATCATATGATATTGAAAATGAAATTGATGAGAGCTTGCAAATTCTTTGAAACTCATGATTGTATTGCATCAAAGGTTATTTTAAAAAGTGAGACATGTATGTGTATATTGTGATGTTAATGATACCGTCGAATGGCTAAGTCGACGATGTCCGGAGGTGTGTGCCGAATGTCCTCACGAGTTTCGAGATGCTCGGAGGTGTGTGCTGGATGCCCAGAGGTGTGTGTCGGAGGCCTCGTCATGCCAATTGGGGTGCGAGATGCCCGGAGGTGTGTGCCGGAGCCCTCGCGATGCCAGGTTGGGTGCGAGAGATATGAGGGATGCAAACACTGGTCCCTGGGAGAAAAATGAGATCCTCTTGAAAATCAAAATGGGAAATGAATCATGCGCATGTGTATGCATATGGCATGGGACATAAATTGTCTATGCACTTGAGTTGGTACTATTTGGCATTGGAAATGTGGTCATTAAGGTATTGAATGGATCTTATGGAGACATATGCATGATTGCATGGATGATATGTGCATTTCATATGAAATCTTGGTTGTCTTGCTTGTTGCATTTTGTGGTTTGATGGATCTTTTACTACTGAGTGGTTGTACTCACCCCTTTTGGGGACTAACATTTCAGACTAGGAGTTATGTCTCTGTCACCAGTCGCCCCGGTAATTTCTATGGCATACTGACTGACGTCGAGGTTGAGTGCACGAAGCATCATCACCCCGAGATACAGGGGTTAGTTTTTGTTCGTGTGCGGGTTCTGGTCTTGTACGACGTTGGTATACCCGCCGACCCTGTCACTTAGGAGTTTTTGTCTGTTCATGTCCACCGTGACGGGACCATGTTGGGGATGCTACCGCTGCCAGCTGACGGGCCGGGTTGGGTGTGACTGAGCGCGATGGAGGGAGGACGAAGCTTCTTTTTGGACGGCTGACACTAGATGATGGATCAATGTACATGACTGCTATAGAGTCGGGTACTTTTGGTTATAGCCGAGCTTAGTAAAGCCTTGGCCTTTTGATGTACCGACTCATGATGTCCATCAAAGTTATGTAAATAAAAATGTTCGGCTCTAACTTATATAAGATATGTAGTTGGTGTGCATTGCATTATCTTGTTGGAGTATGGGTTAGGGAGATTTTGAATATACTTCCGCCATAGAATTGCGCAGGGACCGATCTATATGATATAAACCCCCAGGATTTATGGACCCGTTATAATTCTATGGTACTACAGTGACATATTATTAGGGTAAGTGAAAGGCAAGCGAACTATTGCGACCCTAACGGATCGGGGGCCATTTCGGGGGTGCCACAATAGTGGTGTGGATTTGTATTTGAATACAAATTACTATGACTGTGGTTATTTTCTAGATGATTTTATTGTATTAAATGTTGACTGTAGTAATGTCAATGTTTGTTATTCCTTTTTCATGTCTTCTAATTCATATGATAATGATGTGAATGTGTGGCATGCTAGACTTGGTCATATTGGCCAACAACGTATGAATAGACTAGCCAAAGAGGGTTTGTTGGGCAACATTGAAAATGTCGATTTGCCCATATGTGAGTATTGTCTAGTAGGGAAAACGATAAGGAAACTATTTAGAAAAAGTAAAAAAACTAAATTTCCTTTACAGTTAATCCATTCTGACATCTGTGGTCCAATGAATATGAAAGGAATGCATATGGCTGTTTATTTCATCACGTTTATAGATTATTATACTCGATTCGGATATATTTATTTGATTTCTCATAAATCTGAAGTATTGAGTTGTTTCAAAAAGTTTATGAGCTTAGTAGAAAATCAATTAGATAAAAAAATAAAAGCATTAAGATCCGAACGAGATCAATAATATTTATCTGATGAGTTCAGAAATGTATGTGATGAAAAAGGAATAGAAAGACAGAACTCTATTGAAAATGGTTCGGTCCATGACGGCGCATGCTAACTTACCTATCACTTTTTGGAGTGATGCTTTATTAACAGCTGCTTATATACTTAATCGTGTGTCTTCCAAATCAGTTACTTCCACTCCATATGAGGAAACGCGGATCCTTGAAGTGCCATAACTTGGCAGAAAAGGATACTTAAGTGCCATAACTTACGAAATGTACACTTAAGTGCTAAAATCGAAGCAAAATGGATCACTTGAGTGCCAATCCGGTTAAAATCCGGCTAAAACGCTGATGTGTCAATTTTCCGGCGAAGCATGTGCAAAACGGCGTCGTTTTGGTGCTGACATGGTAAAAAATTAATATAAAAATTAATTAAATTTATTTAAAACATTTATAAAAAAATACAAATTTTAAAAATTTTAAAACAAATTAAAATGAATATTTTAAAAAAAGGGTGGCGGCTAAGTTGCTCTCGCCTCTCCGCCGCCACCGGCAAGGGCCGGCAACGGCCAAGGCCCGACGACCCTGGCCGATCGATGGCGAGGGTCGCGGCCCTCACCCGGATCCGTGAGGGTCGACGGCCCTCGCCCCGCCGGGCTAAGGGCCGCCACTCGCTGAGGCGACCCCCAATGGGCGGTGGCCCTTGGCCCGACCAGGCGAGGGCCGCCGACCTCTATCGGATCTAGGCGAGGACCATGACCCTCGCCCAAATCTAGCCGAGGGGGGGGAAAGGAGGAGGAGGGGAAGCGCCGACGGCTGAGGAAGAAAAAGGAGGAAGGAAAAAAGGGGGAAGGAGGAGAGAGGCAGCCGGCGGTGAGGGTTGGGGGCTGCCGAGCCCTGGCCGAGGGCTGGCGGCCCTAGCCGACCCTCCTCCACCTTCCGATGACGGCGGGGAGGCGGCGGCGGCAAGGGCTCAACCCTCAGCCATTGGTTGCCTTCCTCCTCCTTTTTTTTTTTTTTTAATAATAATAAATATAAATTATATTATTAATTTGTTTTAAATTAAATTTAATTGATTTTTATATTATATTAAAATTCAAATTAGGCCAAAACGACGTCGTTTTGGCCGATTTAAGGGCTCTATTTTTGCCAACACCCAAAACAACGTCGTTTTGGGTAAATTAGAACTAACTTAGCTCTCCGGCAAGCCACCTTAGCAAGAAATATTAATATTTAATTGTCACGTATGATTTCCGACCGGTTTCGCCGGAGGTGACACTTAAGTGTACCTTTCGTAAGTTATGGCACTTAAGTGTCCCTTTGTGCTAAGTTATGGCACTTGAATAGATCTTTTACCCCATATGAGTTATGGACAAATTGAAAACCAGACTTAACTTTTCTTAAACCGTGAGATTGTGCTGCTTATACTCACGAGTACTCTCACAAATTTGGGAAATTGGGTCCTAGAGGCAAGAAGAGTATTTTCATAAGATACTTTGAACACTCCAAATGGTATGTGTTTATAGGTGAGCAGGAAAGTGAGAGTATAACTGAATTTGAATCACGAGATGTCACATTCTTAGAAAATGAATTTCCTAAAAAGGGAAAAATAGTTGAGGATTACTTCCTATTTAAAACATTGGATCAAGATAATGAACTTAGTGAAGTTCGTCCAAATGGGAGTAACATGAGAAGTGATGAATTTAATTCAAATCACTCTCAATTACAACCACATGATGAGACGATATCGTCATTATCTGATCCAAGTGGGAGCATAATGGGAAATGATGTGCAAAGTGTACAATCTCCCATACAGTGAACAAGTCGCAAAAGTATTCCCCGTCGATGTTTTGATATTGAATGGGAAACTTTTATGGTTGCTTCGCAAGATAAAGATGAGCCAAGAAATGTTAATGAGGCTTTAAATTCCCTAGTAAGGAAAACTGGATGCATGTAATGAAAGAGGAAATTGAGTCAATGAAGTCAAACCATGTTTAGGAACTGGTTGATCTTCCAAAAGGACGCAAAGCCATTGGGAACAAATGGGTTCTCAAAATTAAGCGTAAAGCTGATGGCTCAATTGAAAAATATAATTCTCATCTTGTAGTGAAAGGATATAACCAATAGGAAGGAATTGATTATGAGGAAACATTTTATGCTATAGTGAGATTTACCTCGATTCGCATTATTCTGGCAATAGTGGCAAGTATGGATTTTGAGTTACATCAAATAAATGTGAAGACTGCTTTTCTCAATGGAGAATTAGAGGAAGAAATATATATAGAACAACTTATTGGTTTCATTATAAAAGACCAAGAACAAAATGTATGTCGACTTTTAATATCGATATATGACCTTAAGCAGTCGTCGAGACAATGATATATACATTTTCATAATATCATAATGGCATATGATTTTACAATGATTGATGAGGATCATTGTATATATATATCAAAAGATCCAAAGATCAATTTGTGATAATATCATTATATGTTGATGATATACTAATTGCCGGAAGCAATATGGAGTTTGTTAATACTGTCAAGAGTTGGTTATCTTCCAACTTTGAGATGAAAAACATGGGTGAGGCTGCATACATTCTTGGAGTTAAGATTTCAAGAGATTGTTCGAAGATATCATTATCTCTTTTGCAAGAAACATACATAAATAGGGTTCTTGAACGATTTTGTATGCAGGATTGTAAACCCATAGATACTCCTATTGCAAAAGATGAAAGATTAAGCCATAGAATGTGTCCAAGGACTCTACAAGAGAAAGAACAAATGCAACATGTTCCTTATGCTAGTGCTGTTGTGAGCTTAATGTACGCTATGATGTGTACAATACTTGACATATGTTTTGCAGTTGGAATGATAAGTAGATACCAATCCAATCTAGGTCAAGCACATTGGAATGCCGTTAAAAGAATACTGAGGTATCTGAAGGGAACTGCTGATTATACGCTAAGTTACCAAGGAAATGATATGTGACTTGAATGCTATTTAGATGCTGATTAGGAATGAGATTTAGATGAAAGGAAATCTAAATCTGAATTTGTTTTCTTACTGAAAAATGACGCCATATCTTGGAGCAGTAAGAAACAAACATGTATAATCTTGTCCACAATGGAAGCTAAGTTCGTGGCATTATTAGTAGCAATACAAGAAGGTGTTTGTCTTAAGAGATTTTTGGATCATTTAGGTGTTATTGAAGGTGTTGCAAACTCATTGTTGGTTAACTGTGATAGCCAAGCAGCGATAGTATACACCAAAGATCCAAAATATCATGGCAAGACCAAACATATAGATACCAAGTATAATTTTGTCAAAGATATGGTTGCACGGAAAGATGTGAACTTACAGTACATATCTACGCATAGAATGGTAGCAGATCCTATGACGAAGCCGATAACTAGAGATGTGTTTTGTGGCCATGTGAAATCTCTAGGACTGCGTAAAGGCTGATGTACTGAATATTGTAATTTTCCTTAAGTGTTCGCATTTAATGAATTTGTGTTTTCATTATTAATGCCTGCGAATCTTTGTTTGACGTTTATGCATCTTAATGCTTAGTGCATTATATATATAAAGTTGAGAAAGTATGTCGGACAGATGAAAGATTAGCCCATTCACACGGGTAATCGCCTCTATTTACTATGTGATAAATAGGGATGAGACGATTTTTAAGCTTATTATCTAGGTGATAATCGAGAGTTCAAGCTTAATATATATATATATATATATATATGTCATCTTAACTAAGTGTTAGGATGATGACATAATATTTTATGTCCGAAAGTAAAATAACCCACATATTTTACTTTATCTGTCTATGATGCCAGATGTGAGTTCTGATGAATTCTATGAAAGAGTAGATACGTGAACTCAAGTTAGACATTAGGTATGTCTGAACTATTATATGTACAGTATTGAAGGTGTAGACATACACTCCATGGAAAATGAGTTAATACCATAATACGTATTTCGTACTACATATGCATGAGACGACCAATAAGAGTGGCAAAAGTTTTGATCTTAACTTTTATGCCGTGTGAGACTCTTGAGAAAAAGAGTTCCTCAATTTAGTGTCCTCATGACTCTTACTTATTCTCAAGATTTCTATTTAGTGTTTGCTATCTTAAAATGTTGCCAATAATCATGAATTGATTCAATCTAATGAGACATTTCTAGAAAAGCAAGTTGAAATGAGATTGAGAGTTTCAAGGAAAGAGAAAAATCGAATTTGGAGAATCACATTCTAGTTTTGTATTCACTGGTCGACCAATTATAATTGTTTTTGGGATAATCATAATTGTGAATATAATATGTCATTATTTAAAAGAGATCAATAGTAATATAAATGTGATCGATCGATCTAGGGTATTGTTTACTAAATCTACTCAAAATATTATGCTCATTATGAGCTGCTATATATTCTTAACAAATGTATGACAACGAGCTCTCAAAGTATGTTGGTCGCACGGTTTATTTACCAGTATGAATGTTGTAGAGAGGTAAAGAGGATTCTGTTCGGCCCACCATGTGCGAGTGGGAGATAATGGGTTTTTTTTATGGGCCTAAGTAGGCCCGTCCGCCCATGTTAGGCCCAAAAACCCGGCTCGTAAGTTAAGGGCCCATGGGGGAGGTTATTATATTTGAGCAGTTAAGTTTTAAGGGAAGTTACGTTATTTTAAAAGTGATGTTTTTTTTCAGATAAAGAAAGATTACGTTCTCTCAATTTACGCTTCCACCGTTTTCTCCCTAAAAAGAACAGTATTCTCCTCGGAAGAACTGTGTCTGGATTTCTCCTCAAACCGCAACATCGGTGTTTTAATCTGTGAAAGACAAGGTACGTTCGATTCCATAATGTACCTTTGATCGGTGATACATGTGTTTTTCTGGGTATGCTTCCGCGTTCGTTGTTTTTGGAGTTCGATTGAGTGTCGGATCGCTATTTTTGGGAATCCCTTTTTCCCAACACCATTGGACTGGCAATCGGTGCTTTTTCACATTGACTCTAAAAAGTAGAGGTCACGATGACCTGGAGACACGGAAAGGAAGAGCGATTGGGACACATGATAAAAATAATTGATGAATGCATTTCCATAGTATGATGGTGATTGCCGTCTCTATCTTATCGCCGATTGAATTGGAAAGTTTGGAATAATTGACTGAATTTAACCTATTATGCACAAGCATTTAGGAAACACAGGAAGATTTGAAATATAGGAAAATTTTAGGTATTGCTAAAAGAGAGAAATTGAGTAAATTTTATGTATTTCTAAAAGGAAAATTTTACTACTTAAAATTGTGTGTGGGTGAGTGGTTTCTTTCTTCTGTTATTCTAAATTGCATATAGCATAGAGATTAGTACTTGATTGATGAAATTTGGGATTTTGATGACACTAGCAAAGTGTTAGTAGAGTCATTAGATAAGCACTATCACTACCAAGTTTGACTTATAATTTTCTCGAAGTGATTCTTTTGAAGAATGATTTGCTTCCTCCGTTTTAAATATATTTGGTTATGTTTATTCCCTTATGCAAATTCTTTCCATTTCATATTATCCATGAGGATACTCAACTGGAAGAACAATTGCTTCAACTAACCCATATGTTCTCTTCAACAAATTTCTTAAGTTCAGCCATCTCGATCCCTTAAAAATTCTTTTCATAGTAAATTATTAGTATGTTTTTGGCCAACTGCTATATTTTCTTCACAAGATTCCCCAGCCATCTTGTATTCCTTAATCAAATTTACATGTCAAACTTGACCAAGTGTGGAATACTGATCAAATTCATTATGTCTGGAGAAATCATGTTCTGATTTTATGTTATGTTCATCCAAGTGTTAGAATATAGCAGTCGAGGCTCAAAATGGATGTGAAGTTCAAGTCAAGACACTAGATCAAGGCAGTGCATACAAGATCCCCAAACAGTCACCGTGTAGATATGTTTCTTGAAGGTTCACATTCCGTGACCCCAATTGGGGGAAAGATCTCGAGGGATGGTCCACAAAACGGGTATTATGGTCAAGCCATATAGGATCCCCCTTATCACTCCCCCCTCCCCAAAAAAAAAAAAAAAAAAAAAAAAAAGTTCTCCACTTACATTACTTTTCCAACTCGTGTTTGTACTCCGTCCATGCCAACCATAGACCGAGCTTTCATGGACAGTGTGTGTCGGCCCATTCGTACAAGTGCATTCTTCATTTTCACAATGACTCCAAAGAGCAAGTCTCATGAAGGCTTCCAATAATTTCAACAGTAGTGTCGTGTCGCTACTATTGCATCACGCGTCACTTCCAATAATAATCTCGTTAGAATATAACAATTTTATCGACTTAATCATACAAACTTTTGTGCAAGATATCGATGTAACCTTTGTAGCTTATTTCTATCGAAAATCATTGATGTTATGATTTAATTATCTTGGATTGTCCAAGGATTTCCATCAAGAATCGGTCACAAGAGCTATATTGAAATATCGCATAAAAGTTTAGAATGAAATTGAAGAAATTGCAAAATTAAAGACTAAATTAGCGTCCATATAATAAGTTTAGAACTGATTGGACAATTTTCTCAATTTGATAACCGGTTTAAAATACGAAAAACATTCACGAGTATGATGTACATGCCATGTGGTATGATGCATGTGATCCCGCCTACCCATTCATATCTTGTTCCCACTTGCCTATCTTCGAGTCATGAGCATTGCAAAAATTATGCCATGTCTTCAATTTTTTAATTTTTTTTTTTTTAAAAAAGGCCGTTGATGGTTTGGTTGAGAAATCATCTTTGAGGTAACCTTGGAGCGAAATTCATTTTGAAACTAGACATCATTTATCACTCATTGTTGTCGGGTACAAAATCACAGTAGTAGCAACACGAGAAAATTGTAATGAGCAACTTCGGTTGAGACATACTTAACTGAAAATACAGTATGAATATAACATACACAAAAAAAGAATTATCGCATAATTATCACACACATAATATATGATTAGTGAAAGTTTACACTTACTGTTAAATTGTTTTTCTCACATGACACGCAAAAACACTTGAAGCAAAGCGAACTCTTTTTTGTTTTTTTCCTACACGAATGAGGCAACTCTTTCTTTTTCTCCTTGGTTTGGAGCCCAAAAACTTTGAAAGAACCTGAGTTTTCACGGATGGCTTCAATAGCTCCTCCTCTTCATTTTATTGTGAATGCATCTATCGTACGTCCCCCAAATAGCTACCCTACTATTACCCTTACTATTTCCTACGTAGTAGCCTCGACAAGTAGACGTTTATTTCTGATAATTTTTTGCGTCGAAGACAATAATTACAGAATCTCTTGTCAATTTCTCGATCTGATGATGTGCGTGCTACACAGAACTTGAATAAGAGCGAATAAAGGCTACTCGGACAAAACTTCAGACGGACGATTTGGAGAACGTACTGATTGAAGTGGGTGCTTTAACCCTTTTTTCCTTTTGCTTTTGAAAAGCTAGAGCAACCAGCGTGTTTCGCATTGACGCCAAAAGGAAGAGGCTCGTGACTTTGCAGACTCGGAAAAGAAGAGCGGTAGGGACGGATAAGGAAAGCGACAAAGGTCTCCGGGAAGCAGTCGATCAAATATTATGTGTGATTCTTTACAGATCGCTCAAGCACTGTGAATTCACGATGAGACAGGGGGACTGCGGGTTCATTGAGTGAAGTTGAGAGGTCTCTGTGTTTCTCTGCATCTGTTCGTCCATGGAATAATAAGCAGAAAAGGAAAGGAGGAAAGGAAGAGGGAGATAGATGTGCGTGCAAAGTCCACATGAGATAGACTGATTTTTCCATTTGCGAAACACAATGATTGAAAAAGCCGCCGAACGATGTAGTGGAGGTGTAATTGCATGTCGCAATGCATTGCTTGTGACTCAAATCATGAAATTACCATTCATCATCCTTCATCAAATTAATTGTGAATGAAGTGGTTTTGGTCATTTTTCATTCAGATCTAATTTAGATACAACCCCACTTGTGACTTGTAAGGTGTAACACGGGTTATTTTCCTTTTTTTTTCTTTTCAATTTTCTTATTGTCGTTGTTTTTTCACACCCAAACTGATGGGAGAATAGTAACAATTCGAATAATATCTAAACAACGCAGCGGAATAAAATAATCTCCACTCTTGTGCAAACCTAATAGGAATCGATATAGTAGAATAAAATAAATACTAAGCACGCGAACACAAGACGATTTTTTTACATAGAAAACCTCATCAATGTGAGGAGATAAAAAACCACGGGACCGGAGTCCACCCGAAAATCTTCACTATCAACAAAATTGGATGAATAATGTTCTTCTCTAGCAAATACTAGAGGTACATTGCAGCAAACACCTCAAGAACATAATTCTTGGCAATACACATGAATTTCACAAGAGATCAAGGATAATCTGACCAAAATCGCAGGTTTTTATCAATCCACGAAAAACCTGATGTAGGGAGTTTCAAACGAAAATCAAACTGTTCAGATTCAATAAAATTACGCCACGAACATGCTGACAAAATTTCAGCTCAATCGGACCACGAATCGACCTCCAATGCCAACTTGATGTAAATAAGATATTGCCACAATCCCAGATTTTCTGCTTTCTCTTTTTCTCTTGTTACTATTTCCTTTTGCGGCTACCATTTTATATAGATAGTGAGAAACCTTATTTCTCCATATAACTTATTATATGGGCTCA
Source organism: Eucalyptus sp. ANBG9806169 (assembly GCA_014182395.1). Classification (NCBI taxonomy): domain Eukaryota; kingdom Viridiplantae; phylum Streptophyta; class Magnoliopsida; order Myrtales; family Myrtaceae; genus Eucalyptus; species Eucalyptus sp. ANBG9806169. The sequence continues at coordinate 8,263,163 of CM024575.1, forward strand.
AGCCTTTTTTGAGCTTGCAGCTCATTGGGCCTCCTCCACATAGGAGTAAACCCAGCTAACACAGACACAACTTTTATTTCTTCAAGAAAATCCACGATTACCCCCCGGTGGCCACGCATGAAAGGAGTAGGAGTTTCTTTCGGCAGGAAAGAAAAGGATATATAACGAAAATAAATTAAAGAAAAAGGAAGGAGAAAAGTGTGGGAAATGGAAAAGAGGGCATCCGAAAGGAGAGGTACTATTCGTTTTGTAAATATAATTTCTACAATGCTAAAGAAGCCAACAAGGTACTCCTTTAACTTAGCACAAAGATAAATTTATAATTCACTAGAGATGTGATGCGAGAGATAACACAAATGCAACAAAATAACATCTCATCATTTTGAGTAATCCATCACCAATTAAACAATCAATGCTCGCCTTATTAAGAATTTCTTTTAATAATATAATAACCTAATTCGACGAGGGTGGAGAGTGATCGTTAGAATTAAAGAGTTTGGATAAAGAGTGGTTCCTGATGGACTTTTAAGATGACAAAGGAGGCAAAATTGAATCGAACTATGCATCAAATAATAAGATAGCGATTTTGAAATAGTCAGTTTGGATCCCACAACGACTTAGTTTGGAATAGTCAGTTTGGAATAATCAACGAAGCTCAAGGATCTAGATAAAGAACGGTCCTTATTAAATTTTTAGGATGACGAAATGGTAGGAATAATCAAACCGTGCATCAAACGGGAGGCCGATTCACACGTAAACCCACGAAGGTTTCAGCCCACAAATTTTGATGGGCAAGACCCTAAACTTTATGAACCTTGGCTTCACGTACACGTCAAGAGCTCCTCATCCTTCATTTTCCCGTGGAAGCATTTATTGCGTGTCCCCCAAATAGTTTCCTACCGGTAGACTTACTATTTGCTACATAGTAGCCTATGGACGTAGATTTCCAGATCCAATGATGCCCCCGCTACACGGTTCAATTAGGTGCTGCATGAGAACATTTCTCATTCTCACAATTTATGTTCTTTTGTTCCCTGGAACAAAAGAAGAACAGAAACCCGTTTGGTAACGCCAAGTTAATTTTTATTTCTCGGAATAGAAAAGTTAGCCCGGGAATAAAAACGAGAAACAAAAAAAAAATTGCTTCTTGTCCTGGGAACCATTTCTAGAAATAAGCAAATTTTCTTTTTTATTTTTGTTTTATTTCTCTCTTGCCGTGGCCACCTCCAACTGTCCGGAGCCACCGCCGATCGCCGCCCGCCGCCGTCGCCGGTTGCTAGCCGCCGGCGATCGCCGCCGTCGACCGTGAGCAAGAATAAAAAAACAAATAAATACAAATAAAAAATACAAATAAAAAACATATAAATACAAATAAAACACAAACGCAAGAAAATACAAAAAATACAAAAAAAAACAAATAAATACAAATAAAAAACAAACGCAAGAAAATAAAAAAACAAATAAATACAAATTAAAACAAAAAACAATAAAAAAAACAATAAAACAAATAAAAAACAAATAAAAAACAAATAAATACAAAAAAGAATAAAAAATAAATACAAAAAAGAATCGTTGCGTCACCAAACGCATTTCTATTCTTTTTCTATTCCAATAGTAGAAATTTTGTGCAGTTATCAAACGGGTTCTTTTGCTCAGAAATTGTTCCCCGGAATAGAAATAGAAAAGAACTATTTCTGGAAAAAAACTCTTCCCCAGCCAAGAAATTTTACCATGCGCACCCTTAGAGGACAAATAATTCACTATTTTTCTGGAAATGTATCGATCCATCATGTCGGTGCTTTAAGCTTTTCCCATTTTCTTTTGGACCTTCAACCAGCGCGTTTCACATTGACCCTAAAAAGAAAAGTTCATGATGGCCTTGGAGACTTGGAAAGATAGGTGATAGGATGGATGAGAGAAATAATTGGCGAATGCTTTTTAGTAATGTGATGGTGGTTGTCGTCTTAAAAACAATGTTGCTAATGTCATTTGGGCCAAAAATCAAAGAAAAGTAAGTGAGAACATGAGTGCCCGATAGTTAAGTTTATTATCTTAAGTCATTGTCATTGTCAAAGTTCATAAGTTAATTAAGAGCAATATTGTTGATGTGGTTGCACATAAAAAAGAGCATAATTTCTTAGAGAGCTTATAAAATGAAATATGTTTCATATATAGATCTAAAATGGATACAATGAATCAACTTATTAGATAAAAGTAATAGTGACTCGCCAAAACACTTTCAATGGGTAATGGGTACATGTGACACTTTTTGTGAGTGATGTCTATCTTAACTTTTTTTTTTTTTTTTTGAAAATTTTTCCTTATACCTTTTCACTGTAATCAAACTAAATATTTTTCATCTTTAGTTCAAGGTGCGTATAATTACTTTTGATATTCCAAAATTCTCTTATTCTCATGAAGATTAAGTATACTCCTTGAATAATTATTTCTTATGATCACAGTAACATAATTATAGTGGCAATATCGCTATTATGTTCTTTTTTTTTTCTTTTTCTTTTTTTAATGGGAGTGGTTGTCAAGGCCGATTGGGAGCAGACGTCCAGGGCGAGGAGTGAGGACCCCAAGATGGCAACAATTAAGGAATTGTTTTTACTCAATTTACAATAAATTCTTTTGGTCAAAATTTGAACGTGTCTCTAGTCTACACTTGAAAAGGTCAAAATAATTATTTTAGAATTTTATGCAAAAATTTAAGCAAAAAATTAGATATTGGATTTATATTGTTCAGTCAGTGAAGCTTATCCACGGGAAAAACAACACAAGATTTCATTATAAATCAAGCGATATAATAAAGTTTACATAATACTTTCAATATTTCTCAACTCCCACTGTACCCATTAATCAACATGGCATTTGGCTTCACAATTCATCATGAAATAATCTATCAATCACACAGAAGAATTCACAAATATTATCATAAGATTAAGATACTGTTTGGTAACGTGTCGAACAGTAACTATTTTTGTTCTTTTATTCCTTGAAACAAAAAAAAAAAAAATAGAAATTTGTTTTGTAACTTTTTTATTCTTAGGAATAGATTTGGAACGGAATCGAGAAATAGAAAAAAAAATTGCTTTTTTGTTTTCAAGAACAAGTCAATAATCAAGTCCAAATCATTTTTTTTCTCTTTTCTTTTCTTTCCTTTTCTCTTCCTCTTCTTCTTCCTCTAGTCGTTCACTAGGCACAGTGATGGCTGAGGTCTGGCAACCTCTCCGTGGTCGAGTCTGGCCATGGCTAGGCGAAGCTCGACCTCGCCAAATCTGGCAAGGCTCCCCTGAGGCTGGCAAGGTCATTAGCTATTATTGTGGCTTGTGACTCACTAGAGGAAGAAAAAGAAGAAGAGAAGGAAAAGAAAAAAGGAAAATTTTCATTAAGTAAAAGAAATGCTACGTTAGAAGAAAATTCAAGAGTCGTACTAAGTGCATTTTTATTATTATTTTTTTATTTCAAGAATAGAAATTTTATACAATTATTAAACATCTTCGAATGTTTAGAAACTCGTTCGGAGAATAGAATTGGAAAAAACTATTCCTCAGCGGAAATTATTCATAGGAACATAATGATTACTAAATGCACCTTAAGTAAGTTCGAACATTTAAAGCTCATCTTAGATGTAATTCACGAAAAAGACCAACTAGTTATATAGAAAAGATTTGAATCCAAAATATGAAATCCTTTTTAGGAAACTTACTCAAACTAAGGGACCACTCAAATGAAGAAGTTTAATTGAACTAAAAAACCTACTTGAATTGGACTCCTTTTACGTGCCAAAATTGAACACGTTTTTTTAACGGAACTTTTGCAAACTCCTCCTTGACGATTTGCAGAGATTGTCATTGTGGACATTCCTTGCACTTAACCAAATATCACTAGCATGGCACCCATGCGAAGAGAAGATTGTTTTATCATCCAAAGGATTTCATCCAAGCAACCAAACGAATCTCAAGAGCCAACTGAAGTCAGATTAACTAAACAATTCAGCATTCAAACCAAGCGGGTTTGATGTCCGGCATTCGGTTTTGGAGAAAACGGAAAAGTTTTCCATGTGGGTAAATTGTAGATATCTCACTATATATCGCTCAAGCCTGTTTCATTTGTTATGTGAATTTTTCTCCGAAATTTTAATAATATTGTGAGTTTTATAAAAAATCAAAATATGATCATCATAAAATTTGGGGAAGTGCAAAAATTGAAAACTGAAAATCACCCTTTTCTTCCTTTTTTGTCAGGATCGAACTTTGACATCTCTATCTACCGTCCATCCCCACCATCCTATGAACATCAACATGAGCATATACCCGAGACATCAAGTGACTTGAAAGATTTTCATGTTGTCATACCATATTGCATGCCATAAACTAATGGATAAGCAAATCCTTGAAGATTTTTATTTTCTTCTTTCGAGACCAACTTACTCCAATATCTATATTGCTTTAAAATTAGGAATCGAGCACCATCGCTCATCTCCCATCACCAACTCTCTCTACCTCCCCCAATTCTCTCCCCCTTGGTTTCTAGATTTTGTTGATGTGGCTCTAGATAGCCCAATCAAACTAGCGATCATAGGTTTGACGATGGAGATGAATTATCACATCAAAATGCCAACATGACCAAGTTGATTAGATGGATTAAATTGATATAATTCAAAGAATAAATAGCCAAATTAAACAATGTTAAAGTTCACCTATCAAATTGAACTTTCATCAAGAATATTGGGGACCAATTTTGAAATTGCCCCATTTTTATACTCCATATGCATCCATTATTTTCAAGAAATATTTGACTAAATGCGGTGTTCACCTAGCTCAACTTACTCCCAAACATAAATTATTAAGTTATATCTAATTAGACATAATAGTCACTTCATCAAGAGAATCATCTTCATCAATCAATCAAAGCACTATTTCGCAAAATAAAAGAGATATTGAATTGAAGAATTTAAGGTGAGGTTTGCGAGAGGACATATGTCAAAAAGGAAATGATCCTACTACTGCTAGTACTGAGGGCTTACCTGGATTTAATGGGCCCCGAATGACAGTTTGGAAGTTAGCTCCAAAGAAAACATTAAACAAAGACTTCAATCATAACTTTTAAGCGTTGTTTGGTAATTTTTCAAAAAAATAATTATTTTTATTCTTTTATCCTCTGAAAAAAAACATAAATTTATTTGGTAAAATGTTTGTTTCCAGGAATAAAAATCTATTTTTTTTTTTTTTTGTTTTCAAGAATAAATTTGAAACAAAATCAAGAGGTAGAGAAAAATAGCTTTTTATTCCTGAGAATAATTCCTACAGTCAGTTCCTATTTTTTTCTTTTCTCTTATTTTCTTTTCTTCTCTTCCAATTTCTTCTTCTTCCTCTTGGCCAGTCGTCGGCTTTAGCTATGGCCAGTGACCTCACAGGAGCGTCGTCGGCTGCCGGCAATGTCGAGCTCACCTAGCCAAGGCGAGGCTGAGTCTCGCATAGAGACGGTGAGGCCAACCTTGCGTTGCCTAGGCGAGCCTCCGGCGAGCTCGCCAAACCTTACCCTGGCATGGCGAGGCTCCACGCGAGCTCATCAAACCTCGCTCAGCTGGTTGTCGGTCGCCGCCACGGTGGTGGCCGGCGACCGATTACAAAGAAGGAGGAGGAAGAAGACAAAAAGAAAAAAAAAAAAAAAAATGGTTGTGGTCGGTGATTGGTTACAAATAAGAAGGAGGAAGAAGAGAAAAAGAAAAAAGAAAAAATAGAAAATTAAGAAAAATATAATAAAGTATTAAAAAATTAAAAGAAACAAAAGTATTTAAGAATTCTACCGAATGCATTTCTATCTTAGGAATAAAAATTTTGAACAATTCTTTTACTCAAAAGATTGAAGACAGCCATAAAAAAAAATCATTTGAATTTTATCCCTTGAAAAGCATAACTTTGGATGACTATCATTTAAATAAACCACGTGTCGATGGTGATTTTCCTCAAATACTCGTACCCTTGGGATACTTATGGTTAGTAATTTTACCAATGAAAGCAATCAAAGCATAGTTTTTCTCATTGTGCTTGTATTAACGATGGATCTATCTCTAGCTAGTAGATAACATTTGTTTATGAGAATGAGATCGTACTTCTCTACGAGTGGCAGTGACGTCGAGGCTCCCATCATTAGTAACTTTTTATGAATGATAATTTTTCTTTAGTGCTCGAGACTTTAAAGAAACTTATTCTTAATGAAGGATGTTTAGTTTTCCTATAATGTTCCTAACTGGACTATTAGAAGATACACAGAAGTTAGGAAAGATTTGATTAGATCAAATCATATTGATTTTATTGAATCAATTAAAATCAGATCTAATCTGTACATTGTATCATTTCCTTTTCTTTTACACATTCTTTGTAATATAATGAAACTCTGTACATTGATTGAAACACAGAGAAATATACAGAAAATTCCTACACTTCTTCTTTTTCCCTTCGTATTTTGACATGGTATCAGAGCACCAAAGACTCTGACCTTGCTTCCGCTTCATCTCTGTTGATTGCCGAGAGGAACTCTATCCTGCAAAAGAGTTGCCGAGAGGAATCAAATTTCTTTGAAGGGAAATTATGTCAAATATAAACCAACCAGAGAACCTGACCTCCAATCCAGATGAACCAACAGCAGCATCGACGACCCCACAGACCTCCAAGGCCATTTCTGTTGCCGAACAACAATTCGGCCAGATCCAAAATCAACATGCGTATTGGCAGAATGCTCCGGCTCAGTTTAATTTGGGTCAGCCATTCTCGGCGTATCCCTACCAATGGATGCCATATCCATGGATCCCAGGGATGAATCCAGTCACATCATCGCCGGGATTTCAGAGTAATGTGCCGAGCGACGGAAGTCCACCAACCAACATTGGGGCAGACTCGACCATCAGCTCGGAGCAGACGGGCGGCTCAAATCATTCTAGAACAGGATCTCAAGGGCAATCTGGTGCGGGACTTCAGGGACAATCCAGTAACCCTTACCAGGGAATACCACCTGGATATCTTTCTTTCCCTTTCGCGGCTGCCATGGGTCGACCAGAGCCCGGCGACGCACTTTATGTTTCCAGTTCCGACAGACTGGAGTTGCGGCTGATCAGCCACCCTCTCACGGGTCTAGGAAATTACTCAACCTGGGCGCGGGAATTTCGGCGAGCCCTAATCACAAAAGACAAAGAGTGGTTCATCGACGGGATTGTTCCGATCCCGACCGACGAAAAAATGGGAAAACAGTGGAGAAAATGCAACCAATTAGTCAGAACATGGATCGGTAACTGCATCAACCCAGAAATCGCGGTTGGGTTACCACCCACAGAAGACTCAAAATTAATTTGGGAGAGCATCCGGGAAATGTATGGCAAATTAGATCGGGCCAAGATTTTTTCACTTCACCAATCGCTCAGTGAACTGAAGCAAGGAAACACATCGATAACGACGTGCTTCAATAGGCTTTCAGCCCTCTGGAACGAATTGGAAAGCGCTGAAGAAAAACTGGAAGGGGCCGAATCAACCCTCCAACAGTATAAAGCCATAAAAGACAGGGAGAAAGTGACCCGGTTCTTACATATTTTGAACGACTCGTATCTCACCTTCCGATCGCAGATCCTGGCGATGGAACCAGCACCAACCATCGGCCGCATCTTCCAGCTTGCAGTGCAAGAGGAAAATCAACGGCTTGCTTCGTCGGACAGCAAGAACTCAGAAACCCTAGCGTTAGCCGCAAGGGTGGAGAAGGAGAAAACCCCAGATCGAAAAGGGCAAGAGTCGCTAGGGTTCGCGGAGAACCGAAGGGAATTAGGGTTCGCGGCGGATCCGAAACCTTATAAATAGGGCAGCACGGACGGCTCAGATCAGATGCCGCGATCGGACGACTCCAGAGGCGCGCGAGGCTTCGTTAATTTGGACGGTGGAGATGCATTCGTTTTAAGAGGATCCAACGGTCCTCAAAATCCGAGAGGATATGGGTCGAATTTTAAAAACAAAGGCAAATTATTTTGCGATTTTTGCAAGCGGCCCCACCACACAATCGACACCTGCTGGAAATTACATGGCAAGCCTGGAGAAAAAGAAAAAAAAGGGAAAAGAAATATCTGCAGCAGCTTATCAAATTTCCGGATTGATGAGTTCTGCAAATCAGCCCATTACACATGGAGAATATCAGCAACTTATGCAAGCCTTGCAAAAATTGGATGTTCAGAAAAAGGGTAGCAGCTTTACAGGTATTTCTTATTGCCTGGCAAATATTATTTCTAGAGGTACCTGGATTATAGACTCAGGAGCCAGTGATCATATAGCATGTGATAGAAGATTATTTTCTGCTATTAATGAAGAATTAGAAGATCCTGTTACTGTGCAATTACCCAATGGAAATGCTGCCTATGTGACTACAACAGGAATAGTCGAACTCAATTCTCATATTGTCCTTACCAATTCCTTTATATTCCGGACTTCCAATTCAATCTCATTTCAGTGTCTAGAGCTTGTAACGAAAACTCTTGTCAAGTCCTTTTCAACATTGATACATGTTTATTTCAGGCCCTTTCGACTGGGACACTGATGGGCTGGGGTAGTCTCTTTGAAGGATTGTTTCTCTGGAAAAGCTTGCCTGCAAATTTTAATTTTTCTTGTAATAAGAAATCATTGTGTAACTCAACTTCCAATGATAGAAATTTCCTTTTGCACTCCAGATTGGGTCATAGTTCCTTTTATTCTTATCCTCAATGTTCAATTTGCCCACTTGCAAAGCAATCGCGCAATCATTTCCCTTTAAGTCAAAGTCGTTCGAGAAATATTCTTTCCTTACTTCATATTGATGTCTGGGGACCCTACCATACTCAAAATCATGATGGATCACGTTTTTTCCTTACCATTGTGGATGATCACTCCAGAGCCACATGGATTTTTCTAATGCAATCTAAAAGTCAAGTTGCATATAACTTGAAAAACTTTCTTTCCTTATCCAAAACTCAGTTTGGGAAACCTGTACAAAAGATAAGGACAAACAATGGGAAGGAATTTTTTAATCATGAATGTGCGGATCTCCTTTCATCACAAGGGATCTTACATGAGAGCTCCTGTATTTATACACCACAACAAAATGGAGTAGTGGAAAGGAAGCATTGTCATCTCTTGGAGGTTGCCAGAGCTTTAAAATTTCAAGCTTCGATTCCAGATAATTTTTGGGGGGATTGCATATTGACTGCTGCTAATTTGATAAATCGAATGCCGACTAAGGTTCTGGATGGACAATCTCCTTTCCAGATACTCTTTGGGAAGCCACCAGATTTGAGTCATTTGAGAGTTTTTGGCTGTCTGTGCTATGTTGCAATTGTCGGGCCCAAAGATAAGATGGGTCCACATGCTCGTCACTGCATCTTCATGGGCTATTCTGTTGGATAAATTCTCTTAAAGTATTTTGAAGTTGACAAAACATTTTCATTAGTCTAGTCTGAAGACTTACAGACTCTATTGACAAAGTCTGAAGATCAAAGTCTGAAGCTGGCAAGACTCAAGACTTATATTTCAAAGTCTACTCTCATGGACAGTTTCCAGACCGACGTTTATTCTGATCTTATATGATCTTTATTCTAACGACTAGAGAATATCTTTCTACTGGATTCAACACTAAAAGATCTTACTTTTGTATTCGAATATGTATAGATTCTCTAAAGATTTCGCAACTTATATTTGGAAGGATCTACTTATGGAAACCGAGATCCTGATTGTATGGGCGAGCAGGATTGATGGGCTATCAACACTTACCTTAAAGAGCTCGAGATCTCTCTAATTGATTCTGTCCAACGGGTTGATTGGAAGAACTTCTTTGGAAGGTGCCAACGGTATTGAAGGCATGAAGAAGTATATAAGAGAGATGCTTTAGTTGTTGAAGGGTGCCGGATAGAAAAATTCCAAAGTCTGAATCTCCTTTTCTATTTTGCGATATCATTCTTCGAGCGTTATATGTAATCAAAAGAGAGATCATATTGTAGTGAGACCTTGAGGAAGTGTAGTAGAGTTTTCTACACCGTGGACTCAAGAGTGTGAGACTGTAATCACTCTTTTTGATTCTTAGTGAAATCCAGCCAGAAGGGCTGTCCGTGCGGGAGAGTGGACGTAGGCTTGGTCTAAGCCGAACCACTATAAATCTAGAGTCTTGATTCTCTATCTCTAATCCTTTTATCTTTAACTGCTTTCATTTGCTGCAATTGTTGGTCTTAAGTTATTAATCTCTCATTCGGATTAATTTATTAAAATTGCTTTAAACACCTATTCACCCCCCTCTAGGTGCTAATTCTAGTCCTAACATATTCTACTTTACAAAAGGGATATCGGATTTTTGATCCACGTATCGGAGAATTTTCTGTCAGCAGGGATATTACATTCCAAGAAACTATTTTTCCTTTTGCTCATCAGAACAAAAGTGACACAAAACCAAGGCATTCTCAAATTTATTCTGCTGAAGATAGATCTGCAGACTTCGGATAAATATTTCTTCCTCCGTTGATAAATACACAAGGTGTTTCCACATCTGCTGACAGCACAACACCTTCAGAGGAAGTTCAGGATGAAAGACCAAATGATGATGAGATTCCTTCAGATATGCCTATTTCAGACCCGTCTCCAATGGATATCCCAGCCAAAGTTACATCTTCAGAAGACAATCAATACAGACGTTCTGGACGAGCTACTCGACCACCTACCTGGACTAAAGACTATATATGTGGAGTCAGGAATTCACTAGGTATTCCTTTTCCAATCTCATCTTATGTTTCCTTCGATCGTTTGTCCCCAATGCATCGATGTTGCATTGCTCGCACTTCTGAAGAACAAGAACCACCCAATTTCCATGAGGCGAGCACTGATCCACGATGGCGAACAGCTATGGAGGCCGAATTGAAGGCCCTTATGGATAATCACACATGGGATCTTGTTTCATTACCTCCACATCGTAAAGCAATTGGATGTAAATGGGTCTACAAGATCAAATATCGAGCAGATGGATCGATTGAACGATACAAGGCACGACTTGTGGCTAAAGGTTTCACACAGAAAGAAGGTTTCGATTATCACAAGACTTTTTCCCCCGTGGCCAAGGCTGTCACAGTGCGTTCCTTTCTCTCTATAGCAGCTTCTCATGATTGGTCGTTGCATCAGATGGATGTTCATAATGCCTTTCTCCATGGTGATTTAGACTAGGAGATATATATGGAAATACCTCAAGGTTTACGGAGACAGGGGGAGAATAGAGTATGTCGTCTCCGCAAATCCTTGTACGGGCTCAAGCAAGCATCCAGACAGTGGTATGCAAAATTTGCTGAATCACTAATAGCTGCTGGTTTTCAACAATCCAGATTTGATTATGCTGTTTTCACATGGACTCAAGGTACGTCGTCTATCTACTTGATGATATATGTAGATGACATACTCATTATGGGGAATGATGAAATAGCTATCAAAGACCTTAAAGGATACCTGCATTCTACCTTTCATATTAAAGATTTGGGAAAGCCAAAGTATTTCCTTGGGATCGAAATTGCTCGATCTAGCCAAGGAATCTCTCTCAGTCAGAGAAAATTTGCATTGGAGATCATTTCAGAAGCAGGATTATCTGGATGTAAGCCAGCTATGGTACCGATTGAGCAAAATGCCAAACTAACAACCGCTGATTATGATGCTGAAGTACCTCAGGAGGCAGATCCTACTCTCAAGGACTCCTTTGGCTACCAGAAGCTTGTTGGGAAGCTCATATATTTAACTATGACCAGACCAGACATAAGTTACGCTGTGCAGACACTTAGCCAGTTCATGCATAAGCCAAAACAGTCTCATATGAATGCCGCGTTGAAAGTCGTGAGATACTTGAAGAAATGTCCTGGTCTTGGGATTCTTCTCTCTAGGAAGTGTGACATGAAAATGACCGCACATTGTGACGCAGACTATGCAACATGTCCTATGAGCAGAAGATCGATAACCGGATTTTGTATCAAATTTGGGGATTCTTTACTTTCCTTGGAAAACGAAGAAACAACCAACTGTCTCGATGTCTTCGGCAGAGGCGGAATATCGAGCCATGGCTAAAACTACATGTGAGATAGTATGGTTGAGAGGATTACTTCAAGATCTTGGAGTACGGGTCAAGGGACCAACAAAGTTGTTCTGCGACAACGATACAGCCCTCAAACTTGCATCTAATCCTATAGTGCATGAGAGAACTAAGCACATTGAAGTAGATTCTCATTTCACTCGGGAGAAAATCCAGGAAGGGATAATTGAGACACAAGGGATTGGAACACAAGAACAACCGGCGAATATCTTCACCAAACCTCTGTGTCAAAGACAGCATACGTATCTCTTGAGCAAGCTAGGCGTCTTGGACATCTACAAGCCACCAGCTTGAGGGGGAGTGTTAGAAGATACGCAGAAGTTAGGAAAGATTTGATTAGATCAAATCATATTGATTTTATTGAATCAATTAAAATCAGATCTAATCTGTACATTGTATCATTTCCTTTTCTTTTACACATTCTTTGTAATATAATGAAACTCTGTACATTGATTGAAACACAGAGAAATATACAGAAAATTCCTACACTTCTTCTTTTTCCCTTCGTATTTTGACATGGACCACGTGAGCAAGAATGCATCTGAAAGTGCACAGCTTCCTCTCTCAATCAAACGACTAACATGCTAGCCTAATCCCTTTCCATTTTCGTCGCCTAAGGACCTTGGAAGGACCCCTTTTGCGAGTAGCGGTTATTAGCAGAGGAAGGCAAAGATTAGCAGAACACACCACTTCGAGCAAACTGCTTCAGGGTCCACACACTCCCGTTGGAGTAACTGAGACATTCCAAAATTGACTTAACTCATAGCGAAGGAACTTTTGAAACTATAACTATAAACGGGTCCTATTTCAAAATCTATGAAAAGCTGCTTATATTATGTGATACGATGCTTTTTCTGCTCACTATATTGACCGAAGAATTTCATGCCTCCCACCAAGCCGGTTCGGTACTATAACAAGTCAGCTGATCCCACTGCGAGTATCCAACTTTGATCTTAAATACTGCTTGTTTGTGATGCCCAACTATTTTCGAAATTCCACGAAATTGGACCCCATATGTCCCTTGGTGCATACATGGAGCACACCACAAAGAGCTAACCGCTTTCGGAAAGAAACTCTATAATCTCGTCGGAGTGAACTGTTTTCTACACAATAGCCTCAATAAGTAGATGTTAATTTCTCATAATTATTTTTGTTGAAGATAAAAATTACGGTATCTCTTGTCAATTTATGCGCGTGCTGCACAGAACTTGAAAAAGAGTGAATAAAGGCTACTTGGACGAAAACTTCAGGAGGTTGATTCTGAGAAGAAACAGAAGACAGAAGATAAGATGTGTATGAAAGAAAGAACTCTGTATATTGTGATTTCTCAAATGATCGATACATCAATCAAAAGTATTTCTCTTCTTCTCTCAGCTTATACAATCTTACGAAGCTCTACTACACAGAAAACGAAAAACCAGAGAAGATCTGGAGAACCTCAAGTTCATCTTTTTCTTTCTTTCTTTCTTAATGAGGCTTTTACATCGAGTTAACAACTTAAACTATCTTCCAAAACTGACTTAACAACTTCAGTTACGAGATTGAATAATAGAATAATTCTTCGTGGATTGCCAACTCAGCTTCTTCACGGATTGCCAGCTCAACTTTTCTTTATTTTGAGTTTGCTCTGCTTCTGCTTCAGCTTGTTTAGCTTCTGACTCTGCTTCAGCTTGTTCAGCTTCTGACTCTGCTTTTCTACTTTCATCAGCATTTATAATCTGTGTTTTTTATCTTTGTTCTTTAACAGATTCGGGGAACGTGCTGATTGTTGTGGGTGCTTTAAGTCTTTTTCTTGTTTTTTCTTTTGAACAGCTGGAGGCAACCAGCTTGTTTCACATTGACGTGCCAAAAAGGAGAGGTTCGTGGCTTTGCAGACTTGGAAAGACGAGCCGTACGAACGGATGGGAAAGTCACAAAGGTCCACGATTCATGATTGATGAGATAGAAAGACCGATTTTTCCATTTGCGAAATACAATGATCGAAAAAGACCACCTAACCGATGTAGTGTAAGGTGTAATTACATATCCCAATGCATTACTTGCTAACCGTGAATGAAGGGATGCTGGCCGTTCTTCGTCCAAATCTAATTGAGATAAGATACCATTTTTGACTTATAAGTTGTAACATATGGTCGTCCCCACCATACATCCTCACGTCAAGTTAAACGCGTCATTCCCATTCACACCTCATCTCTATATCCTTTCTTTATTTTTTATTTTCCTCTCTTTCTCTCTTCAATTTTCTTCTTGCCATAGTTCTTTTGCACCCAAACACAACCTTTTTATTTCTTCAAGAAAATATACAATTACTCTCTCTCGATAAAAAGGAATAGGAGGTTCTTTTGGTAAGAAAGAAAATGATATTTAATGAAAATAAATTAAAGGAAGGAGAAAGGGGGGGTCGTGCTTCATGTGGCAATTGTTGAGGCCTTTGCGGTGTCTCGATCCTAAATAGAAGCCTGCACTACTTACCGTATCTCGGCGATGTAGGCACCATATCATTTTCAATTATAATTTTTTCTCATGTTCAGTGGTAGTTAATTTACTACTCGGAGACTGTCACTGCTTCACTTACGGCTCCATGAGTAAAATGTGTAGTGTTAAATATGACTCGAGTTTGAGCGTTTGCTAAAGTGCGAAATTTGATGGACTCGCGAAGGAATTACAAAAAGAGGAAATAAAATTAAAAGGAGCAAGTTTCCTCATCCAATCCACGCCGAAGGAGTTTGTAAGTGAAGTCTTCTGCTTGTGCAAGAATCCAAAAGTGGTGGTGGGCCCAGGTCAAACTTTGACCTAGGCACACATATATAAATTGATATAATTTCCTTCTCTGGGTTTTGAGGCGTGAGCGGCAGAGAAAGAAAGGGTTTTCTTTTTCGGTGGATGGCTGCACGTACATGCCAAGAGACGAAGCTGCACGTCCAGCGTTTTTGAAGCCACTGAAGGAATAAAAAGCCGCACGTCCGAAGCCGCAAGTCCTCCGTGCGAAGCTTTGAAGAGATACGCGAAGCCGTACGTAGAGCGTATTGTGTTAAGCTTGAACGCGCGGTAACTTTGTGTCTTGAGTTTATACCAAGTGAGTTGTTTATTTATAAACACTTTGGGTTTGTGATAAATTGGGGTTTGTGAAACACCGAGAGAGTGTTTGAGTGACTTGAGTGTGTAATCTCCTCGTATCGCTTGATCTATAGTGAAATTCGCTCGCTTCTCTCCCCGTGGACGTAGGTCTTTACGACTGAACCACGTAAATCTGGTGTCCGATTTATTTTTCTTTTTCTGTCTATATTATTGTTCGATCGCTCGCACTATCGCAACATGTAGCCAAAATTTCCTGAACAAAAAATTCATTGAAGTCCACAATATTGAAAGACAAAATCCTTGACTTTAGGAACCTTAGCTTTACCTTCGCATGCAACTTGAAGAGCTATATTCTCCAAAGTAGTCATACCGTTAGACTTGCAATAGACGTTGATTTGTCGATCCAATGATGCCCCTGTTGCAAGGAAGTTCAATCAAGAGGAAATAAGGCTCCGCGAATGAAACTTCGTGTGGACGTTCTTGGGAACATACCGATTTCGTCGGTGCTTTAAAGTTCTTTTCTTTTTCTTTTAGATTGGCAACCAGTGCGTTTCACGTGGATAGGGAAAAGGAAGAGGGTCATGATGGCCTTCGAGACTCAGAAAGGGGAGTGGTGGGGCTGATTGAGAAAAATAATTGGTGAATGCTTTCTAGTAATGTGAGGGTGGCTATCGTCTCAAAGCAAATAGTGTTGATGTCATTTGGGCGAAAAATCAAAGAAAAGTAAGAACATGAGTGTCCGATAGTTATGTTTATTATTTTTGTCATTTGCCAAAGTCCATAAGTTAATTAAAAGCAAATTTGTTGATGTGCTTGCCAAAAAAAAAGCATAATTTCTTAGAGATATGAATTAAGCTTATAAAATAAAATATGTTTCATATATAGATCTAAAATAGATAGATAAATATAAAAGTGGTTCTACAAAGCACTTTTAATGGGTAATTGGAAGGCGACACTTTCCATGAAGAATGTCTATTTGAACTTGTTTTTGAACAATTTTCCTTTTACTTTTCCACTTTAATCGAACTAAATATTTTTCGGCTTTAACTCAAGGGGGCATAATTACTTTCAATATTGCAGAAATCTCTTATTCTAATGAAGATAAAGTATATTTCTTGAATAATTATTGTGATCACAGTAATATAATTATAGCGGCAATAGAGCTAATATGTTCTTTTCTTTCTTTCTTTCTTTTTGATTTATAATGGGGGTGGTTGTCAAGGCCAGTTAGGAGCAGACGTCGAGGGCGAGGAGAGGAGTGAGGACCACAAGAATTGCTTTTAGTCAATTAACAATTAAATTTTTTAGTCAGAATTCGAACGCGTCTCTGGATCCCAATATGAACACATGAAATATATGAAACGACAAACCTTCTTCGGCTTCCTGCCTCGCCTCTTGCTCTCCCTTTTTACTCTTTTACCAGCTCGAGTACGCTTCCCAGCTGAAACCCTAGCAGCCGAACGGAGGCACCTTCCTGGTTGACAAACAAACCACTGTACTCACCCCCTTCTTCCAGCACCTCAAAAACTATCCACAACAGTCGCGTCTCAGAGAGAGAGAGAGAGAGAGAGAGAGCTGCAATGGGAAAGCATCGCTCAAAGCAACGACGCAAGCGAGCTGAACTCACCGAAGCTTCGACTCCGACCATCTCGAAGCGACCAAGACTTGACGTTCTTGAAGAATCGCCTCTTCTTCTTCCCTCTTCGGACTCGTCAGAGAAGATCGATGTGCCATCAGCGTCCGGAGCGGATTCTGATCCATCTGCTTCGTCCACCTCTGTGAATGGAAACAATTACTACGTATTCTTGAGCTTTAGAGGGCCTGATACTCGTAAAGGCTTCGTCGATCACCTCTACCAAAGACTCAAAGCTGTGGGCCTGAGGTGCCATCCAAACTTCGTGTTCAGAGATGATGAGGACCTCCCCTTCGGCGAGAATATTGGTGAAAATCTCATCCGTGCAATCGAGCGCTCTAAGGTTTCAATCCCAATCATCTCGGAAAATTATGCTGATAGCGAATGGTGCCTCCGTGAGCTCATCCATATAATGAATTGCAAGGAAAGCAGAGGACAAATGGTCTTGCCCGTGCTTTACAAGGTGACACCCAAGGATGTGCGACACCTAGAGGGGAGCTTTGGAAAGGCCTACAAATCCCGTAAGAATAAATGTGAGGAGGAGGTCAAGCAACAGGGGCTGCTAGCTCTCAAAAAAGCAGTTGGTCTTAGAGTATTCGAATCAGAGAAATTTGCTGATGGGTACTTCGTTTACCTTCTGTTAATAGATACTTGTCGGAAGAACAACTTTTCTATTTATCATCCTTAATCTACGTTTTGTAGGGCCATTAATAAGTTCTCATGTGTTGTGTTGTTTGACAGGCATGAAGGGGAATTGGTCAATGAACTTGTAGAAATAATATTGCGTGAGCAGCAACATGATCTCCCACCAGATCTTCCCGTAAACTTGGTTGCAATCGAGGATCGTGTGGCCAAGGTTATGCAATTGGTGGATCTTGCTTGCCCGGACACTCGAATTATTGGGATTTGGGGGATGGGCGGCATCGGTAAGACAACTCTGGCTACGATCATCTATAAAAAGCTTTTTGACAAGTTTCAGTGCCACAGCTCTCTCCAGGATATTAGAGAAGAAATTAATCGCAAGGGTGTCGAGCATGTCCAATCTCTACTCATCTCAGAGATAACAAAAAGCCCTCCCCGTAGCGTGCATAAGTCTGATGAAGGGATTGCAATGATTCGATCAAAGTGTGAAAATGAGAAGGTACTTATTCTTCTTGACAATGTGGGTCATCAAGACCACCTCGATAAATTGATTGGAGGTTGTAAGTTCAGGTTAGGAAGTCGAATCATTATTACATGTCGAGATAAGGCCCTCTTGAAGTCTGAATATAAAATGTATGAACTCAAAGAAATGAACCACAAAGAATCTTTGCTTCTATTTAGTAGATATGCATTTAAAGAGGAACAACCTCCCACAAATCTCGCGACTCTTTCTAGTGATATTGTTGCCACCACAGGAGGGCTTCCCTTAGCTCTCGTGGTTGTAGGGTCACTTCTCAAAGGAGAAGAAGATCAAATGACGTGGAAAGAGATGCTGGAGAAATTGAGGATTGTACCTGCTGATGCCGTACAAGAAAAGTTGAGGATAAGTTATGATACATTAAAGCATGAAGAGAAACAGATGTTTCTAGACATTGCATGTCTTTTCATTGGATATGACAAAAGAATTGCCACCTACTATTGGGCGGATCTCAAATTCTTCCCAAGAATTGGATTGCGGATATTGATTAATCGTTCGTTAATAAAAATTGGTTATGGGAATCAATTGAGAATGCATGATCAACTAAGAGATTTGGGTAGGGTTATTGCCTGTCCAGCAGAGAAGAAGCCTCGGGATTTTCCCAGACTATGGGACGAGGAAGCCATGAAAGTTCTACGACCCAAGGTAACAATGATGTTTACTTTTGGCCTCTCCCATTTTCTCTAATGGTAGTCCCTTAAATTATTATCGTTATCGTTCTTTTGCTCTAGACCATCAACCATTCTCAGCATGTGGTTAGCATTTTCTTGGTAAAAGTTGCATCGAATTTTGGCATTTAGTTCATGAAAAATTTGCACTTGTCACCATTCAACAGGTCATCTCTTGATGCATGTGACGGTAAAATTGTTTAGTATTGACTCTGTCTATATTGCTCATTTGTGGGTTTAACATCGTTTTCTAGTAGATTTGATACTGCTTCTTATTATGTAGTACTTGTTGCAGACTGAGCATCACTCAGGTTTGATGATTTACTTTATGCCACATATAATTCCGGTTCGTCACACTTTAAACCGCACAGGTCTTTATAAATTTTTCCCGATTGACTTATTTTATTCAACCAAACGCCAAAAACTTTATTGTTGATCATTACTTTGTTGTCTTTCATTCTATCTCCCAAAATATATCAGCAATATAGTTTTTGAAGTATGTTGGTGGGGAGATAAATACCCGGATCACATATTATCCACCTTTTTCTGTCTTGAATCTTTACTTTTTTCCTTCTCCAAGATTTGAATACATTATTCCTTCTTCAATTTCCAACCATAAATACGTGCAATTTCCTCAGGTACTGGTTCTACTTTTTTGCAACAAAAAGAAAGATTTCAGTTAAATCCTTTGCACCTCAACTATTGGCTATCAACTTAAGATTTTGTTCAATTTCAAGTAATAAGATGTTATGCAGTGGTTTTATACGTATGAAGAATTTTGACAATTTGTTCAATTTCAAGCATTTTCACGATGTAAATCCAATATGATAATGTAAATGCAGAAGTACTTGTACTTAATACAAAGAAAATTGAAGATTTAGTTAAAATTGTATTACTCAGTGAATGTTAATAACATAATTGAAGAAGTTCCTTTAAATATATCATTTTTTTGAGCAATTTAGAAATGCATAATTATGTTAATAATGTGGTGGGTTAGTTGATAACTAGAAATAGCAATACAAAACTTGGATGCCTCTTAGTCAATGATAAATAGAAAACTATTATTTTTTCTTTTCACTTAAAGGACTGGCACATTTAAAAAATGATTAAATTCAAATTCTCTATTGCAACTTACAGTCAAATTAACAAATTACAAAAAATAAAATAAAATTGGAAGATTTTTCAAGATACATTAACTATAAAGGAATTGGCATAATTAACGATATTTATTTTTTATTATGAGCATTGCATGTGTGTGATGGATCAATCATGTTCATTCATATGAAAGATGAGAACTCACAGGATTATGATATGTGATGCAACATCATAAGGCTATTTCATTTCTACCCAGCTTTCATAATATATACTCTATGTTCATGCCGGTGCTACGCACGCATCTAGTTATAAGTATTTTGAGGACATAATTCAACATCAACGAATGTTGTGCAAAATCAAACGACAGTAAATTACGACAGAAGAAACTAAATAACAACTGTCATATGATTTTGTACATATTCATACCAAGTAATTTTCGATAAATAACTGAAAAGCAAATATTGACATAAGAAATTAAATGATTGAGTGAAGAAATAGTGAAAGGAGAAAGGAATTGTGTTCTCCTCCTTTTATTTGCCTTTGGTATAATACAATGTCCACCTCTATTATGTAATGAGCGAGCTTTTCTTGGCACGGATTAATTGAGCCTTTATTCACATGCACAGACAGAGGAGACGAAAATCTATTGTTGGATATTATTGGGAAAAAAAAAGATAATTAACTTATGTAATAAGATAACTGGAGGAGCAGAAAAGAAATGTCAGAATGCACAAAAAGGAAAACAATAATAATCGCTATTCTTTATTTACTAATTCATATATTTTTATATAATTGGGTGAGTGGCAAAAAATGCACTAACCAAATTTAAGATCAGGTCGAATTTTATGACTGATTGGTGCAAATTCAATGATGACTAATTGAATGGTATGCTCATCTCAAAGGAAAATTATCCAGTCGGTTTAAAATTTATTGTGTATATATATATATATATATATATATATATATATTGATTTAGTCATGAATTTACCAATTCTATCAATTTAGTGTTAAACATTTGCGCAAAATTTTAATGTAGTCTCCTAGATCAACTTTCGCCAAAAATCGTCAACATGGTGGTCCAATTATTTTCAGGCCATCCTCTATGGCACATCGTCACCTTAGTGATTTCCTACAAAAATTGGCCGGAAAAACTAAATTGGAATTTCACGCAAAGGTCTAAGATTAAATCAGTAAAATTGGTAAGTTTATGATTGATTAGGCAATTTCTTCGTAGTCTAAGGATTAGCTGTTGAGCTTTGAGCTTGAATATCCATAAATAAAAACTCAAGTTTAATAGGCCAGATTCTTGTTTCCTTCTAGCCATATTCCAAAACGAAAAAATACTTTATGAACGGGAAGGTAATGAGTTGTCATCCTTTATGAATGCATAAGTCTGATTAGATACTTTCTGTTTTTGAAATGTGTAACAATTCTCACATATGTCAAAGGGACACCATATTTAGTCAGTCGTCAATATCGCATATGCTACAAAATTTAATTTCAAAATCTATAAGAAAACTAGACTAATTTCACATGGGAATTTCACATAAAACATAAAAAAAAATGGGGCATACGAGTGAAACACGATATATTACATGATCATGTGATTGTAGAAGATTAGATATTATTTCTTTTTCCCTATTTAGTGCAAACAATATGCATTGGCCACAATAACATGTAGAGTATATTGAGAGTATACTAACAAAAGGAGGTTGGATGGTATTTACAATCCTCAACTTTATTTTATTTTTTGTAGGAGGAAAATGAAAAAATTGATGCACTACGTCTGGACAAAAGGGGCTCTAGAGAGTTCATGGAGCGAGAGAGCTTCAAAAAAATGCCTAACTTAAAGTTCCTTCATTTGAATGCTGTGGGTTTTGCTGGAGATTTCAAAGAATCACTTACTGAATTAAGATGGCTGAAGTGGGAGAGATGTTGCGACTCTTTCGAGGTGACTAGTGTTCATTTGAAGAAATTAGTGGTGCTTGAGTTATCAAGTCATGAAGATATTCGAAATCCTATTAGTGAAAATTGGAGAGGATGGAGTTCAATTAAGGTAAAGATGAAAAATGTTTTTCTCTTTTGTTACATTTGATGTTAAATTATCTAACTGCTAATCTTGAAACATGTTTCTTTCTTGTAGATGGAGAGGTTGAAAGTTCTCAATCTTTCGTGGTGCTCGAAATTGAAGAGCAACCCTAATCTCTCCGCTTTTGAAAATTTAGAGTCTCTAATCCTAGAAGGTTGTGCTAATTTGAAGGAAATCGACCCTTCCATTCAATATGCCAAGTGCCTCCTTCTCTTGAACTTGAGCAATTGTAGAAGTCTCAAGATGTTACCTGAACAACTTGGCGAACTAGAAAATTTGGAGGAACTTGTCATAGACAAGACTCGGATTAAAGAAATCCCTCCATGTATAGGATCTCTGAAGAAGCTGAAGAGGCTTAGTGCCATGTCGTCATTAAAAAATATCCCTTCTTCAATTGGGAAGTTGGGAGAGTTGGTTGAGCTGAACTTGTCAACTGCAAGGATTAAGGAGCTACCCGAATCCATTGGGAAATTGAACAAATTGAAAATTCTGAAAATTGTTGATTGCAAGATAGAAAGGATACCGAGCTCTATTGGAAAATTGCAGAGCCTCCAAGAGCTCACTGCCTCCTTCTGTAGTAAACTAAAAGGACAAATTCTCATTGATAAAGGTGGATTGTCTTCTTTAAAGACCCTTAGTTTAGGTTTCACAAATATTTCTGGCTTGCCAGAAAACTTAGATCAGCTTTCTTCTCTTGAGCGCCTCGATTTACTTAAATGTTTTGAGCTTGAGTCACTCCCAAAACCTCCTTGTAGCTTATCAAACCTGAACCTCACCTGTCG
Organism: Eucalyptus sp. ANBG9806169; assembly: GCA_014182395.1. Classification (NCBI taxonomy): domain Eukaryota; kingdom Viridiplantae; phylum Streptophyta; class Magnoliopsida; order Myrtales; family Myrtaceae; genus Eucalyptus; species Eucalyptus sp. ANBG9806169. Next base: position 8,285,814 of record CM024575.1, read on the forward strand.
AAGCAATGAGCTGCCATCGCTCTCTCACTTGAAGCATCTACAGGAGCTCTGGCTTTGGGATTGCGGGTCTCTTCGAAGCATCCCATCGCTCTCTCACCTGAAGCATCTACAGCAGCTCAGGCTTGATGATTGCAAGTCTGTTCAAAGTATTTCAGAGCTTCCCTCCTGCATACGGACGCTTGTCATTTGTGGATCTCCCAAATTGGAAAGGTTGCCAAATCTTTCCGATTTGGAATTTTTGTCGGTATTAATGCTCCAAGGATGCAATGAGCTGAAGAAATTGGATGGACTGGAAGCTTTAAAATCCCTAAGAGAGATCACTCTACCACTATTTCCTCCTGAAAGGGTGGATCATCTCCATGCAATAGAAGGCCTTGAAAAATTGGGATCCCTAGAAAGGGTGGATATCTCTGAGCGCAAGCACATTCAAATACTGGACCTTTCAAAGTCGGAGCATTTGAAGTGGTTGCGTGTTGAGAATTGCACAAGCTTAGTTGAAATTCGCTGCCCTAGTAAATTCCTGGAGCTCTTTAATAGGCGTAGGTGCGAGTCACTCAAGAAATTACCGGACTTTTTACCACACGACAGGCCATGATTTATGAGGGAAGAAACAGCAAGAAGCTGACTGAGGTTTGCGGGCTATGGTCGGATCTTCATGAGGAAGCCAACGAGGTTGTCGAGGACGTGGTGCGATTCTGAGCATTGGGGTAAGAAGAGGAGGAGGGTGGAAATCGAGCACAGAGAGAAGGGGAAGAGATTGAGGGGGCCAGCATCATCTGCTGATCTGTTTCTCTCTTCTTCTGGTGGACAACAATGGGCGACTGATTCGAAAGGGAGATTCATGCTCACATGCTCCGCTAGCTGTGTCATGGAATTCCACTTCTAACCTCAACCAGTCAATGATTGCTTTAACCCTTTTGCTCCAGCTTAAAATGGAGCAACGGAGGAGTCCAGGTGATTGGATCCTTTTTAACATTAATCCATTCTTGTTGCCAATTGATCGATTTATTCATTGGTTGATTCTTGGCGTGACTGGTGCATGCACATTCTGGTGATTCGAGTTGCTATTGCTGGTCTGATTTTGGATGTTCAATGTCTGCACATGGAGGAAATGAAATGAGACTAATTCCAGCCTTTCTACATGTTCAGCGAATCATCTTTAGTTGTCCTTTATATTTATCAACTTGTGATTCATGTTAGGTGTAGAGATCTGCTTGGTTATTCTCTTCTACCAGTTTGCTATGGGGTAATGAGATAACTATGGCAGCTTTTGATTAGGATTCGTGTCAATGGTGGTGAACTTTCCTCATGTAATCTGAGCACTCGTAGAGCATGTATAGCAGGATTATCAGGACTTATGAGCCTATTATTGGTTTAGGCTGATTTTATCACCCTATCTAGGTAGCGTGGAAATTGACTGCAGGGTTGTTGGAATTGATGTGAATTAACTTCAGATTGAACAAGAAGATTACCTTGATTGATGAGGTTGTACTTTCATAGCCATTTCTTTCTTGTTCTTGGATCTTGAAGCACCTTGAGGGTTGATGAGAAGTGGAAAGATGAACAATCTCCTGTGAACCATTTGTTCGTACCTATGATCCAAAGTAGCATTTTCTCCATGAGTATGTGGAAATTCCTTCTCATAAGATTCTCCGGGATGTCCTTACTCATCCCAGTTAGCTAATAATGTAGTGAAATGGTGTTGAAGGCTACTAATTTCACATAGAAAAGGATGCTAGTGTCCGAATTGTTGTGATGGTGGCTGGTTCATTTTGTCCTTACTTTTTCTTTGCTAGCTTTCTAGTTGAATGGAATTGCTCCTTATCTCCTTCTAATTGTGGGAAAATGCAAAAGCTTGAGCTGCAATAATAGAAGTCCATTGGTTTCTTCTTTCACTGGGAGCTATCGGGCTCTGACATTGTGGTGTGTTTGGAAGAACTTTTTCTTTTAACTTTCATCTATACTATTGGTTTTAGCATTTGCAATGTGTCTTTTGTTCAATACTCAGTGCTTCAAACCTTCAGAAAACGTAAAACTTTGCATTTTATGGCCAAGTATAGCAAAATAATTCTTGTCTTGCTGACAAGGTCAGGAAGTACCTTTTGATTTCTAATGTTGAAAGTGAAACACCATTAAATTTGTTTCTATTTCCATGGTTGGTTTTCATTCTGTCATCCTCCGTATGGATCCTCTATAATGTGACGTTCTTGCTTTTTGAAGGTTACAAACTCTATGCCAGTTGACTGTTGCTTGCACCAATGCGAAATTCAGAGTACAGAGCTGACTGAATCTGACAATAACTGGCTTTTTGTTTAAGTTACCTGAAGATTTCAATTCAAAAAAAGGTGTGGAAGAAAGACATTGAGTTGTGCTTGAAAAATATCTGGTCATTGGCCAGTTTGAGGATTTCATCTCTAGCGGGGATGGGTTATGTTTGATGCAAGGGTGGAGACTGCTTTGGCCAACTTATTGCATGTTCCTTAGCTTTTCAACGTTTTTCTTCTCTCATGTTCAAGAAGGTTGGTCCATGATTGAGTCATGCCCTCAATCGCTGGTGCTGCATTGTTCCGTCGTGGAGTCTCTCCCTGATTCGCCTGCAAAAACTCCATCTGTGCTGTTTGGGAAGCTTGATTGTGGAATGGTAAGGAAGAAGATCAATCTTTGGAGCTTAGTTTGGAGGCTTTAGACATTGCCACCATAAAATAAGCAACAATTGTTTTGTCCAATTTGATTGTTGCAGATAATTACGTCACTGTTCAAATTCGCTTTTGCTGAACTAGTGTACTCTATTTTTACATTAATATGTAAAAGGTTGTTTGAGTTGTTCATCCGCGAGTTTAAAAGTTGAAGGACGCGGGTTGGTAGATGAGTTACTGATTTGGTGTTAATTTTTATCCCTAGTAATTTGGTGCAGTATGTTTGTGATTGACTTATTGTGATGAAGTTACCATAATACTTGGGATTTGACCAAGTAAAAAAGAAATTATGGGGCCCATTAAAAAAAAAAAAACAAAAATGAAGGTTGAAAAGTCAACTAAACAAGGGAAGTGGATGTCAGCTTATGGGGAGAAAAAAGAGATGCTAGGCCCCCTCTTAAACTGAGAGCTCATGTAGAAAGAAAATGGAGAGAAGGGAGAAAGAAAAATATCTGATTCTGGAGATCGCTAACGTCTCCTACTAAACAAAAGTATTGCTGGTATAGTGCCGTTTTCTGTGGAGATTACCTGCTTTCATTAGTATTTCCAGGTTGGACGGGGATTTTCTTTGACATGTTATAATTTTTTTGTCTTAATTCCAGCAACTGGAGGAAGTTGTTTGAGCAAAGTATTTGTAATGCTTCAGTTTTATCTGGGTTGTGATCATGATATGAATAAGAAAGATCAGATTCCCTCCAAAAGGATATTTGATGTCTTCAGTCAAATAGTACGAGATTCTTCATTCTCAATGTGGTATCAATCTGCACTTGTTTAAATAAACTTCTCTCCAACTTCTATGAAGTAGAGAAATTCTCTATCTGATGGATTCTGAAAACTGCTCATGCATATGTGATCTTGATTGCATTTTATTAATTCGTTATTTGGTCATGGAAGTAGGCAGTGAAGCCATAAACGTGTTTTGCATTTTCTCAAAGCCAAGGCACTAATGTCAAGATGGTGAATCTCCACGGATCTGTATCAAACTTTGTTCGTCGCTTAATATGCCAATGTGAAGATTGCTCTCTCTGAAGGCAGATATATGGCCTTGATCAAGCTGAAAGTATTATCATTAACGGTGGAAACCTGGTACAAATCATGTCGCCACTCTTTCCATGTTTTACTTCATGCCTTTATTAATCATCTTGCAAATTCGTACCTTAACATCATTCGCAATTTATTACTTCAGTTTAGTCATTGTTTGGTGATGACAATGTGTACACCCCAGAGGCTTAAAAGGAACAAAGGATTTCCACTGTATTGTGGATAACAGTGTGAGATCCAAACCAGAAGTATGGAGGAAGTCGTTAAATCAACCTTATTGCTTTCATGTTTGTTTGGATAAATATGACAAGTAATCAATGGGTAGCTAGAAAGGTGATTTTCTTTAAGGCCTCTAATGTTTGAGAGCTGATCTAGATCTCTTAATGCCATTTTTTCTTTAACTATAGCTCAAATCAGAATGTTCTGTTACAACTGCTACAGAATGGAATTGGAAAGCCACTCCTGCAATAACTGTGGTTTGAGCCAGAAATTTGCACCATTTTTGGCTAGGCTGATGGCAGGGACAAAAAATCTTCAGAGCTCGGGTATTACCCAGCTGTTTATGGCACCGAAATGAAGTAGGAGGAGCTGTGCATATGATCGTTAATTCTGTGGACAGCTTAATTGGTATTGCATCAGAAGCGAGGACTTCCATCTATAGCTGTAATCTTGACAATGGAATAGCTCATTGGCAAAATATTAGAAGTGCAAAATGACTTGGAAGATGCTAGTCAAGTTCTTTTATTATCATTTTCACAACAGTTTGATGCATGTCTCTGAATCCCGATGAAAGAAATCATGTTCTTTCATTATCATTCACGCAAAAAGAATTCCAGAGTGATGGAGAACACATACGCCCCATGTAGGATCATGAAGAATATTTGCATGACAGCAGCACAACAGAGAGGGGGTTCCGGAGATCAACTGTGCTTCCTAGTAATTGTAAATATAGCAGGTAAAGTATCATATTCAGTTAAGAGTACCTACTTCACATTAGTAATTTCAGTTTGGCATGGGGTTGTGTTGATGCCTTATTGTTTCCCGTCTTATTTCAAGTAATCTCGGGGTCGACTAAGTGAATGAAATGCTTCAGCATCATCTGGCTTGTGATCCTGGTAGGAATGAAAATAGATAAGAATGCCTTTGAAGCACATTGGATGTCATTATATTTCATCAGTCACAGAATAAGACTCTTCATCCTGGACATGACATGAATATGTTCTTATGCGGACAGAGTATTACCTTTTTCCAAGTTTTGTTAAAGTTGGTTTCCTAGAGCATAGGATGTTTATTATGTGATTCTTTCATCAATTCATGCATAATAAAATGGAACTTCATTCATTGTTAGCGAAAGTTGCACCCAAAAGCTTAAAGTATTAGATAGAGGTAGACTGCATGTATATAACCCCTATTGATACCCTTTATTCAACCAATGTGGAGTAACACTTCTAAGGATTGATTGATCATAGCAAGTACTCATGTTTATGTGGTTTTGATTGCATTTTTAGTAGCTTATGTCCACTTATTCTGTCATGGATTAATAAGCAATCGGAGGTACCATCATAAGATTATTACTTTTCTCAAATTCAGGACACCAACTTTGAGATGATGAATATCCATGGATCTATATTCCACTTTGTTTGTCAATTGATGTGCTAATAGATTGCTCAATCTGACGATGGATTCATGGCCTTGATCCAAAGTAACATCTTGTACAATGGAAAAACTGGTAGGAATCATGTTGCGCTCTTTCTTGTTTTTCATCATGCCTATATATCCATTTCACATGTTCAGACCGTCAGTCAGTGTCTTTAATCTATTCGTTCTTCAGTTGGTGATGACAATACCCCTAAAGCTTTAAATGACAAGGGGCTTCATTGTAAGTTTGGCAATGATGTGAGATTCGAACCAAACAACTGGGGTATGGATGCAACAAGGACATCCTTTAAGCTGATTGCATTGTGTCGTGCTTTAGAATGGGAGTTGTCCGTCATAGTTGTTAGAACTAGTACGAGCACCTAGAGAGGGGTGAATAGGTGATTAAGACGATTTTTATAATTTTAACCGAATGTATAGGCAATTTCTTTGATGAGAGACTAAGGATTTAAAAACAATAATCGCTGCAAATAAAAGTAATGAAAAGTAAAAGGATTAGGGATAGAAAATCAAGACTCTAGATTTATAGTGATTCGGCTTAGACCAAGCCTACGTCCACTCTCCCGCACGGACAGCCCTCTGGCTGGATTTCACTAAGAATCAAAAAGAGAATTTACAATCTCACGCCCTTGATTCCACAGTGTAGAGACTTTACTACACTTCCTCAAGGTCTCACCACACTTCTGTCTCTCTTTTGATTACAAGTATAGCTCGAAGAATAGGATCACAAAATAACAAGGAGATTCAAACTTTGGAATTCTTCTATTTGGCACCCTTCAACAACTTGAGTGTCTCTCTTAAATACTTCTTCATGCCTTCATTACCGTTGGCACCTTCCAAAGAAGTTCTTCCAATCAACCCGTTGGACAGAATCAATTTAGAGAGATCTCGAGCTCTTTAAGGCAAGTGTTAATAGCCCATCAATCCTGCTCGCCCATACAATTAGGATCTTGGTTTCCATAAATAGAACATTCAAAATATAAGTTGCGAATCTAGAGAATCTAGATTATTCGAATACGAATATAAGATCTTGTAGTGCTAATTCCAATCGAGAGATATTCCTTAACCGTTGGAGTCAAAACCATACTAGATAGAATCAGAATTAAAGTTTTAACTTTGTTGGTCTGGAAACTATCCATGAGAGTAGACTTTGAAACTTGAGTCTTGATATCTTCAGACTTTGGTCTTCAGACTTTGCCAGTAGAGTCTGCAAATCTTTAGACTAGACTGATGGAAATGTTTTTTCGACTTCCAAATATCTGTAGAGAATTTTTCCAACAATCTCCCCATTTTTTATGGTGACAAAACTTTTCTGCAGATTTGAATACTATTGCCTTGCAATACAACTTTTAAGTTAGCAATGATATCACATAAAAGATTAGAGTAAAGATAGTAAAAGTTGTCCTGTACACAGATTTGTCCTGTACACAGATCTGCATCCACAGAAAACAAATTAGTCCTGTATAGATATTAATCAACTATCTTTATCTATCTTAATAGCTTAAAGTAATGCAATAATAAGCAAGCAATCCAAAGCTCAAGATAAAGTCATAAAGTCAAACACAACCAAACAAAATATTAAATCCAAAGAGTGTTTAAAAAACTGAAAGTTTGGAATGGAAATCTGCAAAAACTTCTCCCCCTTTTTGTCAGCATAAAAAAGTGAGAAAGTCAGGGTGCACGAGGAATGCGAACAAGTTGAAAGTCTTCCATTGACTTGACTGTTTCCTCCAGTTTCCTCAAATCCTCTTGCAGTTGTGTGAGGGCTGTGCCTTTGACAGTGGCCTGAATCTAATGTTGAATATTCTGAATCTGATCCTGCATGGTGATGAACATGGCACGATTCTCATTCTGCATGGTCTGGGATTCGCATCCTAAAGCATATATTTGGCCTTTGAGCTCCAAAATGATTTCAAGCAGTCTGCCAAAATCTCTTGAATGGTCAGTTTGTGTGCTTGCTTCAACATGGTCTGATTGTGGAGTTAAGCCAGTGGATCGAATATCAGCAAGAAGATCAGTATTTGGAGATGTTGCCTCTTCCTCAGGAAAATGAGAGGCATGAACATCCTCTGAACCAGCAGGTGATCGACTAACACTTGCACTGGTAAAAGTTAAGAGAGGAACACTCTCGCTTTGAATATCTCCCCATATTTCAATGCCTTTTGGAGGAGAGAAGTATTCTTCTTGCTGAGAAACTTCTTCAATGTCAAGCTGTCTTTGATCCTCCTTTTCTGCTGGAGAATCTGCTCTGCCTTCTTCGGCATGTTGTTCTTCTGGCTGTTGCTGTGAGTTTATTATGGCTGCTTCTTCTTCTTCTTCTTCTGCTGTCTGTAAGGATTCCTTCTCTTTGTTCCCTTTCTCAATTTCTTCTGCAACTTGTTGTTCTGGTTCTGCTGACACAGGAACAGAATGCTGGGAAACAAAGGCAGAGATAGGAATATCATCCTCATCATCTTCATCCTCCAAGATCATCGCCCGCCTCTTCTTGGTAGGACCAGTCTTAGGATCTTTTCCTTTCCTCTTCGCAGCAAATGAGTCTGGTCTGGTCTTGATAGGGGTTTTCTCCTTGAACTGCTCAAGCTTTTTGCTGAGTTCTTTCAGACGCATTTTCGTAATCATCCTCAGCCCGATGATCATTTGATCAATAGTCTTCACACACATAATGTTGGGAGGCTGAATGTTCAAATGTCTGAATAAACGAGTGATGAGAGCAGCATAAGGGAGTTTTCCCTTGTCCTTCGCCATAGACCGATACATGTGGAACATGATGGTATGGGGCAAGGAAAAGTTAAGACCGATCTTGATGGCATACATCAATTTTGCTTTAGAAATGGATACATCTGTCTTCGATGTCGACTTTGGTCTGAGATAGTTAATCACAATTTTGTGAAGCAGAATGTTTGAAGCATTCATCATTGAATAGGAGAGATGACCTTCTGCGATTCTGTCTCTCGCAAGCTCCAGAGTTGCATGGCTAACAGATACTGAAATTGATTGGAAAGCTCATATTTCCACACCAATAACGTCAGCCAGAGTATATGTGTCAACCACATACTCTCTATCCCTCACACTAAAAGAAAAACTGTTTGCATCAAGAAAACTGAGATTAGAATAAAAATAAGCCGTCAGTTCGGAACGAGCAACCTCGCTCTCAGTACAGAATTGATGAAGTTGAAGTTTCTCAAACTTCTCCCTCAAATTGATGCTCAACAGATCCAGAAAATCAAAATCCACAGTTCGTGGGTTCATCACCCCATGCTTCAGCAATCTTGCATACACTTGCTTGTGTTCCTCCGATCGAAACAATTCGTCTCTCTTTCCCCGAAGAGTTGCAGCCACACCCATCCTAGGCTTAAAATGCACAAACATCTTCTCATCATCATCTTTCCACTCAGGCTGATTTACATTACCAAAGCGAGGGTCACTCGAAAAGTTTGCAAAAGTCTTTACTGCTGTTCCAACAGGAACAACACCCGATCGTTCCATCATAGTTAGAAAATGAGTCTTATTTCTATAGCAATTCTCTTTCAAGAATTCGTCAATAAACATCATTGCAGAACCCCATTCCTTCAAAGTAGAATAAAGCCTATAAACAAATGCAGGCTTAAGAGACCTTAGTGGTTCTACATCTTCAATTATGTCTTCCTCTGCATGTTGAGGGTTACGAACATGAGATCTAGTGGAAGAAGTGCGCTGTTGAGAATGTTGGTGCATCTGTCCACTTGGAGAGTCTCCTTCTTCAGTAAGATCAAAGTGCGTAGGCCCCTCACCCGAGCCTTGTGGTCCCCTGCTTGCTATTTTGGAAGATTTCCTTTGGTACGACATTGTCACTTTCGTGGAGAGAACTTTCACACTTGTATCACAAAAAAGATGAAAACTTGAAGAGAAGAACTTGCGAAGGAAAATCTCAGAGAGTGAAAAGTTTGTGATCTAGGGTTTTTTGGGTAAAGTAAAAAGAGGAGGAGAAATAGTATAAAAGGCAATCGATACGGGGTATCTGAAGCGTCACAAAAAGGAAAAAATAAAAATACATTTTCAAAAATAACTGCCTTTTTAAACAAATCGATAACCACCCTTGTTTAAAAATAACTGCCTTAATAATATTAATTAGAGATAAACATGCGGTCTTACCTTTTCGAGATATCAGTTTAAACGAGTAAATGAACTGTAATTGTAACAACTTACAGTCATGACGTTTGGTCTTCTAGGTCTGAATTTTTGAGTCTGATACCTTTCAGACTTAGATTTTGAGTCTGAACTTCAACAGTTTTCAAGAGATAAAATGTTGAGTCTTGAACGAATAGACTCAAATAAACTTTTCTCAAGCGGCTTTGTGAAGATGTCTCGCGCTTGATTCTTTGAGTCGATAAACTGTATCAAGACTTCTTTATTCTGAACATGATCTCTTATAAAATGATGTCGAATCTCAATATGTTTTGCTCTTGAATGTAGGATAGGATTCTTTGTAAGATTGATTACACTGGTATTGTTACATTTGATCTCGGTACAAGAGTCTTCAATACCAAAGTCTCATAGTTGCTGTTTTATCCAGAGTATTTGAGAACAGCAACTTCCAAGGGCTACGTATTCTGCTTCAGCTATTGAAAGAGCTACAGTACTTTGCTTCCTTTACCGAGTAATTGACAAGTGCCAAAAGTGCTTTTTTTTTCAACTCTACAACTTGCAAGATCTGCTTCTGAATAACCAAGAAGAGTAAAGTCTCATTCTTTGGGATACCATAGACCAATCTTAGCAAAAGAGTTGCAACATATTTAATGATACGTTTATGCAGCACTTAAATGAGATTTCTTAGGATCTGATTGAAACCTAGCACATATGCAAACACTAAATAATATGTCGAGTCTACATGCAAAAGTAAGATAAAGAAGTGAACCAATGATACTCCTGTATAATTTTTGGTCGACTTTCTTCCCTGCTTCATCTTTGTCTATCTTCAAAGAACTTGACATAGGTATGTCAGTCTTTTTGCAATTCTTCAGACCGAACTTTTTAACAAGTTCTTTCGCATATTTTTCTTGATGAATAAAGATTCATTATTTCAGTTGTTTCACTTGTAGACCAAGGAAGAAGAATAGTTCACCCATCATGCTCATCTCAAATTCATCCTGCATAGACTTAGAAAATTTCTTGCACAAAGTCTCATTAGATGATCCAAATATAATATCATCAACATAAATTTGAACGAGTAAAAATCTTTTACCTTCATTTTTAATGAATAAAGTAGTATCTACTTTTCCTTTAGTGAAACCACTTTGAATTAAAAAGTTACTTAGCCTTTCATACCAAGCTTGAGGAACTTGTTTTAATCCATATAAGGCTTTCTTCGGTCGGAACACTAAGTCTGGTTTCTTTGAGTCTTCAAATCCAGGAGGTTGTTCCACATAGACTTCTTCTTAGATAAATCCATTCAGGAATGCGCTTTTGACGTCCATTTGGAATAACCTGAAATTCTTATAACATGCAAAAGCAAGTAATAATCTGATTGCTTCTAACCTTGCTACAGGAGCGTAAGTCTCATCATAGTATATCCCTTCCTCTTGCGTATATCCTTTAGCCACGAGTCTTGCTTTGTTTCTTGTCACTTTGCCTTTTTCATCGACTTTGTTCCTGAAAACCCATTTAGCTCCAATAACAAATTTACCTTTTGGTTTAGGAGTTAATTCCCAAACGTCGTTAATTCTGAATTGTCTGAGCTCTTCTTGCATTGCTTCAATCCAGCTTTCATCAGCTAAGGCTTCTTCAATGTTTTTGGGTTCTATTTCAGAAATAAGTGCAACAGCACTAGACTCTTCTCGCCTTTTGGATCTTGTTTGAATTCCCTCATTAACGTTTCCAATAATGAGTTCTTCGGGATGACTAGACTTGTGCTTCCAGTTACTGGACAGTCTGATAGATTGTTGATCTTTTTCTTGAGTTGACTCTTCATCAGTAACTTGTTGTACTGCTTTTGAATTTTGAACTGCTTTAAGAGAGGTAGATCTATTTGAGTCTGGAGCAGATTCTGATTCTTCAATCAAAATTGGCTGAATTTGTGGAGAATCTTGAAATTTCACGTTCATTGATTCTTCCACAGTCTGAGTCTTCTTGTTGAATACTCTGTAGGCTTTGCTTGCAGTTGAGTAACAAAGAAAGAAACATTCATCTGATTTTTCTTCAAACTTACCAACTCGATCATTTGCATTCTTCAGAATAAAACATTTACAACCAAATACTTGAAAATAAGAAACAATTGGTTTCTTTCCTTTAAAAATTTCATAAGGAGTTTTATCAAGAATTGGCCTTAAAAACACTCTATTAATAATATAGCAAGCAGTTGAAACAGCTTCAGCCCAAAACCTTGAAGAAATATTACTTTAAATTAAAAGAGTCACTGACATTTCTTGTAAAGACCTATTATTTCTTTCCACAACCACATTCTGTTCTGGTGTGTATAGAGAGGAGAATTTATGCTGAAAACCAGACTCATCACAAAATTTAGTAAAGTCTTGATTTTCAAACTCACATCCATGGTTTGTACGAATGCTTGAAATAGTGTGACATTTCTTATTCTACACCTTCTTAGCAAATTTTGAAAAGTGAGAGAAAGTCTCGGACTTACTTGCAAGAAAGTAGACCCAAGTAAATCGTGAATAATCATCCACTATTACTAGGCAGAACCTTTTTCCACCAATGCTTTGCGTTCTTGTAGGTCCAAATAAATCCATATGTAGAAGCTGCAATACACGATTAGTAGAAACTTTATTTATTAGTTTGTAAGAGTTTCTAACCTGTTTACCCAGTACGCATGGTGTGCATAGATCAGACTTTAAGTAATTGAGAATAGGCAATCCTCGAACAAGTTTCTTGGAAGAGATCTTGGCAATTTGCTTCATGTTGGTATGGCCAAGTTTTATGTGCCATAGATTAGCTTCATCTTGTACTGATATTAAGCACTGTGATCTTTCTTGATTCACATCCAGAAGATAGATATTTCCATGTCTACGTCCAGTAAAAGATTAAGTAAAGTCTTTACTGATTCTTGAGCACGTTCCTTCCTGGAAATTGATCTTGAATCCAGTATCGCACAATTGGCTTATGCTAAGCAAATTGTAATTTAATCATTCCACTAAGGAAACATTGTTGATTGATAGACTTCCAATTTTTACTGTTCCACGACCAATAATCATTCCTTTGTTGTTACCACCAAAAGAAAATTTTCCTCCATCTATCTGGACAAGTTTCATGAAGCAACCTGAATCTCCTGTCATATGTCTTAAGCAACCACTATCTAAATACCATTTTATCTTCCTTTTGATAGTGACCTGCAATTAAGAAGAATTCAAGCTTTCTTTGGTACCCACATCATTTTGGGTCCAGAAGAGTTAGAACAATAAACAATCTTTGCCTAATTCTCCAAACCAAAGGACATTCTTTATCAAAATGTTCTGAGCTTTGACACTTTGAACATTTTAGAGCATTTCGGCCAATAGGTTTTACAAAGACTTTCTGGAAATGGTTTTTATAAACAATTCTTATTGGTCTTTGTTTGATTCTTTCCTTCACCTTTGGGAAATCAATTAGTGGAATAGTTTCAGAAGTCATACCGAGACCTAACTTATCAAAGTAGGTTCTTTGTATTGAAAGAATCTTATCCAATTTTTCGGAACCATTTGAAAATCTTTTTGATATGTTTGAAATATCATTTTTCAAATGAGTGTTTTCTTTGGAAACAAAATCTGAGTTTTCTTTCAAGATTGTAAAGTTCTTATTTAACTTTTCAAACTTTTCTTTCCAAATTTTCTCCCGTTGCTTCAATGTAGAATTCTCCTTTTTTAATTCAGAGATCCTCTTAAGAGAGGTTTTTAGACCAAGACATAGTTCATCAATATATTTCGAAACTTTGACAAGAATTTTTAGATTACTAACCTCAAGCTCACTGTCTGAGTCTGTATCTATCTCAAGGTCTGAGTCTGAATCAGATTTTGTCATCAAACAGATATTGGCATAATCATCATCGCTTTCTTCACATTCAGTATCATTCCAAGTCTCTGCTTTGAGTGTCTTTCTGTATTTCTCAGCATTTCCTTTCCTTTTCCTTAATAGAGGACAGTTGGGTCTGATGTGTTCCTTTTTCTTGCATTCAAAGCAAATCACTTCTTTGTTGGAATCACTTCCTCTGTTGATTTGTTTTGAAACCTTTGTGAGATTTGTTTATTCCAATTGAATTTTCTTCCCTTTCTGTTCAACTTTCTGAATCTCTTTATCATGAGTGCCAATTCTTCATCATCTGGATTTTCTTCGGAGTCTGTAGCATCAGAATAATCATTAGACTTTAAGGTAATAGATTTCTCTTTTTTGAATCTTCTTCTTCGTTGGTGTGCTCTACTTCGTAAGACTGAAGAGTTCCAACCAATTCATTTACAGAGAGTGGAGCAATCCTCTGTGTCTCTCTTATTGAAATCTTTATGTAATTCCAATCTTTAGGGAGTCCACGCAGAAGTTTGTTGACCTTATATGTCTTGAGATTGGATGTCACTGATATTCAAGACCATTCACAATTTCAGTAAAACGGCTAAACATGTCAGTTATTGATTCTCCTGATCTCATCTTGAAGACTTCATATTGTCCCAAAAGAATGTTGATCATTGTCTCTTTCACTCGATCAGTTCCTTCATAGGTGATGTGAAGCCTATCCCAGACTTCTTTTGCTGTATCACAAGAGGATATTATGTTATACTCAGTAGGGGATAAAGCACAATATAAGGAATAAATGGCTTTAGCGTCAAGAGTCTATCTCTTGGTTATTTCTTCTTGAGTCATCTCGATAGAAACAGCAACTTCTTTTCCTCTCTCTGATTCTGATGCAGCAGCAGGAATGATTCATTTGTCTACTACTTCCCATTCCAAAGGATATTTCGATCTTAGGAATGCTTTCATCTTATTTTTCCATATGCTGTAGTCTTTTCCATCAAAGTATGGAGGTCTGGTGTTGCTTTGACCTTCAACCAACCCTGTAGGCAACATACTAGCCATAGATCTTTTACTCAGAAGTAAAAACACTTCTTATAAACGAGTACACAAGCTCTGATACCAATTGTTAGAACTAGTACGAGCACCTAGAGGGGGTGAATAGGTGACTAAGACGATTTTTATAATTTTAACCGAATGTATAGGCAATTTCTTTGATGAGAGACTAAGGATTTAAAAACAATAATCACTGCAAATAAAAGTAATGAAAAGTAAAAGGATTAGGGATAGAAAATCAAGACTCCAGATTTATAGTGGTTCAGCTTAGACCAAGCCTACGTCCACTCTCCCGCACAGACAGCCCTCTGGCTAGATTTCACTAAGAATCAAAAAGAGAATTTACAATCTCACGCCCTTGATTCCACAGTGTAGAGACTCTACTACACTTCCTCAAGGTCTCACCACACTTAAGTCTCTCTTTTGATTACAAGTATAGCTCGAAGAATAGAATCACAAAATAACAAGGAGATTCAGACTTTGGAATTCTTCTATCTGGCACCCTTCAACAACTTGAGCGTCTCTCTTAAATACTTCTTCATGCCTTCATTACCGTTGGCACCTTCCAAAGTTCTTCCAATCAACCCGTTGGACAGAATCAATTTAGAGAAATCTCGAGCTCTTTAAGGCAAGTGTTGATAGCCCATCAATCATGCTCACCCATACAATCAGGATCTTAGTTTCCATAAGTAGAACCTTCCAAATATAAGTTGCGAATCTAGAGAATCTAGATTATTCGAATACGAATATAAGATCTTGTAGTGCTAATTCCAGTCGAGAGATATTCCTTAACTGTTGGAGTCAAAACCATACTAGATAGAATCATAATTGAAGTTTTAACTTTATCGGTCTGGAAACTATCCATGAGAGTAGACTTCGAAACTTGAGTCTTGATATCTTCAGACTTTGGTCTTCAAACTTTGCCAGTAGAGTCTGCAAGTCTTCAAACTAGACTGATGGAAATGTTTTGTCGACTTCAAAATATATTAAGAGAATTTTTCCAACAATAGTAATGAAAATAGGTGCTTTACTTCACTCCCATAAGGTTTGAGAGCTGATCTAGATCCATGAATGTCTATTTCTCTTGAACTTAGTGACTTAGTAACTACTCCTCTTTTTTTTTTAAGGACAATAATTTATCTCAAAATTTGGTTATGTTACTTATAGATTTTTCAGAAATATCATGATTTTGGCTCTTAAATTGTGCTTAATTTTATTTATAAACATTCATATACAGATTGCAATCAATATCTTGTACAACTAAGAATGCCTGTTAGTAGTTCTCCCTTAAGGTCCTAATCCTCCTCAGTCAGCCATATATGCACAACGATACCTATCATTAGCACCTCATTCATGAGCACAATAATCCTTTTTCTTTCGTTGCCATGTACAGAAGAAGCAAGTATTTTCAGTGTAAATATTGAGGGAAAATTACATAAAAATTAAAAAAGAAAACGAAAGAGGGAGTAGAAAGCGGGACTAGGAGAAGGTGAAAGTGGCATTGGAAGCTACTCTTTCCTTATATTCGGTCAATAAATTAATCAACCTACTCATTTTCTAATTTATCTCGTGCTCTGTTCTGAAGACCAAAACTCAATAGATGCAGGGGAAGGCAGAGAGATTTGCAGAGCACACCACTTGGAGGTAACCACTTCAGGATCGAAGCACTCTCGTTAGTAGCTGAGACTTTCTAGAAAATGGCTTTAATGATCGAGAATGAAGTGTTGTAATTGTCGCGATGGATGATTCATTTGCTTGGAAATCGACTGGTACGCGCGGGACACGGACATTGTTATCTAAATGACAACATAGCAAGTGCTTGAAGAGTTTCGAACATCCCATCCTAACAATAAATACATTTCGGGCACTCAACTTTGTTAAGGAGATAAATGTCCATACCATAGAGTCGGGTCCTGCAAGAATCTCACGTGACGCTTTCCTCAAATAGATCGTGTGACGGAGTATGAGATGAATAACCTCACTTGATGCTCGAATCTTGCAGCAAATCCTACGTCATCAATAAGACATGTAACCGACCAAAACAAAAGATAAATAAATAAATAAGACATGTAATGTCACTAATACACGAAAATACTTTTGGGCACAACACAAGGACATTTTCTCGGAAAAATAGTTAAATGGGATAGAAAGCAAAGAGTGAGTTGGGCAATGCTCTCGCCTATTGGTCGAAAAGGTTTTGGAAATGGCTTAACTTGTAGTCGATGAAGTTTTGTAATTAAGCAATGAGCATTGCACATTGTAACATGAGGTCGTTAATGGTTTCATTGGATTTAAATTTGTTCGAAAAGTATACATCACTTATAATTCATTGTTGCTAGGTAAAGAAGCATGGTGGTGGGGACTTGAGAAAATTATAATAGGCGATTTGGGACACACACAGATATATATATATGAATGAAAAATGAGGTACAAATATAACACATCAATAATATCACACAAACTATTTCACACATTATTGTACTTTCGTCTTTGAGTAGTTTCAAGGAATGGAGACGCTGGTCGTGGAAGTTGACCAGACGCCCGGGGGGGGATCGAGCTTTGGATCATGAGGGCAGGTAATAGTATCTTTACAAGGAAAAGTAGAAGAACTTAGCAACATTTTAATAAATCAGTAAATCACCGATATTTTTCTACTTTTACGGTGCGATTAGTAAAATACAAACCTAAAAATGATTTTTACCAACACGTCCCCTTAATTTAATTAATGACCAACTTTTGTCAAATTTGCAGGTCTAACACTATAATATATTTATGGAAATGTAGATGAAACTAGTAAATTATGAACTTCTTTCGTTACGAGATTTATTTTTGTCAACTGAAAAATTTCTATTGTTAATGTATTGACAATTTGATATTAGCAGCATAGCAGGAGGAGTTTTGATATTTAATCACTGAATAAAAAGATGGATTATTAGTTATAGAAAAGGTACAAAATGATGGATTGAAAATCTTAGTTTTACAAAGCAAACATATTTTCAACAAAACAAAAGAGAAATACTTTCCTATACATTGAAACTTTCTGATGAACTAGGTTTGCTAGTTCTTTTCTTTAACTTGTATATTTTATTTTGGGTCTGTAATACTTAATTTTCAAATTTTCAAATTTTCTGATGAAAGAGGGGAGGAAAAGGTTGATAAATTTTTTCCTTTTGTCTCCTTTCCCTTTTACATTAAATAATTAGGTCAACTTTTATCATATTCAATGACAACAAGGTATTATTTTCCTTCTCTTACGTGATTCAAGGAACAGGGAAGCTGATACAAGATTCTGATATGATGCTTCAGAGAAATCATTCTATTGATAATATCAACATTGATCAGAATGCCTCCTAAATACATCAAATCTCATGAGCCATCAAGTAAGATCGTTCATCCTAGATAAGCTATCAATGACTTTTACTAGCAAATATGAGTTATAATTATCTCGAAGTAATACTTTTGAAGAATGATTTGCTTCCTTCTTGAAATCCGTTTGGTTTTGTTTACTCCCTTATGCAAATTTTTTCCATTTCATATTATCCATGAGCATGCTCAACTTGAATAATAATTGCTTCAAATAAGCCATATGTATTCTTTAGAAAATCCCTCAAGCTTCAATTATCTCCTTCCCTTAACAATTCTTTTCATGTCAAATCATCGGCATGTTTTTGATACACTACTATATTTCTTCAAAAGATTCATTGGCCATTTTGGATTCCTTCATCAGATTAACGTTTCAAATTTGACCAAGGGCTGAAAATCGATCAAGTTCATCCTGTCTAGAAAAATTATCTTCTTTCATTCAGGCATTAGATTTTTTACTCCAAGCAAGGTGTTGATGCTCGTTTGGAACTTCGAATTAGCAAGATGTACTATATCATGCTAAGTAGGATAGAAGAAGGGATGGCATTTTGATCTGGGATATATAAACTAAAGAGAACCACATGTGGAGGTGGTTCTGACATGAGACTATGAATGAAGTGACCGTGTAAAGTGGACCCTTTGTTTTGTCACCGGAATGAAGGCAGAGCTGGGCGCTATTCTTGCTTTGTGAGAGTTGTGGTGTCAAGACCGCTATGAAAGATGACGATTCCTCACCGGCACCTCGCGGCATGATTTGGTCCTAATAAATTTGGGGGATAACAAGTTGATCTCATGATATAGCCCTGATCTGCAGGAGCTGTTAATGCCTTTCTTGGTGATAGTTTTTCAGTTTTTGAGTGGCTATTTGAATTGATGCAGTTCATGAAGGTTGCAATTTGTAATTATTGTTCTTGACAGTTCTGGCAGCTTGAGACTCTGGAACTATAACCATCCAACTCCTGATTTGTTGAAGGAATGACACTTGACAGCAATGTCCTTATGAACTTGAGAAAAATATCAATAATGATTATGTGATTCCTAATGCCGAAGATTGCGAAAGAATCATCGTATGCCCCAGAAGATAGATTATTATGAGCCATACTTGGCATTCAGGTATCCACTTCAAAGGAAACTTGTCTAAATCTACCTATAGGTGGCATATCCCTACTGGTTTTCCAAATTAATCCCGCGGAGACATATAATTCAGAAGAATATGTGAGTGATTCATATACAACATCTCTTTCTAGATCAACCGGAAGAGGTATGCATAAAAGTATTTGCCCCGAGGAGAAATCCTCGAATTCCGTCTACCAACTTGATCTTGTTGCCCCTGGCAACAAACATGCATGAACCATTTCCCAAAGTATGTGTTCGGAAAGCCCAAAGTCTCGATAGTTAGCTCTCGGTCTTCCGGTTGAAAAACAATGTCAATGAAGACGATGGTGAAGTAAGACCAAGCTCATGAGCTTATTATCCTAGGTCGGAACAAGTTGATAGGATCCCTTAAGCAGTGGTAATTCGAAAGATTTCCCAGGGGAAAAATAGAGATGTCTCCTATAATCTAAGTTAGTGAAAATTTAACAATTTCCATTCGAAATTCTTTTGTTCTAGAGAGAACGTATTTTGATAACTAGGACAGTTGCTGGCTTGATGTTAGAAAGCTATTTGTCAATGATTCAAATGTCATTTTTGGTTGCCCTTACGGTAAAATCAAATTCTTTCACCCCGATCATGAGAATGTTCGCATTAGCTAATTAAGTACCCATTGGGTACTACCCAAGTACAGAGTACCACGTTTGATCCGCACTATATGGCATTCGAAATTAGCTAGGCGGATCTTGGGTTTTGAACTCCATGGTCGCTGCAGCTTCTGGTTTCTGCAATTAAAATTGAACTCCATAATCAGCTTTCATAACTCTTCCAATTCTACAGGAAAGGAAAACAAAGGCACCTTTCATTTTCCTTTTTCCCATTTGTTGCAACAGAACAAAGACAAACCGCCGGAAGGGAAAAAAAAATCAAAGAAGAAAGGGATGATCACGAAGTGAGTGAAGGGATCAGAGTTGATATATCCGTGGAACGTGGACAGAGAGATTCAGGGCTTGTGGAGGTAACTGCCGGCAAGCAGCGCAGCTTCCATGACAATGGAGAGGACGTCAACATCCTCGACTCGGCATTTGCTTCCTTTAAACGTTCTCCCTCTGGAGTTCTTGAAGTTGGTCATGCAGTTCAGTAAGTTTTGGCTGCATTTCTGGCTCAAATAGTCATCTGCACAACACCCCGCCAGGTCTCAGTGTCACAATTCCAATATTTCTATGAGGACAACACGACCTGCTCTATGAATAAAAGTTCAAATTGAACAATCACGCGATATGATTTCATCGCCATCACTTAGCACATTTGACGAGCTAGAGTATTCGTTGAAGTTATTGTCCCTGACCGGTCCACGAGAAAGAGAAAATCTAGACATGCGCTTTTTGTAATAAAAAGCAGATGTTGATGTCATTGCCCTCACAAGAGCATTTACTCCCTCACAATCTCCTACCCCAGACCTCATAAAAGTGATTAAAGTTGGCTCATGAATGAAGAGATAGTTTAATGACATTGTGGAAGAGGAGAGCCCTCGTAGGCACATTGATCTTACTCATGTCTCTTCTTTCTTTTGACCCATTAGTCCCTTATGCCCTTTTCTCTATCTCCACTCCATAATATGCTTTTTCAGGAATGTGAATCCATGCATGTATAGACGAGTAAAGCTATTATTCACCAACGAAAATGGCTTCCACAATCGTCCTCGTAAAATACATCCATGCAAACACGCGGGCCACTAACTAGTTATATCAATCGATTCAATGAAGAAAAGTTGAAGGAATTGATGCCGAAACTCACTGTTTTTGGCTTGAATGCAGACGCCGTGCTTCATGCAGCAAGCGTCAAGGCCGTCATAGGGCCTCTCCTCCGGACATCCGCTGTACAGGAGCCCGCAATACTCGCCATATCTCAGGAATGGAGGCACTGTGTCATTTTCAATGATAATTCTTTTTATGTTCAATACTAATTAATCAATCACAAAAAAAAATCCAATTTAATTGACAAATCCTCATCGCATCATGCCCCAAAAAAATTGATTTTCTTTTTTTCTGGAGAAAAGCAAGCATCACTAGATATTTGAGCATAACTCGGCTTCGCATTTCCTGCTACAGTCTTTGCTCTGCAAAATTATTGCAAAATCATTAATTCGAATAAGAAAAAATGTTGCACCTGGTAATTATTATAATTATTGTGACCAATAATCATGTTTTGGGTGAATTGGATAGTTTCAATTGTATACTACCATAACCGTGAGTTAACCACGTTCTTTACGAAAGAGAGTTTTTGTCAGTTATCCTTTTATTTGTTAGTTTTCGTTTTAATTTGAGTGGCTATTCTTTTTTTTTTTTAATGAAACAAAAAGAGATTTCTTAGTTTACATGAAGGAACAAATACACAAAGAGTTGTATCTCTATTGAAAAATGCAGGGGAGGCAAAGAATGTGAACGCTGTCGTTGGTGGAATTGAGATTTTCTAGAAATGGCTTAAAAACGTGGACAATGAAGCTTTGTAATTGCAACAATGAACGCGTCCTTTCTCAAAATCGGTGAAAAAGAAACAGCTCAGCTGCCCGTCCAAGTGATTGCGTACAAATCTATTAGACTAAACTGTACATTCAATATACATCGGAATACAGAAATTCCTACATGACTCTCTCTCTCTATTCTCTATTCCTACCCTTAAGGAAGACATTCTATCATTTCTATTGTTAACACAATCAAACAGTACAATATGTGAAATTCCTAACATAGCATGGAATCGGAGTATTTTAACTTTGGGAATCAGCTAAAAAATACTCACTACCAATCATAAGATTATGCCTAGGACATCAAAATTGATTTGAAGAAAAGAGTCCAAGAGAAAGTGATGATTCCTCCAAGTCAAGTATTAGGCTGATTAAAGATGCGAGAAAGCCAAGATAATTGAGAATGATTGGTGTCATCGAAGGATCGCATAGTTGGATCTTGAATGTCCAGTCATCTTAGTTCTTTATTTTTGGCAGAAATATGCCTCGAAAAGATCATAAAATATTATTAAAAAGTTGGAAGTCAAGATGATTAACCTAGGATATATCAAAAGTAGTCAATAGAAAAAGAAAATCAATTTCTTAACAATGATAAACTTCTCCAATTATATTTGTCGGTTCTAATGGTGAATCAGGTTTGGAACAAATGTAGATACCATTTTCATTGGAAAATCGTCTTGAGGTGAACTTGGAGTGAAATTCTTTCTAAAAGTAGATATCGTTTTTCATACAATTTTGTTGAGCATGGATGTATGGTGGTAGTGATGCGTGAAAGTTATATTAGACAACTCGAGACATACATGTATGAAAATGAGGTACAAATATAACACATAAACACAATAATTGTCACACGATTATTACACACATTCTTAATGAATAGTAAAATCTCTCACTTACTATTACAATTTATTTTCTTGCATGACACATAAAAACAAGTATAGAGCAAACAAGCTCATGTGATCACGCACTCAACGGACAAGCTGCCTCTCCGCTTTTTCTCTTTATTTGTGAAGCATTCTCAACTTCTATTTCGGGCCTTTCCAATGCCCCTATTTTTTATTTTTTTTGGTTAATACCTTGAAAAACCCCAAACTGGTACACTTGTGACAAATTTACCCCAAACTATTTTTTTGTCCATGAAAAACCCCAAATTGGTATACCTATGACAAATTTACCCTGACTGACCATAAAAAAACCATAAACTAGTACATTTATGAAAAATTTACCCCAAATTAATTTATTCAACCGCAAAAAACCCTAAACTGGTAAATTTGTGATAAATATACCCTCTGTTAAATTGGATTAATACCACAAAAAAATTACAAAAATTGTAAACTGTGACAAACTAAGCATAAAATCCCAAATTGATATATCAATCAACTATCACGTATCATTTAACTTAATAATTTAACAGTAAAATTTAACGAAAACTAACATATAGTAAATTTGTCACAAGTGTACTAGTTTGGAGTAAATTTGTCAAAGATATACCAGTTTGAGGTTTTTTGTGGTTAAAAAAATAGTTTGGGGTAAATTTGTCACAAATGTACCAGTTTGAGGTTTTTCAGGGTATTAACCCTTTTTTTTTCCACTCAAACATGTCATTTCATTTCATGTACATAAAATAGAAGAACAACCTAGATGGGCATCGAAGCAAAAAACAGCCAAAAGAGATTGTGGGGGTAGACACCCAGCTTAAAAGGGAGAAATGCTTCATTCATGAATGATGATCTATTTCAAATTCAATGCCTTGGCAAATTGAAAATTTTGGATATGCTATGTATTGATTCCTGCCAATCCCTCATAAGACTCAACATTTTGCAATTAACACTTATGGTGGAATTACTAGTCACTGAATGCAAAAATATAGTCGAAATTAAATGCCTTGAGAGGTTGAAAAAATTGAGAATTTTGAGTATCCAGGGGTGCGAGTCCATTGAAATATTACCACACCTCTCGCTCTTCGATAACCTCCTACATTTGGGCATTGGAGGGTGTTGGAAGCTTCATGACGTTCAGGGCCTGGAGAAAGTCAAAGATGTGTTTAGAATCTAAAATGAGGGATCAACCGCAAGGCCTCAACAAATTGTCCATACCTGTCGAATTTCGGAGGTTTTACGGAATGACGGGGGGTCAATTTTGGATGAATTTTTGGAAATCACAGAGCTTGAGAAATCAAGGCGTCTAAATTCTAGTAGATGTTCAGCGATGCATCTTTGTTGGAATATCGTTCATTGCGCTTTTGCAGCAGGGAAACAATTGGTTCATGAAAATAAGGCTCCGACCTATTGAGCGCTCTGGCCACAATGTCGGAACGATTCGCATGTTTTTTCAAAGGTAAATAAAAGCAGGTCACGCTATTCATTGTCGAGATGTATCGCCTATTTCATCAACATTTCCTCCTTTTGCGAAGCCATCCACAAGCGTCCCCTTCTGAGTTTTGAATGATGCAGGCGATTGCTCCTTCGATGGAGCTTTCGACGAAGGGATCCATCAATGTTGACCTCTAAAGATCCAACCTTTGGGGGGTTTCCAATTCTCAGAAGAGGTGGGAGCGTCAAGTTGCGATTTTTTGCTTTGAATTTCGTCTCGTGTAATTGCCGAGAGAAGTTAGAGCTCCTTCTAGTGCTCAAACTGGGTCTGGGGGGTTTCTTTCGAAAGATAAAGTTGTCACGGGAAGTCCAAATAAACCAAAAGATGGTTGCTACAAGCGCCAGAGAAGGTTGGTTTGTTTGTGCTTTTAAGGAATTGCATTAGCCATATCTCTAGTCTGCTTAACCCTGGGGAGAAACCCAAATGTTTAGTGATGGTTGAGCCCATATGTCTCGCGTCCAAGGACGAGAGAAGGAGATGCTTTGTAGATTCCACCTGGTCTTTACACAGTGGGCAGTTAGGATCCGGTACTATTTTTCGCTTGTGTAAGTTCTCCATTGTGGGTAGACTATTATGACATGCATTCCATTGGAAGAGCTTAATTTTAGGGATTGTTTGCATTTTCCAGGTCTTATTCCATAAAGCCCGAGGAGCCGGGAAAGATGAGGAGGCCATTGGAGCTTTTCAGATATTCTCGGTAAGTCTTATGTAATTGTAGCCATTCTTTACTAAGTAATTTCCTGATGATGGATATATCCACACCAGTTTGTCTTGAATAGAGTGGGTTCTTAGAGGAATAGCCAGAATTTCCTTCACAGTCTCCTCTTCGAAAATGTTTCGAAGAAGAGATTCATTCTTTTCTTCGTGGTTTATAAGCTCTACTACCTATTGTGGGTCATTTTCATACCTTGGCCCTCCAGTTACACCTCTTTTCAACCATCTGTCCTCTTTGATACTGATTGCTTATCCTGATCCCACTATCCCCATTGAAGATTATGAGATTGAGTCTCTTCCCTCTATTAAGCTTTGCCAGCCCCAATAGAGTCTATACTCTTTTCCAGCATGCTAGAAACTCCTTTTTGGGAAATAAATCCCTTTAAAAATTTGACCCTACAAAGAGGAAGACTGGTGCATTAATCTCCAGACTTGCTTTCCTAGGAAAGCCTTGTTAAGAGAAAGTAAATCTTTGAATCCCATGCCTCATTGTGTTTCCTTTGCTTCAAGAAATCCCAACTCTTCCAATGAATACCAGAGTGAGATTCTTCGCTTTTCCACAAAAATGCTGTCATTCTCTGTGCAATCACTTTACATATGGAAACAGGATTCTGGAAAATTGACATTGGATATTGAGGAAGAGCTTGTGCTATTGTTTTTTTCAGTAATATCTCCTTCCCTACTTTAGAAATTAAAGATTCCTTCCAACATTCTAGTTTTTTGTTAACTCTTCTAAGTATTTAGGCAAACATATTCTTCTTAGACTCTCTCCAATCTAAAGGAATTCTAAGGTATTTTCCCGTTTTATCCAATTTAGGGACATGCTGTTTATTAGCCATATTGACTCTTAAGGTCTGCAGACACCCTGAGTTGAAGAATATTCCTGATTTGTTTAGGTTTATCTCCTGTTCAGTAGCAAAACAATACTAGTGCAGTACATCTGATAGTGTTCTTCAATTCTCCCATCTAAAAAGAAGATAAGAGTCATCCGCAGATAGGAGATGTGATATGGTAGGGCAAAAAGAGTTAAGCTTAATAACCTTTATACTACCATCCTCCAGTGTTTTCTTCATCATAAGTAATAAAACGTAAACAGATAAGGGGATAAAGGATCACCTTGCCAAAATCCTCTGGAAGGCTGGAAGTAAGGGAGAGGATTCCCATTAAATTTAACATTGAATGAGACTAGAGATACACGTTGCATAACCCATGTAATCCACTTTTCATCATAGCCCAGTTTTCTTAAGCATTTCTCCAAGAAATCCCATTCTACTTTGTCATACGTCTTTTTCATATCAAGTTTCAAAACCGCCTGGAATTTTTTTCCTCCTCTTCTTTGCTCTTAGATGTTTCAACACTCCATGCACTATCATGATATTGTCTTGGGTAAATCTCCCACTCACAAAAGCACTTTGCTTTTGAGCTATCAATTTCGATAAGCAAGATTTGAGTCTATTGGCTGCTACCTTAAATATCATTTTGTAGGCAAAATTGCACAAACTTATAGGGCGCAATTGATCAAGAGTTTCTGGGTTAGGAATTTTTGGAACTAGAGTAATGTGGGTTCTATTTAAATCATGATTCTTTTTTCTTGATATGAACAAATTCTTAACTGCTACAGATACTTTGAACTGAAGAGTCTCCCAGTTGGACTGAAAAACTTTCCCATTAAAGCCATCTTGTCCAGGGTCATTTTACATTTCCTACTTGATAAGACAATTTTTCTTGATAGCCCACCATGGTACTTTTTAATCACTAAATAAAAAGATGGATTATTAGTTAGAAAAGGTACAAAATGACAGATTGCAAAGACTTCACAAGCATGTTTAATGTTTCATTCCTGTCCAAAGTTATTGTTTATATCAACCAAACACATTTCAATACAACAACAAAAAAATTAGAAATGAAAAATAATTTAATTTTCCTTTACATTGAAAACAAGAACTATAAACCTTTTCAGGACCAAAGGGCCCCTTACAACTTCATTTCGGTTTTGCTAGTTCTTTTCTTTAATTTGTATTTTCCATTTTGGGCTGAAAAATACTTAATATCCAAAATTTTAAATTTACTGGTGAAAGAGGGAAGTGTCGATAATAATTTTCTGTCTTCTTTCCCTTTACATAAAATAATTAGGTCGAATTTAGTCAGTTTCCCTGACAATAGGGTATTGTTTCCCGCTCTTAGGTGATTCAAGGAACGGGAAAGCTAATCGAGGAGGATGACGTGATGCTTCAGAGAAATCATTTTCTTGACAATGCCAACAATGATCAGAATGCATTCTATGTACGTCAGATGTCATGAGCCATCAAATAAAGATTGTTTGTCTTGGATAAGCTATCAATTACTGTCCCAACCAAATCTGAGTTATAATTTTCTCAAAGTACTACTTTTGACGATTGATTGGCTTCCTCCCTTGAAATCTATTTGATTATGTTTGTTCGCTTGTGCAGATACTTTCAATTTCATATTTTCAATAAAGATGCTCAATTGGAAGATCAATTGCTCCAAATGAGCTGTATGTACTCTTCAGGAAATCCCTTAAGTTATCTCAGCTCCTTAACCATTCTTTTTTATAGTAGATAATTAGCATGTTCTGATACACTGCTATATTTTCTTCACAAGATTTCCTGGTCATTTTGTATTCATTGAACAGATTTACATGTCAGATTTGACCAAGGGCAGACTAATAATCAAAATCATCCCATTTGGAAAAATCATCTTCTGATTTTATGTTATAATCATTCAAGCATTATCATTTTTATGCTGTGCAAGGTGGATTTGTTCCATCGATGCTCATTAAGGGCATCCAAAATAGCAAGATATACTATATTGTGCTATACACGATAGAAGAAATGATGTCATTTTGATCTGGGACATGAAACCCAAAGAGAACCATATGGTGGAGGTGGTTCTGTTGTGAGATTAGGAGTGAAGTGCCTGTGCAAATGGACTATTTGTTTTGGCACAGGAATGTAGGCAGAGCTGGAAGTTGTAATTGCTTTGCACGAGTGTGGTGTCAAGACTGCTCTGGAAAGATGGAGTTTCCTCACTGGCACATCAGGGCATGTTTCGGTGCTAATCGATTCTGTGGATAACAAGTTGATCTCATCATGTAGCGTTGATTTGCAGGAGCTGTTAATGCCTTTCTTAGTGAAAGTTTTTAAGTTTGTTGAAGCAGCTAATCGTTTTCTTGGAATGTAGGTTGCTGAAGTATGACAAGGAAGATATGCGAGGATAGGGGTGATGCTACGTCATGGAGACGCGAGTGCAGTCCGATGGTTTCATGTAGAATCAAGCTGCACGTTTCACATATTCCACTGCTTCGAGGACGGTTATGAGGTATATTTTCCCTAGAAGCCTAATTGAGGGTTAAAATCCTTTTAGACTAAGCCTCAACTTTAATGATATTGCCCAACAATGCAGGTTGTGGTGAGAAGATGCAGATCTCTTACATTGGTGTTTCTCTGTCCCGATTGGGGTATGAACAATTTCAATTGGTTCTTGAGAGGATTCAACTTTAGAGAACTGGTGGATGCAAATGCTAACAAACATGGAGGCTATCTGTTTACCTGTGCCTACAAGTGGAGATTGAACATGGAAACGGGGGAAGTTCAGGAGTCGAATCTTACAGGCACCAAATTCTCTCCAGACTTCCCTTTCATAAATGCCAAATTCACTGGCTTGCGTAACAGGTATGGTTATGCTCAAGTCATCAATTCAGAGCAAGCTCTGAAAGGGGTAATGCAATGCCAGTCTGTACTCTCGAGTCCATGTCCACTTGCCCAAAGTAGCGCATGGGATTGGTTTCCTATTGTTTATGCGTTACTCATTTGATTCAGGAATGGCTAAATATGGAGGTCTTGTGAAATTATACTTCGACGAACCTTGTCCTGGGCTGTCTGACTCTGAGGTATTACTGAGTTTTTTGAGTCATTCTAATTATCCATTGTACATGTCGAAATGTACCTCACTGCAGCCTCGAATTAGAGAGGAAGATATCACAAGAAGTTGATGAAGGTTGGGTACCATAATTTCAAGAAGGATAGCTTCTGCAGCAGGTGTGTTCTTGTCCCTACGAAAGATGGTCTTGGAGAGGACAGTGGTTGGATCGTCTCTTGGGTACATAATGAAGAAACAGATGTGTTCCAGGTTAAGTTTAAGAGTTTCAATGCAATCATCGTGTAGGTTTGCCTACCGGTAAAGATGTTTGATGTGATTTTGAAATCGTGGAATTTGCAGGTTCTTGTGATTGAAGCGCAAAAGTCTAAAGGTTGAGCCAACGGAAAAAATCACTCTGCCTCAAAGGACACCTTATGAATTCCATGGTACCTTCGTCTCGTCTTTATCCCGAATCGATGATCGGGGACACCACATCTCATGTACAAGGCCCTACTTTTCTCATCAGATGATAGGTTTTTTGCCTTTAGCATGTGATGTTCTAACTTTCTTAGTCTAGTTTTGTGCTAACATTTCCTGCTTATCAGTAACTTCATCCGCCCTCAAAAAGTAGGGAGCTATGAGACTGGCTACCTCGAACCGCATCGCTCTTTAAGCTACCGTACCCAATAAAAGTCAAGCATGTCTATCCAGAGACTCTACTATAAGGCCATTGGCTGGAATTTTACCCACTCATCAAGTTCTAGAGTACTCAAGTAATTCAGAGGCTCTTTGAGCGTATCCAAGATTTTTGTTGCATGTACAGAGAGGAGAGGTTTAGTTGCTTCTTGAAAATGGATATTTTAATAGTTTCCTTTCAAAGGTAAATAAAACAGGTCGCATTATTCATTGTAGAGGTGTGTTGCCAATTTCATCAGCATCTCCTACTTCACAAGACGATTTTTCTTGATAGCTGGCTACGGTACTTCGTAATCACCAAATGAAAAGATGGATTATTAATTCAAAGAAAGTACAAAATGATGGATTGCAAAGACACAACAAACATGTTCAAATTTTGTTTCCTATCCAAGGTTCTTTTACCATCCAAACAGATTTTCAAGAGGAAAAAAAAATGAAGAATATTTTTATTTTTCCTTTACATTGAAAAGGAAAACTAAAACCCTTTTCATAAACCAACTTCAATTTGGTATGCTAGTTCTTTTCTTCTTTGGTGTTTTTCATTTAGGGCCAAAAAATGCTTAATATCCAATTTTTTTTTTTTTTTTTTTTACATTTATTGATGAAATAGGGAAATGGATACAGAAATTTTCTTTTTGTCTACTACTTTCCCTTTGTATAAAATAATTAGGTTGAAATTAATCATTTTCCATGACGAGAGGGTATTGTTTACCTTCTATTGTGTGATTCAAAATATTTAGAATTGAATTGATAAGAATGCATAACTTTAAGGCCTTTTAGACAATTTTTGCTACCTTAATTAGATAGAGTAAAAGTCCCACCAAACGACGCACATCAAGGAACGACAGGCATTAAATTCATATGTTGTTGGGTGTATTTTCTCATGAGAGAATATTAGTTGGTCCCGGAGCATTAGTCAACGTGATTCCGAACTAATCATGAAGCACCACATGGACTGACGAGGCGCTATGGGGCCAGCTCGTCAAGATGAAATTTCTGCATAAAAAATAATCATCTTTCTCTCTCATCATGCCTGCTCTCTCTCTCTCTCTCCTTTGCAAGAGTTTTGTGCACATTTATTATATTTTCTCAACTCTCTTCTTCGTTCTTTCCTTCTAAGAAGAAAAGAAGCCATTCTCTCAAGCAAGTGAAGGCTTTCAAATTTTGAATCTCTACTTTCACACTCATTTGCTACGCCACGCTTGTTATTGCAGCTGCAGCTTTCGTCAGGTGGCCACTCCCTGCCGTCGCACGACGCTTGCTCCATCTTTCCTCCTGTCGTTTCCTGTATTGAAAGAATGGAAGCTTTGGCTCGAGTGTTGCACAATATTGGTAAATTTGTCGACCCACATACCCAATATTCACCATGAGCTATACATAACTCGCATATTTATACACCATTACACCATGTTTCATCAATGTTAAGTGTTATATAGGATATCAATCAGAACACGGTAAAGGGAACCCGCATTCCTCCCATGTTATGCTAAATAGAGTTTGCCCCTCCTTTCCCTGCCTCTTGGGCTGTCAAAGCGCGGAACAGTAGAAAAATTGGAACTAAAGGCCTAACTTCTGCAAGGCTTGCTCTTATTTCTTCTAGTTCTTCCTCGTCATCAACACCCTCAACTACCGCCTCGTCCTACAAATTCCAAATTCATTGATACATGAAAAAAGTAAGAATGCAACATTAATTTTTTTCTCAATTAGCTTCCTACCGGGGAAATAAAAGAATGACCGAAAATAAGTTCCATCAGTAAGGGAACTAGCAGATATACCTCTTCTGCAGTAGATTGATTGGTTAGGTTGATTGGTTGAGCAGATTGCTTCACCTTTTGCTTCCTCACTGCCTCTGGAAGTTGAGCAGCTGTCTCACCGGCTATGGCTGTCAAGACCTTATCGACCTCTTCATCTATCTCCTCTTCCGTGTCCTCCGTGTTGAGAGCTGTGTCAACCGCATCATTCACAAATTCTACTATCGAACGAACCTATATATCATATAAACAAACGGCATTCAGCTATCAAATATATACCTCTACTATTCGTATGCCACAAGATGCAGGCTACTTCACAACCCATTGTTTTCACAACTTTACAATGAGAAGTAACAAAAATATTTCACAATTTGCACTTCCAACTTTTTTCCACTTCGCAAGTCATATTCCAGCAAGTGAGCAAGAAATGGAGAACTAACATTCCCAAATTGCTCATGATAATGTTCCTGAATTGTGCATTATAAGGTCATGTTGACAGAGTGGTTCATTTCATTATCTTATTTCTCATCCACTCATGAAGGTTCAAACTATCAGCATAATTTGAAAATGATAAAGCCGAAAAGGAGACAAAGTTTCCATTGTCTCTCAACAACCACATATTATCAGAAAAAGCTTGAATGTAGGCATCATTCATCATTCTGAATATGAATGTTGACAACAAAAGGAATATTAACGTGCAAATACACAATTGACAAAACCCCCATAGGAGAGAGTGCATTATGCATATTATAAAATCACATCAACTGATACAGGATCAACTGACATAGGAGATGTAACTTGATAACAGCCATTTCAGGACCTTTCACAATGTCATTAACAAGCTTCATAACCTCAGAATTCTCATACAAGTGCGCCACCGTCCGAGCAATTGCTGAAAATACAATCAAAATAAGTTGGTTAAATTTTCACTCCCTCTCTCCCCCTCCTGCGTATGAATACACTCTCTCCCTTCTTTTCTCGTGTGTTTCGGCTTCCAAAGATGGGTGTGACTTCTCCTCAAAACCACGGGCAGTTTTTTTTGTCAGCTCCCATAAGAAAACATCCCTTCTCAAAACCAGTTGCCATGCTCGCTATATATCCTGAACTGAGCTTTTTTTTTTTTTTTTTTTTTAAAGAGGAATCTTGCACTGCATGGATGAGGCTTTCCGGGAACTTGGTGTTGCATTTTCGGGATTTCTTGAGATTTGACTGACTTAGGACTTAGGTATGTCCTTTTTATCTGTAGGGCTGCGTGGGAATGCCTCTGCTTTTTCATTACAGGGGAAAAAAGTCTGGTTCGGGGCATTTGGCCAGGTAAAAAAAAGTGTCTTTATTGGCAAAATCGAGAATAGGAGATTCATTTCTGAGAGGGAAGGAAGATTCATAGCGGCGAACTGAAGATAAAAATATGTCTTTTGATGGAACCCGATGGCTTAGGTGGCGTGATCTTCGGACGCCTTTGGGAACTGAAGATTCGTTGATGGAACCCAGACGGAGAGAGCCAAGCTCGAGAACGAGAGAATGGTGCTTCTCATCCCCCAGAAGGAGCTCCAATCTGCTCGATCTTCAACAGCAGCAGCAGCATTCATTCAACAAAAGGAGCGGCGGCAGCGATGAGGGTTGAGAGGCGAAGGATTCTGGAAGAAACTAAAAGCAAAAACTCCGGCTCACGCAAAGCCTTCGCCCCCAATTCAAAAGTTGTTTCGATTGTGTCTTTCGTTCGACCTCCGTGATCGGGCCGAGGTCCGGTGGCGCCGGCAGCGTGCGACCGGACGGCGGCTCTGCAACCCGGAAGAAAGCTCCGACCACCAACCCAACGGTGGCTGATTCGAAGGTGGAGACGCTGTGTGACTTGCTCGATGGAGGATTGATAGCTTTGGACCCTATTCTTACAACAAAATTCGAGTCTTTCGAAATGGGCATCGGGAATTAGTTGGTACTCCATCGATCAGTTAAATTTTGCTCTCTTTATGCTTGTTTTTTTGGGATACACTTATTGGTGGAGAGGAATCACAACATGTGTGTCTGCTTGTTCCATGAGTTATGGAAGATTTCTAAAGAACAACCACCTCTCGCTCAATTCGTAGCGCATGCTGGCAGACTTTTTAATGAATTTTGTGTGGTATGTTCTGAATTGTTTTAATTGACTGCAAAATGGAAAGTGGTATGTGCAAATCTGATGCCAGTGGATGCCTTAAAGCTTTTACTTCATTTTCAACGACTGAAAAAAGGGCATTAGCAATCACGGCATTTTCTTTTTTGTCTCTGTTAGTTCTCTGTAATTGGGATGTGCTTCGAGCTTTCCCTTTGTTCAATACTTTTCTTTCTGCTTGGATGCTTTTTCGTGCCTGATATATCTAGGAGACTGAGGTGATTTGTGTAGTTCCCTTCCTTTTCATTCAGATGTAAGTTCTTTGGCTGCACTTGATGATTGTGTGTAAGTTGACTAGGAGAAGTTGAATTGACTTGTGAAAAAGATTGATTAGCCTACTGTTGTTTGCACTTTTCAGCTAGATCGAGGATTAGAATTCTATAACCACGACAGGCCAACAAAAGTTGGTTCTTTCTTGACACATAGATCACCAAAACCACCGACCAAGATAACCCATGTAGGATCTGTGAGATGAGGTATCAAATGTTAAAGCTACTACTAGATTGTGTTTCCTGCGTATAAAATGCAGGTACCTGTGTGGTCTGCCTTCTGGTTTTTGGAGTGCTTTTGGTGTGGACTTTATGCAAGAACATTCGCCATAGTTTGGATCCCTGACCTACATAATGCAATACAAAGAGGAAAATGATGTTTTGTTGCTAACTTAAGGTCTCTAAACTCTCATCATCATATCCAAAGATAATTTATCAATTCCCTATGATTGGCCACCATTGTTCAATTTTTTTAAAAGATTTTTAATCCTTGTACTGATCTTCTGTACATCTTACTCTAATATTTGGTTCAAGTCCATTCATTCATCAGTGATTTTTTTAATATATCTTGCCTCATGCTGTCGAAATATTCTAAATCTCCTTCTCTTTCATACCTGTCTTTTTTCTTTTGTTGTTTTTTCTCCGACTTTATTGGGCAGGAATTTGTTTTTAGATAGAAGATGGCAACCCCAGAAGAAAACAACAATGTGAAAACTCTTGAAACACAGCCCAACAATTTGAGAAACAAGAAGTCCATCATCTAGGAACACTTCACAATAGAAATTGTGAGTCCTGGATGCAGAAGGGTGTGCTGTAAGCAGTGCAAGCAAAGTTTCGCCTATGGCACAGGCTCAAAGGTCACTAACACCAGCCAGCAAAGTAAGTCGACACAATGCTTCAGGGGTAGTCATGCTCTGGATCATGGAAGGCATTAAGATGGGTCACAGTGCCTCATCAATTTTTACAAACCTTAAAATGATTTTACCAACATTCCAGTGAATAAGTTAGCAACCAACTTTTTCTCAAAATTTACAAGTGTAGCACTCTGACAAATTTACTAATATGTCAATAAATTAGTAAGTTCGTAACTTCTTTCATTATGGAATTTATTTTTGTCAACAGAAAATTTTCTATAGTTAGTGTTAACAAATTTTTTTTGGTCATAAGCAAGCTTTTCATTCACCAAGTACAGGCCCAATTACGTGAGAAAAGGCATCAATTAGTTTCCCCTCAAAATCATGGCAGACACACGCCATGGAACCTTTGGAAGATCCTTCGTGGAAAGTTCTGTCGATGTTTGGCTTGAGGACTCGGTGGTTTCCATCTTATGGGTAAGTGTCCTGGATTGTTTCTATTCTCTGATTCTCGGCCATTCCATTTCAAGAGATTCATAAGCATAGCCATGATAGACACCATTGTTGTTGCAGGATCTAGTAAGTGATGCTTGAAAATAGAGTAATATCTTTATGTCCTAATGTGCCAAAAAGTGACTGAGATTAGTTCGAAAGATGGGGGCTTTGAGGTGGTTAACGATCTTCAATGGCCATCCTTCAATTCAAATAACTTCCTGATTTCAAATCTGAATGCCGATCTCAGAGGCCAACCTTGTCTGTTTCGTCCTTTGACAAAGAAGGAACAGATGTTTGACAGTTTCAGGTTCCTTTTTGCAAAGAGGGCATGTCGACTCAGGTACAATCTTCCTTCTAAATAGGTTTTCTCTTGTGGTAGGGCATTTCGGCACACACTTCACATAAACACCCTTACTTTGGGTTGAGTCTTTAGATTCCATGCCTTAGTCCAAAGGGCTTTTGGAGTTTGGTAGGACGATGAGGCTTGATTTGCTTCATGCTTAGTCTCAATGTCCTGGAGTTGGTTGTAGCCACTTTTAACAGCATAGCCTCCTGCTTGGTTGTGTGTCCAGGCTAGCTAGTCTTCATCGGTGTTAAGAGTGGGATAGCTAGAATATCATTTACTAAATGCTCATCAAAACGAGAGAACAGCATGTTGTGCTCATTCTATTGCGCTTCCTCAGCATTTCTATCACCCTATTTAGCCAGTATATTCTTGAGTGCATACCCCTGTACATTTCTCCTTGTTTCCACAGATCTTCAATTGCATTTTCAGTTGCTGCATCTTGTCCCTGTCATGATGCAAGCTCAGCTCATTTGTTGACTCCTAAAGCTCCCTATTCAAGCAGTTGATCTGACTATTAACATTAGAGAACTTCCGCTTGCTCCACTTCTTTAGGGCCTCTATTCCTTTTTGTAGTTTCTTCAGAAAATGTTCATTTCCATGCCTGGAGTATACCACACCAAACTTACTAGCTGACCACATTTATTATCTTTAAGCTAGTATGCTTCAAACTTAATTTCTCTCTTTCTTTTTGCAGGTTCCGTTGAGAGAGTTAGCAAGATAGGACTATGGTCGGTGCCTATAAGAGGCATACGCTTCCACTTCTGGGATGTCACTCTTCATTCTACATTGCATGGAGCTCTATCTAGTCTTTCTTTCACGTGGGCATCCCCATTCCTATTATTTGCCCATGTAAATGCACATCCTTTACATTCAATATCCATTAAAGATCATGCATTTATAATGTCTAATATCTCAAAAAGCCATTGACCTTTGGTGCTCCGCCATATTCTTGCGTACTTTTTCCCAGTGATACAAAATTTCATCGAAGTTCAGTTCCTCCCCCCCCCCAAAAAAAAAAGAACACCCAACCAAATCGAAGGAAGCTATTCCATTTGAATTCATCACTGCACAGTTATGGAATTGGATTCGTTTCAAGCTCATACCATAGATTCTTGATTCTTTGTTTCCATCAAAAAAATAATGCCGGGCCTTTCCAGACCTCAATGCCAAGATTGCCTCGGGTGTGCCTAACCCCTAATAATTCCAGCATAAAAATTATCATGGGAACCTCAGTGGCTTATTAGTGATAGCCATCAAAGCCCGTGTCTTAGGATCCTCCAAAGCCTGAATTGGAGTCTACAAAAGTTTGGTCTCATTTAAGGCAAGAGAGTTCACCTTTTGAGAAGCGTAAGAACTATACCTTCACTGTGTTCTGTTTCCACCTGTTTTCTTGCCCTTGCTACATTTCTTTTTGGGGGCCTTTTGAGCTGCCTTCCAGCATTGTCGAGTGGTTTGGAGTTGTTATCAACGTCAATCTCTTTTCTTTGTTTTTATATGGACTGATGCCACCTTTTCCAATTGCTTCTATCTCCACAGTAAAAATCTATGCTGACTTTCCCAGATTGTTCCCACTACTAGGAACTAACGGATTCTTTCCCGTAGGCTCGTAGGACACCATTCGCAGGGTGGGGGAAGGAGTTTCTGAAATAATCTCATCATCTATGATTATATCCTCTGGTTTTGCATAGAACAGCTTCCAAAGAGGGCTCTTCTTCCAAAGCAACTAGGATCATCAATTTCTAACCAGTTCTCCTCATATTCTTCTTCCTCAAAGAACTTGGCATAATGCCCTATGCAACTACATGCATAACGAAAGTGTGCTCGTCTCTCATATTTAAAGTCAACCCATAGTTTCTTTCCTCCTTGGCTGGCAAGTGTCCCGGGTTTCAAGGGGGACAATAAGTCAGTTCTTACTCTAGCTTTTCCACCTGTATCAATTTTCACTTCAGTTACCAAGCCCACTGCTGCTGCTATTTGCCTTATGGTTTCCTCCGAGACCCAATCCGTAGGTAATCTGTGCACTTGAACCCAAAACTCGTAATGTGTGTAATCGTAACTGTACTGCGAAGTAGTTGATGTCCATGGTTTAAGCACCAAAGGGTTGCTAGAGAAAGACCAAGGCCTTGTCTCAAGAATTCTGTTCATTTCATTTTCAGATTTAAAGGTAAAGAAGGTTCTCGAGTCTACCCAATCAAAGGTAACTGAATCCACTCTCCATGCCCTCTTCATAGTGTTTTAGAAGGCTTGGAGATTGATATTGGGGTTGTAGAACAATTGCCCAAACATAGTTAGACGACATTCTTATATTCTTTCAGTTGGGACCATACCATCTATCTCTGCCAGGTCTTTTTTCTGACAAAAAATTGCCCAATTTTCTATAGAGGATAGTAACTCGAGAATCTGAGGTGTCGAATTCTTCCATTGAATATGCACGAGGGGCAGGCAACTTACTCCCTGTGAGAAAAGTATGGCGGAAGCAGCTATCCCTGTATATTCATTCTCGGGGTTGTATCACTATATAACGTAATGGCAAAATGCTGTCCAAAGACGATGCAGTGTTCAGGGAGGCTGATAGGGTAGGTTGGGATTTTGGGTTTGATATTTGGGCGAGGATTAACTAGGGTTGTTGCTTTCAGCTGATATTATGGTCATTGATTGCATGCCCTGTACTTGTAGGGCGTGATGCTATCGAAGGGAGATTGGGATGTATCGTGAGCTAGGCTTGGGTTAGCTTATGGAACAGTGAATACGGTTCATGGGAGGGTTGGGGATTTTGGGTAAAGGGTCAAGATTGAAAAGGAAACGGGAGATTTGCATTTCGGTAGAGGCTTAGCGGAAATGACTGTTGTATTCAGCGAAGAGCGTTGAGGGTTTATTGGGTGAAAACTACCACCGTTGGGGTAGGATTCCCATCAAGAGAGAATATCCACGAATTCCAACTCAATTAGGTAAAATTTTAGTGGAGAAGGTGCAAAATGATATATTTCAAAGACACGGCAAATGGGTTTAAATTTACATCCCTATTTGAAGTTCTTATTTCTACAAGCCAAACACATGATCAAGGGAACAAGAAACCAGAAATGAAAAAATTTCCTTTACCTTGAAAACAGAAACTAAAAACTTTTTTCATTAACCATAAGGCCCCTTAGAACTTCAATTTGGGCCTCGTTCTTTTCTTTAATTTGTAGATTTCATTTTGGGCTGAAAACTCAAACGCAGGCGTCGCACTTCATGCACCAATTGTCGAGGCCATTGCGGGGTCTTAATCGTGAACATCTATCTATTATTGTACGGAAGCCCACACTACTTGCCATATTTCAGTGATGCGCACCATGTCATTTTTTATAGTAATTCTTCTCATGTTCAGTAATAGTTGCTCAACCACAAAAAAAGCCCGACATCAATGGACAATCCTTCATCACATTGCACAAAAAGAAGAAAAAAAATTGAGTTCTTTCTAGAGAAGAGCAAGCATCACCGCATGCACTAGCAGAATTGGGATTCGTATTTTATGTTGCGTCCTTTGCTCTTCGAAACTATTCTTTCGTGTAAGAAACAATGCTGCCACTGGAGCCTGCAATCTTTGAAAGAGTGTGAGCTTTCACGCATGACTTCAATAGCTCCTCCTCTTCATGTTCTTGCGAAAGCATCTATCTATTGTAGACCTCCCAAATAGCTCCCTCTCATTATTACTAGGGGTGAGCAGCGAAAGCATCACCGCATGCACAACAAGTAGATGTTGTTACTGATAATTATTTTCGTCGAAATTACGGTATCTCTTTTGTGTTGCTTGCCTGCTTTCAAAAATTGCAAATTGGCACAAGAAAAATTATAAAGGAATGGAACATGAGGTCTCATAATTAAAACTGTTTATCATCGAAAAATTGCAAAAACCAAAATTACTTGGGAACAATCGGGCCAAAAGTTAAAGCAAAGAAGCAAGAACATTTCTTTCCCTCACAGATGGACGAGCCAACTCTCTTTTTCTTTCTATTAGCGAAGCTTTGCACGCTGAAACTTTCTAATGCCCTATTTACAGGCACCGATCTACTCTGCTTTAGGAACATTAGCTTTTGGAACGAAATTTTTTGAAATGTGGAGCCAAAATTCCTGAACAAAAGATTCACACGTTTAGCCACGAAGATTGAAGCCCACACAAATTTGAAAGACAAAATCCTAAACTTTAGGAGCCTTAGCTTCACGTATGGCATCGAGAGCTCCTCATCCTCCATTTTCTTGTGAAAGCATTTCTTGTATGTCTCCCAAATAGTTCCCTGCTATTAGGCTTACTGTTCGCTACACGGCAGCCTATAGATGTTGATTTCTGGATCCAAGGATGCCCCCTCTGCACGGTTCAATTAGAGGACAAAAACTTCACGCGGACATTTCTGAGAACGTACTGATTATGTCGGTGCTTTAAGTTTGCCCTTTTTCTTTTGGACTGCAACCAGTGCTTTTTCACATTGACTCTAAAAAGTAGAGGTCATGATGCCTTGGAGACTCGGAAAGGAAGAGCGATTGGGAACGGATGAGAAAAATAATTGCTGAATGCTTTTCCAATAGTGTGACGGTGATTGTCCTCTCTATCTCATCCTCGATTCAACTAGAAAGTTTGGAATAATTGGCCGAATTTAACCTGTTATATACAAGCATTTAGGAAACACCTGAATTCACTCGGGATTTGAAATATAGGAAAATTTTAAATATTGCTGAAAGTGATAAATTGAGTAAATTTTACATATTTCTAAAGGAAAATTTTACTACTCGAAATTGTGTGTGTATATGTGGCTCCTTCTTTTTTTTTTTTTTTCTAATTTATATATAGCACAGAGACTAGTACTTGATTGACATAATTTGGGATTTTGATGATGCTGACGAAGTGTTAGTAGAGTCGTAGATAAGCACTGTTATGATCAAATCTGAATTATAATTTTCTCAAAGCACTTCTTTTGAAGAACGATTTGCTTCCTCCATTTAAAATCTATTCAGTTATGTTTATTCCCTTGTGCAAAGTCTTTCCATTTCATATAAACCATGAGAGTGCTCAACTGGAAGAACAATTGCTTCAACTAACCCATACGTTCTCTTCAAGAAATCCCTTAAGTGCAACCATTTCAGTCCCTTAACAATTCTTTTCACGATGAATCATTAGCATGTTTTTTTATCAACTGCTATATTTTCTTCACAAGATTCCCCGGCCATCTTGGATTCCTTGATCCGATTTACATGTCATACTTGACCAAGTGCAGAATATCAATCAAATTCGTTATGTATAGAAAAAGCATGTTCTCATATTATGTTATTTTCATTCAAGCATTGGAATAAAGCAATTGAGGTCCAAAATGTATGTGAAGTTCAAGTCGAGGCACGGGACCAAGGTAGTGCGCATAAGCCCCCCATATATATATATATTTGTCACACAATTGTCACACACATAATTTATGATTAGTTAGTACTTACACTTACTAGTTACTATCTCACATGACACGCAAAAAAACTCAGTGCGAACTCTTATATTTCTTTCTCGCACGTATGAGCCCACTCTTTCTTTTTCTCCTCAGTTTCGAGCCCGCAGACTTTGAAAGAATTGAGCTTTCACGAATGAATTCAGTAGCACTTCGTCTTATTTTCTTGCGAAAGCATTTATCCTCCGTCTCCCAAATAGCTCTCTC
This sequence comes from Eucalyptus sp. ANBG9806169, assembly GCA_014182395.1. Classification (NCBI taxonomy): domain Eukaryota; kingdom Viridiplantae; phylum Streptophyta; class Magnoliopsida; order Myrtales; family Myrtaceae; genus Eucalyptus; species Eucalyptus sp. ANBG9806169. The sequence continues at coordinate 8,326,411 of CM024575.1, forward strand.
CTATTACCCTTACTATTTCCTACGCTGTAGCCTCGACGAGTAGACATTGATTTTTGATAGTTGTTTTTGTCGAAGACAATGACTACGATATCTCTTGTCAATTTCTGTGCGTGCTGCATAGAACTTGAATGAGAGCGAACAGAGGAAAGCACTGACTGGGGAGTGGACTGATTGATGGGGCTATTTCAGCCTCTTTTCCTTTTTTTCTTTTTCTTTTGAAGAGCTGGAGGCAACCGACGTGTCTTATACTGACACCAAAAAGAAGAGGCTCGCGGCTTGGCAGACTTGGAAAGAACAGCGGTACGGACGGACGAGGAAAGTGACAAAGGTCCCTGATTTTTCCTGAGATAGAAACTAGAAATAACGATTTTTTCATTTACGAAATATAATGATAGAAAAAGCCACCGACCGGTGCAGTGTAGGGTATAATTACACGTCGCAATGCATTACTTGTTAAGCATGAACGAAGGGGTTCTAATCAATCTTCATTCTAATCTAATTGAGATAGAACACCACTACTTTTAACTTGAAGGTGTAATATGTGACCGTCTCCACACACATTCCCTTCCCCACGTGAAGTTAAATGCGTCCTTCTCATTTGTACCTCATCTTATATCCTTCCCTTCTTTCTTATTTTCTGCTCTTCTTTTTTTCAAATTTTCTTCTTGTATTTTCTTCTTGCTGTATTTCTTTGGCACTTCAAATTTTCTTCTTGCTGTATTTCTTTCACACCCAAACACAATCTTTTTATTTCTTCAAAAAAATATACGATTAATCACACACACACACACTCTCTCTCTCTCTCTCTCTCTCTCTCTCTCTCTCTCTCAAGGAATAGGAGGTTCTTTCGGTAGGAAAGAAAAGGAAATTTAATGAAAATAAATCAAAGGAAAAGGGAGGAGAGAAGGGGCTCCGAAAGGAGATGAAATATTCATTTCGTAAATATGTTTGTTACAATGCTAAAAAAGCCAATAAGGTACTCCTTTAACTTAGCGTAAATATGTTTTTTTTTTCTTTGTTAAAAAAAAAACTTAGCGTAAAGATATATTTGTAATTCACTATGGATGCAACACAAATACAACAAAATAACGGTTCATTATTATGAGTAATCCATCGCTAATTAAACAATCAATGGTCGCCGTATTAAGAATTTATCTTTTGATAAATGGTGTATATCCTCGGCAAAAGCATTTTAGATTATATAGGATATGTAACTTATTTATCCCTTAAAGAAGTGTATGGAAAGGTTAGTAGGGTTAATGAGCATAAAAAAGTACAAGTTTGTGTTAGACAGAAGGGGATGCGACTATGGGACTTTTTGAAGTTCAAGATCTAACATGCACCAAAAGTTATGGAGGGTAGAATGAAGGGTTAGAATGAAACATTCCCTGAAAGTGAGATCTCACGTTCTTCTTCCAAATGCATGGAGCTTAAAACCGTTGTCATAATTTATATAATTTGAAGTGATTTTCCTCATTGTTAAGTGATGTTACTTTCTCTTATGTATTTAGATGGAAAAAATTATCTTCAACTATATCTTTGATTGATATTCAACTTATAGAAATACCAATATGCAAACTTAATTAAAATTAAATATGAATGATATCATATTTGTAACTCATGAATAAGAGGCTGCATATAGTTGGGACATGGAGAGAGAGCCTCTAAGGTGTAGAAAGATGGCCACCCAACTCACTTTGCTTTTTGTTTTCTCTTTTTTTTCTTCAATTTAAGATCATGTCATATTTTGTGTGGCTTGCTTCCTTTCAAAAATTGCAAATTGACACGAGAAAAATTATAAACAAGTGGAACATGAGGTCCCGCAACTCAAACTGTTTATCATAAAAAAAAAAATCGCAAAAATCAATATTACTAGAAACAGTCGGGCCAAAAGTTAAAGCAAAGAAGAAAGAACATTTCTTTCCCTCGCGGACGGACGAGCCAATTCTCTTTTTCTTTCTACTTGCGAAGCTTCGCATTCTGAAGCCTTCAAATGCCCTAGTTGTAGGCACCAATCTACCGCTTTAGGAACCTTAGCTTTTGGAACAAAATCTTTCGAAATGCATGTAGCCAAAATTCCTGAACAAAAGATTCACTCGTTCAGCTACAAAGATTGAAGTCCACAAACTAAACTTTATGAACCTTTAGCTTCACGTACACGTCAAGAGCTCCTCATCCTTCAATTTTTGTTTTTTGTGAAAGCATTTATTGTATGTTCCCCAAATAGGTCCCTACTGGGAGACTTACTATTTACTATGTAGTAGCCTATGGACGTTGATTTCTAGATTCAATGATGCCCCCGCTGCACGGTTCGATTAGAGGACAGATACTTCACGTGGTCGTTCCTGGGACGTACTGATGTGTCGGTGCTTTAAGTTTTTTCCATTTCCTTTTGGACCGGCAACCAATGTGTTCCACACTGGCTCTAAAAAGTAGAGGGCCATGAATGCCTTGGAGACTCGGAAAGGAACAGCGATTGGGATAGATGAGAAAAATAATTGATGAAAGCTTTTCCATAATGTGATGGAGATTGTCGTCTCTATCTTATCCCTGGAAAGTTCGGTATAAGTGACTGAATTTAACCTACTATGTACAAGCATTTAGGAAATACGCAAATTCATTCGAGATTTGAAATACAGAAAAATTTTATGCATTGCTGAAAGAGAGAAATTTAGTAAATTTTATGTATTTTTAAAAGGGAAATTTTACTACTCAAAATTGTGTGTGGGTGTGACGTTTCTTTTTTATTTATTATTCTAAATTGCATATAGTGTAGAGATTAGTAGATAAGTGCTATCACGATTAAATTTGAGTTATAATTTTCTCGAAGCACTTCTTTTGAAGAATGATTCACTTCCTCCGTATAAGTTATAATTGGTGCTATTTATTACCTTTCATAAATTCTTTCCACTTCATATTATCCATGAAAATTATCTAGTGGAAGAACAATTGCTTCAACTAACCCATATGTCCTCTTCAGGACATCCCTTAATTTCAGCTATCTCATTCCCCTAACAATTATTTTCATGGTAAACTATAAGTGTGTTTTTTATCAATTGTTATATTTTCTTCACAAGATTCCCCGGGCATCTTAGATTCTTTGATTAGATTTACATGTCAAACTTGACCAAGTGTAGAATATCGATCTAATTCATGCTGTGTGGAAAAATCATGTTATGATTTTATGTCACATTCATTCAAGCGTTAGAACATGGCAGTTGAGGCCCAAATGTATGTAAAGTTCAAGTCGAGGCACTGGAGCAAGTGAGCGCACATAAGCCCCCAGACAATCACCGTGTAGATAGGTTTCTTGAAGGTTCACATTCCTTGGCCCCCATCGGAGGAAAGATCTCAAGAGATGGTCCACAAAATGCTAATGATGGTCAAGCCATGATGTAAACGAAGCAAAGTGCATCCCCCCTTTTCACTCCCCCCAATAATTCTCCACTTAAATTGCTTTTCCAACTCATGTTTGTACTCCATCCATGCCAGCCACATAGCGAGCTTTCATGGACAGTGCGTGTCGGCTCATCTGTACGAATGCATTCCGCATTTTCACAATGACTCCAAACAGCAAATCTCACGAAGGCTTCCAATAATTTCAGTAGTACTGTCGTATCCCTACCATTGCATCACGCGTCACTTCCAAAAACAATCTCGGTAGAATATAACAATTTTATCAACTTAATCATATAAACTTTTGTGCGAGATCTCAATGTAACCTTTGTGGCCAATTTCTATCTAGAATTGTTGATGCGGTGATTTAAGACTCTTGGGTTGTCTAGTGGTTTCCATCAAAAATTGATCATAAACACTATATTAGAATATTGCATAAAGGTTTAACATTAAATTAATAAAATTGTAAAATTTAAGACTAAATTGATATTCATATAATAAGTTTAGGAGTGATTAAGCGATTTTTTCAATATGATAATTAGTTTAAAATACGAAAAACATTCACCAGTATGATGTACATGGCATTTGGTACGATGCATGTGATCCTGCCTACCCATATGTATCTTGTTCCTGCTTTCCGATCTATGAACTATGAGCATTGCAAAACCACGTCTTCAAAATTTTAATTTTAAAAAAAGGTCGTCAATGGTTTGGTTGAAAAATCATCTGGAGGTAACCTGGGAGTGAAATTCATTACATCATTTATCACTCATTGTTGTTGGGTACAGAAGGACGGTGGTGGCAACACGAGAAAATTATAATGAGCAACTCGAATCGAGACATACTTAATTGAAAATATAATATGAATACAACACACACACAAAAAAAAAAGAGTTGTTGCACAATTATCACACAATTTATGATTAGTGAAAACTTGTACTTACTATCAAGATTGTTTTTCACACATGACACACCCAAACACTTAGAGCGAAGCGAATTTCTTTTTGTTTTTTTTAACCGCACGGATGAGGCAAGTCTTTCTTTTACTCCTTTGCTTGGAGCCCAAAAACTTTGAAAGGACCTACGCTTTCATTCAATAGCTCCTCCTCTTCATTTTTTTGCGAAAGCATCTATCATACGTCTCCCAAATAGCTCCCTACTATTACCACTTACCGTTTCCTACACAGTAGCCTTGAGAAGTAGACGTTGATTTCTGATAATTATTTTCGTCGAGACAAGAATTATGGTATCTCTTGTTAATTTCTCGATCCGATGATGCGCATGTTGCACACTACTTGTTGAATAAGGGTGCGTTTGGTAACCATTCCGCTCCGAAAAATAATTTTTTATTAGAAATGATTTTTTCTGATTCTATTAATGGGAACAATTTCTTAGCAAAATCACCACCCGTCACGGTGGCTTTGCTAGATAAGGCCCCGTTGATCCTTGCTCTCAAGGTGAGGAGTTCGAAACCCAGTGGAAGTGCTTGGTACTTTAACCGCTTGCACGGAGTGATGGTTCCCTCGTGCGGCCCCAGGGTTTGCCCGCCGGCTAGGTCATCAAAAAAAAAAAAAAAATTCTTAGCAAAAGAACACGCTTGGTAACTATCCAAATTTCTATTCCCGGGATAGAAATGCGTTTGGTAAAATTCTTTTTTTTTTTCTTTTAATTTTTAATACTTTTATTATATTATTATTTTTTTCTTTTATCTTATCTTTTTCTTTTATCTTTTTCTCTTCTTCCTCCTTCTTCTTTGTAGCCGGTAGTGGCCGGAGACTTGTTGGGCGAGGTCCAACTAGCTCACAGGAGCCTCGCCTGGCCAAGGCGAGCCTCGGCCTCGTCAGATATGGACGAGACGAGCCTCATTGTGGCTTGGCATTGCCAGCCCGAGGTCACCGGCCCTCATTTGCCCGGTTGCTAGCCATAGTTGAGGCCGGCAACCGGCCAAAGGGAAGAAGAAGAAAGAGGAAGAGAAGAAGAGAAAAAAAAATAGAAACTCATTCTAGGAATTGTTTTCGAGAACAATTAGTAACTTTTTTTTTACTTTTTAATTCTTTTTCAAATCTATTCATAGGAATAAAAAAATAGATTTTTATTTCAGAAAACAAAAATTTTATTAAATGAATTTTTTTTTTTCGAGGAACAAAAAAAAATAGAATTTGACACTATCTAGAGTAAAAACAAACATGCCTGAGAGTGAATAAAGGCTTCTAGGACAAAACTTCAGGCTGACGATTTGAGGAAAGTACTGATTGATGGGGGTGCTTTAACCCTCTTTTCTTTTTCTTTCTTTTGAACAGTTGGAAGACAACAAGCGTGTTTCACGTTGACACGCCAGTAAGAAGAGGCTTGAGGTTTTGTAGGCTCGGAAAGAAGAGCGGTATGGACGGATGGGGAAAGTGACTAAGGTCTCCGATCCATGAGATAGGAAAAGCCACTGACCGATGTAATGCAAAGGTAATTACATGTTGCAATGCATTGCTTGTGACTCTATTCACGAAATTACGGTTCATCATCCTTCACCAAATTTATTGCGAATGAAGTGATTTTGGTCATTTTTCATTCAGATCTAATTGAGATACGACCCCACTTGTGACTTGTAACGTGTAAATATGAGGTTATTTCCCTTTTTTTATCTTCAATTTTCTCCCTGTCGTTGTTCTTTCACACCCAAGTACAACTTCTTTATTTCTTCATTTATGAGAGTTCATAAGTTAATTAAAAGCACATTGTTGATGTGCTTGCACTTAAAAAAAAAGAAAAGAGAAAGCATAATTTCGTAGATCTATGAATTAAGATTATAAAATGAAATATGGTTTAGATCTAAGCCGATGTGTGCGAGTCTTAAAAGCCGTTTCGTTCATCAAAATGTGATAAGTCAGACTCTTGCTCATGCCGCACGATGGGTCATGGGTCACCTGTGACTGCATAGGTTCCTCTCCCGAATTTCCCGTTCTGGCCCAGGGAAAATTCGGAAAATCGAAAATAATAATAATAATAAAATACTAGGATGGTCCCACGAATTCGTCGCAGTGGGGGTGGGGAATCCGTCGGGGGAACGGTTTCGGGGAAAATAAGAATTGATGTTTTCCCCCTTTATCCTTTCGATTTCTCTCGCGTTTTAATTCACTTAAAAATTAATCAGATCATGAACAAAAATGGAAGTGGATACGGAGCCCGAGTTTGATTTTGAATCCATAGTTCGAGACGCATTTAATAAATTCTAGATGAAAATCCTTAAAAGGGGTGAGGGTAAATCATAATTTTTTTATATAATAAATTCTCTGTTAAATAGAGAATACAAATGTTAAAAAGAAAAATCAAAGAAAATTCCTGTAAATTGACATAGAACCGCGACGTGTTACTCAAATTTGTCCAAATAATAAGTACTGATTGACATATCTTTCACTATCTTTCATGTAATAATGCAAGGAACTTGGACCCGAGCAAGTCCTTAAACTACTCTGTTTATTGGAGTCAACCCCAAACGTAAAATGGGGTAATGATAAGCATGGAGGAAATTTACCAAAACATGGTGTAATCCCCCGCCTGATCCTCGCGATGTCTTCCCCGGGTAACCAATACCAGGCGTGGTACAAGGAAATGATGGGGTTGAAGAAATTTAATTTTATTCCGTGTCAATTATATAAAAGGCCTGTTTTATCTTATTTTTTTAGAAGGCTCAAGAGTGATGAAAGTTGATTCACTAAAGTAAAAATCCCACTCCCATAAGAGCGTGTTGCATCCATATCCATTTAACACGAGAGTACAAATGCTGCGATGACCAAATAAGATTCTGCACAACATATGGATAGTTAAGGGAAAATGTAAATTTCTCTCGATTGATTGCTTAGTAAGTACTCTTATCGCGGTCACTGAGGAAATCCTAACAATATTCGGGACATAATTAATGAGTTGAAGGATCCATTCGAGCGCAATTCTCAATTCGCGACAAGATTGGAGACTCCTGAGAGTCAATGGGAACAATGGGGAAGGTTGTCAGGGCCAATGGCAGTGAGGGCCACAAGATGGCAAGGACTGAGTTGCTTGTGTTGGAGTTTTGTTTGTTAAAACAAAAATGAGTGCCTTTTACCTTGTCCCACATGGGAAAGGTGGGAAAAAGTAAACCAGTTTAAAAGCGTGGGATTTACTTTATACATTTAAAGTAATGATTGGGTGGGGCTAGACCCCATACCCGCGTGCTTGGTGCTGCGATTATTAGGCGCAGTTTGCGCGTCCGCGGTTTAATTAGCACTAATCCCTCTATTATTTATTTTATTTTTGTTTTGAGAATTCCCGGAAATAAAATATAAAATGAAAATTCGAAATTTTATTTATTAAATAAATAAATAAATAATTATTAATTATTATTCCGAATTTATTCGTGTCTTTTCATTTGCATATGATACCCGTTCGGTTTGCAACCTTTCACGAAGGGTTGCATTGGTTCGGTTTTAATTTCTTACGAATAGACACCTTTGTTCACTTGAACAAATTTCGAAAGGATGTGTTTTTTCATTTCGCAACTTTTCACGAAGAGTTGTCTTCGTTTTCTAAGACTAGTTTATATATATACTTGTCAGATTGAGAAAGCGGTCTGGTGATATTTTCTTCTTTTCGAGTTTTTCTTTCTGAAAATACGACAGCCATTCTTTCAATTGTTTCCTAGAGATCCCTTAAATACTTAATCTTTATCTAGTATTCTCAAATTGAGACTTTGTTGTATCCTGGAGGATATTTTGCCGTGACCATTAGCAACTTTGTGGGGCAAATAAATCCTTAAAGAAAGTGATATCACGCCTCAAAGTCCGACTCGAGTACTCAAAAGATCCGTCTTCATTGTTCTACCCAATTCGAAGCAGTATTGGAACAACAGCTTGTAGGCAAATTTGAAGTTATCTCCAGATTCCACGTGTGAACGTATGAAATACATGAGACGACCAACGTACCGTGAGAGATTAAAATATACATAATAGTCGAGTAATCATGCCTTGCCTCCTGCTTTCCCTTCTTCCTCTTTTCTTGCCCCGCTATAAGTGTGGTGCACAGATAGCCCAGAAATTATTCTCTGCTCAAACCCATCCATAATAGTCGCGTCTCTGAGAGAGGGGGAGACAGAGAGAGAGAGAGAGCGTGCACTGCAATGGAAGATGGGAAACGCAAGCCAGATGCTGAAGCTTCGAGCTCGACCATTTCGAAGCGACAAAGACCATCGGATGAGCGCGAGAGCGGATCGCCTCTTCCGGACTCACCGGAGAAGATCAATGAGCCGTCAGAGTCCGAAGCGAATTCTGAGCCTCGTACAAAGTACGCCAATTTGATTGGAAACAATTATTATGTATTCTTGAGTTTTAGAGGTCCTGATACTCGCAAAGGCTTCGTTGATCACCTCTACCATGAACTTGTACGAGTGAGCCTGCACCTTCCAAATTTCGTGTTCAGAGATGAAGAGAACCTCAACCTTGGCGAGCCAATTGAAATGATTCTCAGTGCAATCAAGTGCTCTAAAGTTTCAATCCCAGTTATCTCAGAAACTTATGCTGCTAGCCAATGGTGCCTCCGCGAGATCATTCAGATAATGGAGTGTGTGAAAAGTGGAAAACAAAAAGTCTATCCTGTGCTTTACAAGGTGACACCCGGTGATGTGCGAGACATGAAGGGGAAATTTGGAGATGCCTTCCGATGCCGCAAGCATGAATTTGACAAAGACGTCAAGCGAAAAGGGCCGGTAGCTCTCAGAAAATTAGTCGATTCTAAAGTATACGAATCAGAGAAATATGCTAGTGGGTACGTCGTTTACCTTGTTTTAACAAATCCTTGTCGGAAGAGAACTTTTCTATTTATCATCCTTAATCCTCGTTTTGTGGAGCCATTCATAAGTTCTCGTGTGTTGTGTTGTTTGACAGGTACGAAGGGAAATTAGTAAAAGAACTCGTACGAATAATAATGGACAAGCGGCAACAGGATTTCATACCGCCTCTTCTTGGTAACTTGGTTGGAATTGATGATCGTGTGTCTGCAGTAATGAAATTGGTGGATACTGATCCTTCTGAAACTCGAATTATTGGGATTTATGGGATTGGCGGTATTGGTAAGACAACTCTAGTCACAAACATCTATGATAAGCTTTCTAAGAAATTTGAGCACCGCAGCTTTCTTATGGATATTAGAGAAACAATTAATCGCAAGGGTGTAGAGCATATCCAATCCCTACTAAGCTCAGATATAACAAAGGATCATGAAAGTAGAGTGCGTGATCCTGTGTCAGGGATTGAAAATGTCCAAATTAGTTGTAAAAACAAGAAGGTACTTATTATTCTTGATGATGTGGGTCATCGAGAACACCTCGATAAATTGATTGATCATATTAATTTCGAATCAGGAAGTAGAATCATTATTACATGTCGAAATAAGGAAATCTTGAAGTCTGAATATAAAACTTATGGACTCAAGGAATTGGAGGGAGAAGACCCTATGCTTTTGTTTAGTTCATATGCGTATGAAGAAAAACAACCTCGACCAGAACTCGGGACTCTTCCCAGGGATATCGTTGCCACCACAGGAGGGCTTCCTTTAGCTCTCAAGACTATAGGTTCACTTCTCAAAGGAAAAGTTAAAAGCATATGGACAGAGACATTGCAGAAATTGAGTAAGGTGCCTCATACAGATGTACAACAAAAGTTGAGGATAAGTTATGATTCATTAGAATATGAGGAACAACAAATGTTTCTAGACATAACATGCTTTTTCATTGGAATTAACAAAAGATTTGCCGCCTACCTGTGGGAGGATCTCCAATATTACGTAGATTCTGGATTAGAAAGAATGATTGAACTTTCATTAATGAAAATTGATGATAACAATGAGTTGAGAATGCATGATCAATTAAGAGATTTAGGCAGAGCTATCGCTTGTCCAGCAAATAAGAAGGCTTGGAAATGTAGCAGACTATGGGACGAGAAAGCAATAATAATCCAACGAAGCAAGGTAACAATCATGTCTACTATTGGTCTCTCCCATGTTCTCTAATGGTAGTCCCTTATTATTATTCATATTGTTCTTTTACTCTAGATCTTTGACCAGTGTCAATATGTTCTTAACATTTTCTTGGTAAAAGCTACATCCAATTTTGGCCTTTAGTTCATGAAAAGTTTGCAGTCGTGACTCTTCCACAGCTCATCTCTTGATGCATAAAAAAAAGGCACTGAAACGGGGTATTAAAATTGTGTATCATTAGCTCTGTCTATATTGCTCTTTGGCTGTCTTAACATAATTTTCTCAGTGCTTCTTACTACATTACAAGTTGAAGATCCTAGCGTCACCCAGGTTTGGAGATATACTTATCCAAATATAACTATTGGCTACGACTCAAGAATTTATTCAATTTAAAGTATTAAGATCTTATGTAGTGATTTTATATGTATAAATAATTTATACAATTTGTTTTCTAGAATTTCTTATGCATGTTTACGACGGAAATGCAATATGATGATGTAAATGCATGATAGAAAGAAAATTAAAAAAAAATGGTTTTAATTGTATTACCCAGGTAATTTTATTATATAATTGAAGAAGCACCTTGAAATCTATCATTTTTTTTTAAATAATCTAGAAATGTATATGTTATTAACATAATTGCTTAGTTGCTAACTTGAAACAGCACGTCATAATTGGATGACTCTCACTCTATAATTAATCGAAAATAAGAATTTATCGTCACTTATAGGACTAATACACTTTAAAAATTCAATCATAAATTTTCAAGTGCAAATTTAGATTTTGTTTTATTGTCATTTAGACCAAGTTATAGTCAAATTAATAATGAGATAATATAATGTTGGAAGACTGTTCAAGATACATTAATTATAGAGTCAGTGGCATAATTAAGGTGTATTTGATTTATTTATGAGCTTTGCATGTGTACATGGATCGATCATGTTTATTCATATGAAAGGAGAGAACTAACAGTATTTCCACTCGTGATGCCATGACATAAGGCTAGTTTACCCTGCCTTCGTATATATGCCTGGTGTTTGTACCCGTGTTGTGCATGGATCTAGTCATAGATATGTCAAGCACGTAATTCAACATTAATAAATATTGTGCAAAATCAAACAACAATAAATTACGAGTAAAATAAACGAATTAACATCTGAAACAGGATATTGCACATGTTTATACAAAGTAATTTTCGATGAAAATTTGAAAAGTAAAGATCAAAATTAAGAAAATAAATTATTGAAGGAAGTAAGTGATGGACTAGTGGAAGGTGAAAGAAATCATAACTTACTCATTTTCAATTTATCTCCACTTAGTGTAGTTCAATATCCACATTTATTATGTAATGAGCGAGCCTTTTTTCGAAAGGACTTATCGAGCCTTTCAGGCGTCCACACATGGTAGAATTATGGGAGTGAAGAAAAAATATTTAGGCTTCGCTTGATTCATGGAAAATGAATGATTTGGAAATTATCTTCTTAAAAAAAAAATCACTTGTATTACTTGATATAATTTAGTCAAGAAGAAATATTTCCATTATGGACAATAATTTATATCTAAATATTTTCACGGACAATGATAATGTTTTTTGTTCATTAATTTTTGTAAACAATATAAGTGATTGCTTTTAGGAAAATGTTTTCAAATAATTGATTTTTCATGAAACAATTGGAGCCTTAAATTATAAAATAAGATAATTGGAGGAGAAAATAAGAAATGAGAGAATGGAAAAATAGGAAAATAATAATAATGATCGCTAACCTGGTATAACTATTCATAGTTTTTCGTATGAACAGGTGAATGCACAAATGCACTAACAAATTCGTAAGATCAGGCTGATTTGTATCTTGATTCTCATGGCCAACCGGCACCAAAACAATCTTTTTTCACTATAGCAAAATTGACCAAATCAAAGAACAAGGGAAATGCAGGAAGATAATTTGTTAAAGTATTAGATCGTCAGGATTATTTAATTTTAATCTCACTCAATTCCATGAGACAGTAATTTTGGTCTTGCAATCATGCGTATTAAAACTCACTATGCTATTGCGCATGCAAAAATGTGGAAGAAGCAATCGGTCTCTTTCATTGTCGGCTGTTTGCAATTGATGTAAAAATTCAAATGACGCTATGACATAAGTAAGAAAAGTAAAACTGTTGGGATGATAATAGAAACAAGACTACCTGCTCGATAATTGATATCATTCAATTGGCACAAATTGAAGGATGGCTGATTGGCCAGTGTGCTCATCTTAGGATAAGTGTTGATCTTGTCGAGCTTGAATCTTCAAAATTGAAAAGTCAAGCTAAACTTCCCTTCCTCAATTTCTTTCTTTCTAGCAATCTGTGGATTTCTGGGAAGTTTAGGTCACGCAACATGCAAATAAAGAGAGAATTGGGGAGACAGAGGGACGCCCGTATGGAATTGTAAAAGGGTATATAATGAAAGGACAATACCTAAAGGTAAAAAGAAAGACTAATGAAATTTCCAATATAGATGAACATCGTTAATGTGATTGTTTAATTGTAACTTTTTGTTAACCTACTTGTATAGCCTTTTGTGCACTAAGTAATGAGTATTTTTATTGGCCGTAATGTGTTTTCTTTATTAGTAACCAATTTTTAAAAAAGAGAGGTTTTGTCAATTATTCTTCTCTTAGTTAGTTGCTTTTTAATTTGAAAGTCTATTCTTTTTTCGATGAAACGAAAAGATGCTGCTTCAATTGCACAAAAATCATCTAATGAAAAAGAAATAAATACACAGAGTTGCGCTTCTAGAGAAAAAAAATGACCAAACATTCTCATTTCCATTCAGCCATATGCCACAATGAACAATATTACATGAACGGATAGGAAATAAGTTGTCATGCTTTATGAATGCATAAATACTTGTAATAGATCCGATTGGGTATTGGGCACTTTTTTTTGTCCAAAAGTGTAACGGTTCTCACAACTGCAAAGGGACACCATATGTGCTCCAGTGGAGGGAATACTTGGTAGTCAATGCTTCATGAGTTACAGAATTTAATATAAAAACTTATAAGAAACCTAGACTATTTCATGGAGGAATTTTACATGAGATCACCAAAATTTGTGGCATGAAAGTGAAAATTGAAATACAACATGATTGTGTAGTTATAAAAAGATCATATATACTTTGTAAGTGGAGATAATACATTGGCCACAATAGCATGCAAACGTGTGCTAACAAAAGGCAATTAGGCAGTATGCTATTCCTTGTTTGATGACACTTTTTATTCATGTCAAGATTAGGGAATGCCCTGCGCTGATATTTACTATCCTTAATATTTTTTTTAGGAAGAAAATAGAAATATTGAGGCACTACGTTTGGACAAAAATGGCTCAAAGATGTTCATCAATCGAAGGAGCTTCAAAAGAATGCCTAACTTGAAGTTCCTTCATATGAGTGAAGTGGATTTTAATGGAGATTTTAAGGATTCACTTTCCGAATTAAGATGGCTAGAGTGGGAGAAATGTCCTGACTCTTTCATGGCGACTAATGTTCATTTGGAGAAATTACTCATACTTGATTTATCAGATGGTCATATTAGTAATGAATGGAAAGGATGGAGTTCAATCATGGTAAAGATGAGAAATGCTTTCTCTTTTGTTACATTTTGGTGATGAAACATTCTATTTCCAATTGCTAATCTTGGAACATGTTCCTTTCTTGCAGATGGAGAGGTTGAAAGTTCTCAATCTTTCTAGGTGCGTTGATTTGAAGAGAACCCCTAAACTCTCTACGTTGAAAAGTTTAGAGATGCTAATCCTAGAAGATTGTAAGAATTTGGAGGAAATTGACTCTTCAATTGGTGATGTTAAGTGCCTCATTTCCTTGAACTTGAGTAAGTGTTGCAATCTCAAGAAGTTGCCCTCACAACTGGGTAAATTGAGGGGCCTCATTTCTTTAAATTTGGCTTCATGTAAGAAACTCCTAGAGCTACCCAAAGAAATGGGTAAATTGAGGGGCCTCATTTCTTTAAATTTGGCTTCATGTGAGGAACTCCTAGAGCTACCCAAAGAAATGGGCCAATTGGAAAATCTAAAGGAACTTACAATAGCGCATCTTAAAATAAAAAAAATTCCTCGATCGATAGGTTTTTTGAATAAGTTGGAGATACTTGATGCCCAAGGCAACCCATCATTAATTGGACTTCCCAACTCAATTAGCCATTTGGTAAATTTGTCAACCCTTGACTTGAGATTTTGCTCAAAGTTTAAAGGATTTCCAAAGAGTATCGGATCCCTGGTGAAATTACAGCGCCTAGCACTAGGCGAGATAGGTTTTCCATATGAAGCTGATTATTGGGATCATGATTGGAGTTTTCATGAAATGTATCATTTCAAATATATTCCCTATTCAATTGGGAATTTAGAATCATTGACTGAACTGTATGTGGCGTGTGCAGAAATTTCAGAATTACCGGAATCCATTGGAAAATTGAAAAATTTGAAAATTTTGAATATTGCTGGGTGCAAAAAATTGAGGAGTTTACCTACTACTATTAGCGAGCTAGGCAAACTTGAAGAATTAGATGCCACAAGTTGTCATATTTTGGAAGGGGAAGTTCCTATAAATGGGTTGTCTTCAATGAAGATCCTTCGACTTGGGAAGCTTGGCCTTGTGGCACGAATTCTTGGCATGAAAGTAGAGGGTACACTATCGTGGAATAGTTTCAGTTTCCAATATTGTCTACATCAGCTTGATTTAACTAATTGCAATATTCCCGCCAACTTAACAGTTTTGGAAGTCACCTGTTCCAATCACCATTTGCCTCAACTTTCTCACTTAATCCATCTAAAATTGCTCAATTTTCAGTTTTGCAGATTTCTAGAATCCATTCCAGTGCTTCCTTTAGGAATCTTGAACCTTTCGGTCGTCTTCTGTAGTAGGTTGAAAAAGTTGCCTAGTTTGTCGAGTTTGGAACTCTTGTCAGAATTACATATCATGTGGTGCTCCAAGTTAGAGAAAATCGAGGGTTTGGAAGGATTAAAATCTTTAGGAGAACTAACTATATGCGGATGTAAGAAGTTACCCAACCTCAATGGCCTTGAACATCTAGAGTCTTTGAGAGAATTGGAAGTAGAAGAGTTAGACGCTTCACTAATGAAGGATCATCTATTTCAAGTTCAGTGCCTTGGCAGATTGACAAACTTGGATACGCTACGCATCATTTCTTGCCAGTCCCTTGAAAGACTCGACATTTCGCAGTCAACACATCTGCAGGAATTACTGGTCGATAAATGCAAAGATGTAGTCGAAATTGAAGGCCTTGAGGGGTTGAAAAATTTGAGAAGTTTAATTATTAGGGACTGCGATTCCATCGAAACATTACCGCCCCGCTCGCTCTTTGATAACCTCGGATATTGGCAAGTCAAACGGTGTCCGAATCTTTGCGATGTTCTGGACTGGAGAGATTAAATCTGTGGGGGTAGGAATCTAAAATGAGGGATCAACCGGAGGGCCTATGAACTTTCAAAGGTAAATAAGGCAGTTTATTCATTGGCGAGATGTACCGCCATTTTCATCAACATTTCCCACTTCTTTTTCTTTTTTTGTTGGGTCATTGATTTATTAACTTTTATTCAATTTGGAAACGCAGGGCCCATGAACTGGGCATCCTTACAAAGTTAATCCAACAAGATTTCGGGAGGGGGAGAAATCCAGTCCCTCCGCAATGGAGTTGGCTTCACGATGGCAGTGAGGGTGATACGTAGCTGTGAGAAAGTTGGATGACAGATCAAGGCACTGGGAGATAATTACATGTGCATCCACAAGCGTCCCTTATGGGTTTCGTATAATGCAGGCGATTGCTCCTTCCATGGAGCTTTCGACGAAGGGATCCATCAATGTTGACCTCTAAAGATTCGACCTTTGGGGGTTTCCAGTTCTCAGAAGAGGTGGGAGTGTCAAGGTCCAATTTTTTGCTTTGAATTCCATCTCCTGCAATTGCCGACAGGAGTTAGAGCTCCTTGTAGTGCTTGAGCTGGGTCTGGGGGGTTTCGTTCGAAAGATGAAGTTATTACGGGAAGTCCAAATAAACCAAAAGATGGTTACTACAAGTGCTAGAGAAGGTGGGTTTTCTGTGCTTTTAAGGAATTGCGTTAGCCATATCTCTATTCTGCTTGACCCCTGGGAAGAAACTTGAATGTTTAGGGAGGGTTGAGCCCATGTCTCGCTGCCAAGGACAAGAGAGGAGGAGATGCTCTGTGGATTCCACCCGGTCTTTGCACGGTGAGCGGTAAGGATCCGGTACTATTTTTCGCTTGGGTAAGTTCTCCATTTTAGGGATTATTCTGACAGGCATTCCATTGCAAGAGCTTAATCTTAGGGTTTATTTGCATTTTGCAGGTCCTATTCCATAAAGCCTGAGGAGCCGAGAAAGATGAGGAGGCCATTGGAGCTTTTCGGATATTCTAGGTAAGTCTTATGTAGTTGTAGCCGCTCCTTATTGAGTAATTTCCTGTTGATGAATATCTCCACACCAATTTGTCTTGAATAGAGTGGGTTGTTGGAGGAATAGCTAGAATTTCCTTCACGATGTCCTCTTCGAAAATATTTTGAAGAAAAGGTTCATTCTAAAAATTTTCTTTGTGGTTTATAAGCTCTACTACCTATTGTGGGTCATTTTCATTCGCTGGGCCTCCAATTACACCTCTTTTCAACCATCTGGCCTCTATGATACCGATTGCTTCTCCTGTTGCTACTGTCCACATTGAATATTCTAAGATTGAGTCTCTTCCCTCTAGACTCTAGTAAGCTTTGCCAGCCCCAAGAGGGTCTACCCTTTCCCAGCATGCCAGAAACTCCTTTTTGGGAAGTAAATCCCTTAAAAAATTTAGCCCCATAAAGAGCGAGACTGTTGCATTAATCTCTAGGCTCAGTTTCCTAAGAAAGCTTTGTTAAGAGAAAGTAAATCTTCAAATCTCATGCCTCCATTGTCTTTCCTTTGCTTCAAGAAATCCCAACTCTTCCAATGAATACCAGAGTGAGAATCTCTGCTTTTCCACTAAAATGCTGCCATCCTGTGTTCAATTGCTTTACATATGGAAACAGGAATCTTTAAAATCGACATTGTATATTGATGAAGAGCCTGCACTACTGTTTTTTTAGTAATATCTCCTTTCCTGCTTTAGAATTTAAAGATTCTTTCTGACCTTCCAATTATCTGTTAACTCTTCCAAGTCTCCAGGCAAAAAATATTCTTCTTAGACTCTCCCCAATCCAAAGAAATTCCAAGGTATTTTCCTGTTTTATCCAGTTCAGGGACACTTCGTCCATAAGCCCTATTGGCTCTTATGGTCTGTGGATACCCTGAGCTAAAGAGTATTCCTGATTTGCTTAGGTTTATCTCCTGTCCAATAGCAAAACAATACTGATGTTACACTTGATATAGATTGGCATTCTTGAATTCTCCCACCTAAAAAGAAGATGGAATCATCCACAAATAGGAGCTGTGATATGGTAGGGGAAAAAAAGTTGAGCTTAATACCCTTTGTACTGCCATCCTCAACTGCTTTCTTCATCATAAGAGATAAAACATTTGCTACCAAAATATAGAGATGAGGGGATAAAGGATCACCTTGCTGAAGTCCTCTGGAAGGTTGGAAGTAAGGGAGAGGATTCCCATTATATTTAACACTAAATGAGACTGAAGATACACATTGCATAACCCATGTAATCCACTTTTCATCAAAGCCCAGTTTTCTTAAGCATGCCTCCAACAAGTCCCATTCCACTTTGTCATACGCCTCTTTTGTATCAAGTTTCAAAACCGCTGGGAATTTTTCCTCCTGTTCCTCGCTCTTAGTTGATGCAACACTTCCTACACTATCATGATATTGTCCTAGATAAGTCTCCCACTCACAAATGCACTCTGCTCTCGAGCTATCAATTTCGATAGCCAAGGTTTGAGTCTATTCACCATTACCTTGGATATGATTTTATAGGCAAAATTGCACAAACTAATGGAGGGGAATTGATCAAGAGTTTCTAGGTTAGGAATTTTTGGAACTAGAGTAATGTGGGTTCTATTTAAATCAGAATTCATTTTTTCCGGATATGAAAATATTCTCAATTGCTGCAAATACTTCGAAGAATGAGTTTCTCCAAATACTACTTTTGGAGAATGATTGGCTTCTCCCTTGAAATCTATTTGGTTATGTTTGTTGGCTTGTTCAGATACTTTCTATTTCATATTTTCCATGAGGATGCTTGATTGGAAGATCAATTGCTCCAAATAAGCCATATGTACTCTTCTGGAAATCCCTTAACTCCAGTTATCTTAGTCCCTTAACCATTCTTTTTCATGGTAAATAAATAGCATGTTCTGATGCACTGATATATTTTCTTCACAAGATTCCCTGGCCATTTTGTATTCATTGATCAGATTTACGTGTCAGATTTGACCAAGGGCAGACTAGCAATCAAATTCATCCCGTCTGGAAAAAACATCTTCTGATTGTATGTTATAATCATTTAAGCATTAGAATTTTTACGCGGTGCGAGGTGGATTTCTTCCATTGATGCTCATTATGGAGGTTAGAAATAGTAAGATATATTATATCGTGCTATACATGATAAAAGAAACAATGTCATTTTAATACGGGGCATGAAACCTAGAGAGAACCATATGTGGAGGTGGTTCTGTTGTGAGATTAGGAGTGAATTGCCTGTGTAAATGGACCATTTGTTTTGGCACAGGAATGTAGGCAGAGCTAGATGTTGTAATTGCTTTGCAAGAGTTATGGTATGAAGACTGCTCTGGAAAGATGGAGATTTCTCACTGGCACATTATGACATGATTCAGTACTAATTGATTCAGCAGATAACTAGTTGATCTCATGATGTAGCATTGATTTGCAGGAGCTGGTAATGCCTTTCTTAGTGATAGATTTTCAGTTTGTTGAAGCAGCTAATTGTTTTCATGGAATGTAGGTTACTGAAGTATGACAAGAAAGATATGCAAGGATAGGGATGATGCTACGTTATGGAGCCGCGAGTTCAGTCCAATGGTTTTACGTAGAATCAAGCTGCATATTTCACATATTCAACTGCTTTCAGGACGGTTATGTGGTATATTTTTCCTAGAAACCCAATTTGAAGGTTAAAATTCTCTTAGACTAAGCCTCAACTTTAATGATATTGCCCAACAATGCAGGTTGTGGTGAGAAGATGAAGATCTCTTACATTGGTGTTTCCGTGTCATGATTGGGGTATGCACAAGTTCAATTGATTCTCGAGAGGATTCAACTCCGGAGAACCGGTGGATGCAAATGCTAACAAACATGGAGGCTATCTGTTTACCTGTGCCTATGAGTGGAGATTGAACGTGGAAATTGGGAAATTCAGGAGTCGACTCTTATGGGCACTGAATTCTCTATGGACTTCCCTATCATGAATGCCAATTTGACTGGCTTGCGTAACAAGTGTGGTTATGCCCAAGTCATCAAATCAAAGTCACGCTCTGAATGTGGTAATGCAATGCTAGTCTCTACTCTCTAGTACATGTCCACTTGCCCAAAGTAGCGCATAACATCAGTTTCCTATTGTTTGTGCATCACTAGTTTGATTCAGGATTGGCTAAATATGGAGGTCTTATAAAATTATACTTCGACGAACCTTGTCCTGGGCTGTCTTCACTCTGATGTATTAGTGAAAGTTTTTCAAGTCATTCTAATTATCCATTGTACATGTCAAAAGTACCTTAGTGCGGCCTTGAAATAGAGAGGAAAATATCACGAGAAGTTGATGAAGGTCGAGTACAGTAAAGGACAGCTTCTGCAGCAGGTGTGTTCTTGTCCCTGAGAAAGATGGCGTCGGAGAGGACAGTGGTTGGATTGTCTCTTGGGTTCATAATGAAGAAATAGATGTGTCCCAGGTTAAGTTTAAGAGTTTCAATACAATCATCATGTAGGTTTGCCTACTGGTAACGACATTCAATATGATTTTGAAATTGTGAAATCTGCAGATTCTTGTGTTAAAGCGCAGAAGTTTGAAGGCGGGCCAATGGAAAAAATCACTCTGCCTCCAAGGATATCCTATGGATTCCATGGTACCTTTGTGTTAAAGTGCAGAAGTTTGACGGCAGGCCAATGGAAAGATCTGATTCTAGAGATCACTAACGTCTCCTATATAGCAGGTATAGTGCCGTTTTCTGTGGATTACCTGCTTTCATTAGTGTTTCCAGTTTGGATGGGGCTTTTCTTTGACACGTGATTTTCTTGTCTTAATTCCAGCAACTGGAGGAAGTTGTTTGAGCAAAGTAATTGTAATGCTCGAGTTTTATCTGGCTCGTGATCATGATATGAATAAAAAAGATTGCCTCCAAAAGGATACTTGATGTCTTCAATCAAATAGTACGAGATTCTTCATCCTCAACGTGGTATCAATCTGCGCTTGTTTAAATAAAGTAATACTTCTCTCCGACTTCTATGTAGTAGAGAAATTCACTATCTGATGGATTCTGGAAACTGCTCATGCATATGCAATCTTGATTGCATTTCATTAATTTGTTATTTGGTCATGGAAGTAGGCAGTGAAGGTACCATAAACATGTTCTCCGGTTTCTCAAAGCCAGGGCATTAATGTCAAGATGATGAACCTCCATGGATCTGTATCAAACTTTGTTCGTTGCTTAATATGCCAATGTGAAGATTGCTCTCTCTAAAGGGAGATACATGGCCTTGATCAGGCTGAAAGTAATATCATCAACGGTGGAAACCCGGTACAAATCATGTCGCTACTCTTTCCTTCATTCCTTTATTAATCATCTTGCAAATTCGTACCTTAACACCATTCGCAATTTATTACTTAAATTCAGTCATTGTTTGGTGATGACAATGTCTGCACCCCCAAAGGCTTTAGAAGAACAGAGGATTTCCATTGTATTGTGGATAACAGTGTAAGATCCAAACCAGAAGTATGGAGGAAGTCCTTAAATCAACCGTGTTGCTTTCATGTTTTTGGGATGAACATGACTAATAATCAATGGGTGGCTAGAAAGGTGATTTGCTTAAAACAAAAGAACTTCATTACTTGTTAGCAAAAGTTCCACCCAAAAGCTTAAAGCACTAGTTAGAGGTAGACTCAATGTGTATAACCCCTGTTGAAACACTTTATTTAACCAATGTGGAATAACACTGCTAATAATTGATTGATCATGGCAACTACTCATGTCTATGTGGTTTTGATTGCTTTTTTAGTGGCTTATGTCCACTTGTTCTGTCATGGATTAATAAGCTACTGGAGGCACCTTCATAACATTTTTACTTTTCTCAAATCCAGGACACCAATGTTGAGATGACGAATTTCCATGGATCTATATGCAACTTTGTTTGTCAATTGAGATGCCGATACATAGATTGCTCAATCTGATGATGGATTTATGGCCTTGATCGTGTCAAAAGTAACATCCTGTATGGTGGAAAGTCCGGTAGGAATCATGTTGTGGCTTTCTTGTTTGTCGTCATGCCTTTGTCCATCTCACATGTTCATTCCATCAGTCAGTGTCTTTGTGGATCGAATTTGCACCCTTCTGTTCGTTCTTCATTTGGTGATGACAATTTCTCATGCCCCTAAAGCTTTAAATGACCAGGAGCTTCACTGTAATTTTAGCAATGATGTGAGATCCGAATCAAATGTCTAGGATATGGATGCAACAAGGACATTCTTTAAGCCGATTCCATTGCGTTGTGCTTTATGAACGGGAGCTGTCCGTCATAGTAATGAAAACAGGTGCTTTACTGCACTCCTGAAATGTTTGAGAGCTGATCTGAATCGATGAATGTCCATTTTATCTTGAACTATTACTTAATCAGATCAGAATACTCTGTTACAGATGCCACTGTAACAAAACAGAATTGGAAGTTCAACCTACTAAATACGAGAGGACCACGGAAATGACCAACTACGATCCCAGAAAGTGTGTTCGCCTTCTTCACTCCAAACCTTGCAGTCTATTCCATAGGGTACTAAGCTATTTCAATTATACTGGCTACTAATAACATTTTCTCGCTAGTGGTCACATCAAATTAACCAGAAGATTATTTATATCATTTTCCAGAGTAGAGCAACGAGAGCTTCTAGGTTCCTAGCTTGCCAAAACTTATCAAATTGACACACATGGTGTACCAAACAAAAAGCTACTGCCAAAGACTAGTCGCCCAAACATCTTGGAAGATAAATAGGCACTCGCCACGAATGCTTCTGTGAAGTAATCACACACATCTAGACAGTGTTAAAATGGCTGATAAAATGGTTGATCAGATCAGGGCAAAGGGCTTGAACAATAGCATAGGCTGGTATCATGTGATTTTGCCTGAATGGCTAGGTATGTTGCGATAGTCAAGTCGAGATATCACGTGATATATACTGTTACGTAGTCTTTAATAACATATGGTCCCGATTTGTCATTGGCGATGGAACTTAGCATCTACGTTGGGCATGGGATTCCCCACTCCAAATCGATTTCAGCGTTTTTTTTTATCTCTTTTCGACATTGGTCAAGTTACCTGATACTTCATCTAGATAAAGGTAAAGCCTTGGAGATACAATATTACGACTTATTTCAATTTGCATGTACATTGCTGCGTTGTAGGAGGTCACTACAAATTGTTTGATACTCGACGTTTGGATTGAAATGTAATCTCACCCAACTAGAGGAGAAAAGAAGTATAACCCATCACCAAAGACTGCTTTGTTTAGTTAATAAAACTCATGCATAGACTGCTTAAATAATATCACCACACATCAAGACTAATATTATGAATCAAAGGTGACTATTTACAACGCGGTCAAAATATGATTTTCGTGATTTTTCATTTTGAAGGCGATCTATGCTTCTATGAGGTGGACAAGGTGTTGTTCCATGGGAAGTCTGAATATTAGGAGCGTCTTGTTTTCCAGCTGACTTCTTACCTTCCATGATCGCTCTCCAATTTTACACCAGAAGTACATATTACAAAGCAATGGCTACGCCATTAGTATTTAGGACACAGATTTAGGACACAGATTGGATCCTGATGGATCATGAAGATCGATGAGCTTACGCAAACTCTGCATATATACCACCAACTCAAATAATATTTTCTTGAGGGAGATTGTTTTTGCAAATTATTACCTTAGGTGAAAGTCTACAGCGTTGATATAACATAGTTTATTTTCCAAAATCAGTAAACAGATATTGTGAAACATTAGATTGACTTCGGTCTGATACTTCCCCAGCCTAAGAAACTATTTCGACAAGCAATTAGTCGAGTTGACAGCATCTTGTGGCTCCTTTTATATATTCGTTCGTTCATAGTCAGTGTTGGAGATACAGTTAAAGATTGTGATTGATCCTAATTGTAGATTGATTGATTTAGTGAATAGGAAGTTTTAGTAAATAGGAAATTTATAATTCTTTATATATTGTTTCCTTTTATTCTCTTCCATTCTTGCACTATAAATGTATTAATGTGCTTGTATACAAATCAATGAATATACAGAGAAAATTTCCTCCTTTTTCTTCGTTTTCTGTCATGGTATTAGAGCTTTTGTTCCTGACCTAGCTTCCGCATATTCAGAAATTGACTTCGGTCTCTTTTCTGGCCTAATTGTTGCACGTTCTTACCCTGCAAAATAGACCAGCAAATCGATTAGGAATTCAATTTTCTTTTTACCATGACAACGAACAAAAACATCAAGAGCTCCTCCACATAGGAGACGCCCACCTCAGATCTGAACATCCTTTCCGACGAGGAGCGATCCTCTGTTCAGCAAGAAGAAAGTCAAGATCCAGCAAAATTCGTTCCTACATTGGCCCCAATTTCTGGCCCAGTCCAGTGGCCTCCTACATTTCCCCCCAGCTAATTGGTATCAATGGGAAACTGGGCCAGGACAGACATGGGCCCAATACCCATCTGGACCCATGCTCTTTGTGGCTAGCCCATCAGATGAATTGGGCCACACGAATCCGGGTCAGGGACCCCGACCTATGCTGGGTCAAGGGACGAATCCCTACCCGGCATTCCAACCCGGATACAGGCCAATGCTTTTTCCGGTTGACGGCGGCGGTCAGCCTGAGCCCGACGACCCCCTCTACATGTCGCCGGCAGACGGCCCCGAACTGCGTCTATTCAGCATCCAACTCATCGGACCAGAAAGCTACTCCTTGTGGGCTCGAGATCTCTGACGGGCTCTTGTGATGAAAGACAAGGATGACTTCCTCGACGGAGCCGTCCCATTCCCCACCGACGAGCGCCTCCAGCGACACTGGCGGAAGTGCAACCAATTGGTTCGCACTTCGATCGGCAACACACTCGCTCCCGATGCCGTGGCCGGATTACCACCTACCGAGGACTCCAAACAAATCTGGGAGAACATTAGGGAGATGTATGGCCGGCCTGATCGCGCACGGCTCTTCAACATCACCCAAAGCTTTATTGAGTTGAAGCAAGGGAACCTCTCAGTTACCGCTTGCTTCAACCGTCTCTCCTCTTTGTGGAACGAATTAGAGTCGGCCGAGGAGTGTCTACAGGGACCCGAGGAAACTCTAAGACAATACAAAGAAATATGAGAAAGAGAAAAGGCTACACGGTTCTTACTCATTCTCAACAAGGACTATTCGGCCTTCCGATCTCAGATCCTCGCGATGGAACCCTCGTCGCCGCTCGGATGCATCTACCAGCTCGCCGTCCAGAAGGAAAGTCAGCGCCTCGCTGCGGTCGGACATGCTCGAGTGGGAGAAGGCCTGGGTCTTGCGACTTTTCCGTCCGGCGTGGGCTCACGAGAGGCGATGGCCGGAGGTAGCGGAGCAGCCGCGCACTTGGGATACCCAAAAATGGGTAGTGCGGCTGCAGCAAGAAGGAGGGTCGATGGAAACCCTACCTCATTTCGAACGGCGGCTGGGATTCGTGCGGAAGATCTAACGGCCTGGATTCACGCGGCCTCTTGGACGGTTCAGATCAACGTAAGACATCCGACGGTCTGGATCAGCGCGCTGCAACGGACGGCTACAGATTGCCCATCAGCTCGGACGGATCCGAGGGCTATTATCAAGACACATCACCTCCAATTTATAAGGGATCCTACGACTCACATGGTACCACATCATCAAGAAAGGTCAGTGGGCAAAATATTAAAATTTAAAAATCAATATTGTGAATATTGCAAACGCCCACACGATACTGTTGATACATGTTGGAAATTGCATGGAAAGCCTACTGATAAAAATAGAAAAGAAAAATAATCGTCAGCTTATCAGGTCTCGGCACAAAGGATTGATGGGGTACAGCAGACAATTACTCAAGATCAGTACCAGAATATCCTGCAACTTCTGAATCAATTGAAGATGGGTGACAAAAGTGCAAGATTCTTAGGTATTTTTCTTCATAAGGAGAATTCTTTTTCTATGAATGCATGGATAATCGATACGGGGGCTAGTGACCACATAATTTGTACTGAGCATCTTTTTTCCCATGTCGATAGAAAATCAGAATTTCCCATATCAGTACGTCTTCCAAATGGAAATGTAACTCAAGTTACCAAGATTGGCACTGTTCACCTTGGTCCCTATTTTGTCCTCAGAATTGTCTTATACATTCATGAATTTGAATTCAACCTACTCCCTGTCTCAAAAGTTTGCATAGATAGTTCCTGTCAGGCAATATTTAGGTTCGACAATTATTTCTTTCAGGACCATTCGACTGGCAAACTGATGGGCTTGGGTAGTATTGCAGAAGTACTATATTACTGGATTGATTCCCCAAGAGATGTAGAATTACTAAATAAAGACATCTCTTGTAATGCTATTAGTCGAAATAAAAATCTTTTTTTTCATCAAAGATTGGGTCATAGTGCATGTTTCCCTCATCCTAAATGTCCAATATGTCCCTTGGCCAAACAATCTCGAGCATCCGTTCCAAAGAGTACGTCTCGAGCAGATAGGAAATTTTCTTTACTTCATATGGACATCTGGGGACTTTATCACACTTCTCATCGTGATGGCTCCCGTTTTTTTCTCATGATTGTAGATGATTATACAAGGGCCACTTGGGTATATCTTATGCAATCAAAGAGTCAAACATTTACTCATCTTTCGAACTTTGTTTCCTTGGTCAAAAATCAATTCAATCAATATGTGCAACGAATTCGTACAAATAATGGGCGTGAATTTTTCACTTCTGATTGTACAAAATTCCTATATTCTCAAGGGATACTTCATGAGAATTCTTGTACTTACACACAACAACAAAATGGAATTATAGAACATAAGCACGAGCATCTCTTAGAAGTAGCACGTGCATTAAAATATCAAGCCTCCATTCCTGAAGGTTTTTGGGGAGATTGTGTGGTCACTGCTGCCTATTTGATTAATCGCATGCCAACTTGTACTCTGGATGGGAAAACTCCTTTTGAACTGCTTTATAATAGACAGCCTCGCAATGATCATCTTCGAGTATTTGGTTGTCTGTGTTATGCGACAAATGTCGGCTCTTTGGATAAGATGGCCCCTCGTGGCACACAATGCATATTCATGGAATATCCATCTCTTCAAAAATGTTATCGAGTTATGGAGATTTCTACAGGACATTTCTTTATCAGCAGGGATGTCATCTTTCATGAGGACATCTTTCCATTTAAGGATATGATATCTTCGTCTTCTACATCATCATACCCAAATCATAGGCCTTTTCTATCTGAAGAAGATTTATCTATGGCTTCTCAATATCTGTTCGTTGCTCCGGAACCCTCTATTTCTGTTCCAAGGAATGCCACCTTTTCTGAAGACGACTTACCTTCAGAGTTATCTGAGGATCCTCCTTCTGCCTCGGCTCCATCAGAAACTACTTCTGAATCTTTCTCAGCACCTGAACCAATAGTAGTTGAGCAGCCTCGACGTTCTGGACGACAAACTCGTCCACCCACGTGGACTAAGGACTACATTTGTTCTGCATCACGTTCTCTAGGTACGAAGTATCCTGTCTCTTCATATGTGTCTTTTAATAGACTATCGTCGGATCATATGTGTTGCGTCAGCCGTCTCTCAGAAGAAAACAAACCTTCTTCTTTCCATGAAGCATCCCGTGATCCAAGATGGCAACACGCAATGGAATCAAAACTTACTGCCTTGATCGAGAATCATACTTGGGACATTGTTCCACTTCCCCCACACCGGAAGCCCATCGGATGTAAATGGGTTTATAAAATCAAGTTTCGGGCAGATGGTTCAGTTGAAAGATATAAAGCTCGGCTAGTGGCTAAAGGATTTACTCAGAGAGAAGGCTTCGATTATCATGAAACCTTCTCACCTGTTGCCAAAGAAGTCACCGCATGTTCCTTCTTATCCATTGTAGCCATCGGAAATTGGTCTTTACATCAAATGGATGTTAACAATGCCTTCCTTCACGGTGATCTAGATGAAGAAATCTATATGGAGCTTCCACAGGGATTATGCAGACAGGGGGAGTCTCAGGTATGTCGTCTACGCAAATCCCTGTACGGTTTGAAACAAACGTCTAGACAATGGTACGCCAAGTTCACTACTGCGTTGACCAATGCGGGATTTCGGCACTCTAAGCATGATTATGCCCTATTTACATGAAGTGAAGGTAATTCATCAATCTATCTGCTGATATATGTTGATGATATACTTGTTATGGGAAACAATGACTCTCATGTTGCAAGATTTAAAAAGTATTTGCACTCTACTTTCCATATCAAGGATTTGGGACCGCCCAAATATTTTCTTGGAATTGAAATTGCTCGATCTGACAAAGGTATCAATCTCAGTCAGAGAAAGTTCATCCTTGAAATTGTTTCTGAAGCTGGATTGTCCGGATGCAAACTAGCTATCGTACCAGCTGAGCAGAATGCCAAGTTGACTACTCATGAATATGATCTGAACTCTTTTTCATCTATCGAGGACCCACTGCTCAAAGATCCGTCAGCATATCAGCGACTTGTTGGTAAATTAATATATCTTACTATGACAAGACCGGATATATGTTATGCAGTGCAGATACTCATTCAATTCATGCATAGTTCAAAACAATCTCATATGAATGCAGCCTTAAAGGTTGTGAAATACTTGAAGGGATGTCCAGGACTTGGAATTTTCTTATCCCGTGACTGCAACATGAAGATGACAGCTTTCTGTGATACGAATTATGCTACTTGTCCAATGACCAGAAGATCAATTACTGGTTTCTGCATCAAGTTGGGAAAGTCACTAATCTCGTGGAAGACAAAGAAGCAATCAACTGTCTCTTTATCATCGGCTGAATCAGAGTATCGAGCCATGGCAAAGACAACTTGCGAAGTGGTTTGGATTCGAGGATTACTTTCAGATCTCAGGTTACAGGTTAGTGGACCAACTGAATTATTTTGTGACAACGATGCTACACTCAAATTGGCAGCAAATCCAGTTTTTCATGAAAAGACGAAACATATAGAAGTTGATTGCCACTTCACACGAGATAAGATCAAAGAAGGAATCCTCATAGCAAAGGGTATTGGAACAATGGATCAACTTGCAGACATCTTCACTAAGCCATTATGTCAGAGACAACATAGTTATCTACTGAGCAAGCTAGGTGTCCTCAACATATATAGGCCATCAGCTTGAGGGGGAGTGTTGGAGATACAGTTGAAGATTGTGATTGATCCTAATTGTAGATTGATTGATTGATTTAGTGAATAGGAAGTTTTAGTAAATAGGAAATTTATAATTCTTTATATATTGTTTCCTTTTATTCTCTTCCATTCATGCACTATAAATGTATTAATGTGCTTGTATACAAATCAATGAATATACAGAGAAAATTTCCTCATTTTTCTTCGTTTTCTATCGGTCAGTGAAGCATGGCAAATTGGCAATTCTGGATGGTCAAATCCAACTGACGGAGAGGGATAAGTTTGTTTACCAAGAGATGCTCACGTATCTTCCCCTCTGCTCAATCCCGAACCCGAAGAAGCTGGGCTCCCTCTCTCTCTCTTTATTTCTTTCCAACTTCTTTCTCTTTGAAGTTTTGATGCTGTGAAAGTGCTCACGTGATATTTTTACCGGTGCTGCTTGTTGGTGGGCGAGATGGAGGTATTCTGAGGCAAATGGTGATTGATGTAACCGAAATTAAACTGCAAAAACCTTCCAAATTTCAAGCTCGAGCCTCTCATTGCTCATCGAATCCTAAGGTTTTGGAGGACCAGAGCGTTTATCCATATCTTAAAGAACCGTTCCATAAATTAGTTTGCAACTTTCAAGACACTGTCCCTAACACATTCCTCAGACCATCCTCAAATGAATGAACAATAGTAAATGCCCGGTCTAAAGTTATGCATCAAATATGGGGAAAATTCCAAATAAGGACCTAAAGTTGACCAATTTTCTCAAATAAGAACCCAAAATGAACTTTGTATCAAATTAAGACCTAAAGTGAATTCATTGTCTCAAATAAGGCCCTGAAGTTGTTGAATCAATTACAAATAAGAACCCGAGCTTGCAGGTTAGCCAAATATTTGCCGGCTATCAAGCATGTGACATTTCTGACCACCGGAGTATGGGCAATTTTGTCCAAAAAAAATATAGGGAAAATTAACAAATCCTAAAACAGAAAAAAAAAAAAAAAAAAAACCCTAGGTTTTCTACGGTCTCCCCATTCCTTGTACCCATCCTCTGCAAAGTCAAAGACCGAGGTTCTCCCCATTCCTTGTACCCATCTTCCATGAAGTCAAAGACCCATATTCTCCACCGGTTGAGGCACGAATTCAAAAACAAGAAGAAAACCATATGCTTCTTTGTTTGTTTACGGAGACCCAAATTCTCCGCCGGTCGAGCAAGGTGAGGAGCGGCGAGAATCGAGTCGTGATGATCATTGGGTAGTGATTTGGTTGAGGAGCAGCTGGGGAGAAGAAAGAAGAAAACGTAAACCTAAACTTAATTAATTTAGAATTTTCCCTTTTTTTCCAATCACAAATTTCTAATAAAATTGCTCCTATTTGAGAAAATAGATTCATTTTGGGTTCTTATTTGAAATTTTCTCTCAAATATGTTATGATGATACTTTTTTTCTTTTAGCCACTTCACAATGCACGCATAATATATCTCATACTTTTCATTTTCAAAATATGAGTTCACACATTAAAAAGAGAGATAGCGGGAGAATTACTAAAAAATTCTTAAACTTATTGCAATTATGCCAATTTAGTCCTAAACTTTTTTTTTTGGCCAATTTAGTCCTAAATCTTTTATAATTGTGCCAATTCAGTCCATCTGGCCAAAATTGGCCAGCCGGACGCCGATGTGGACACCGGCCATTCAGCGAACACCGACGTGATAATTTTTTAATATTTTTATTTCAAAATTTTTAATATTTTTCGAATTTTTTAATTCTTTTTTTTTTTTTTTTTTACCCCTTTTCTTCTTCCTCTAACCGGCGGGCACCGGTCACAGGTGAGGCTCGCCCTCGCCGGCCACTGGCGGAGGCGAGCCTCGCCCAGCGAAGGCGAGGCTATCGTCGCCAGATATGGCGAAGTCGAGCCTCGTCGGCCACCAACGAGGTCGACCCTTGCCTTGGCTGCACGAGGCCCTGCTGGATCTAGCGAGGCTCAGCCCTGCCTTAGCCTTGGCGAGGGTCAAGCTCGCCTTGGCGCCGATGCAGCCTGCACTGGGGGCGAGCCGTGGAGCGACAACGGTAACAAGGCAGAGCTCTTCGGAGGCGACTTCGGAACCCTAGAGGTGCGGGATCTGGTGGCGACGGATGACAAAACTGACTCAGTGAGCTCCTCCAAGTTGCACCGCGAGTGCCCCGGCCACTCGATCTCCGCCGCCACTACGGCTTCCTCTCTCTTCGAATCCGACCGTTCGAGCTGGTGACTCTCTTGACTTGCCAGTGCCTCGCTCGGCTTCGCTTCGTTCTTTGAAATCTTGGCCATGCTTGCGGGCCTCGATGTCTCCTCGGCCGTGGCGACAGCCTGAAACCTCTACGACAAGCATTGGTCATGGGTCACCACCTCGCCAGATCTAGCGACAGTAGCCTCACTGGCCACTGGCAAGGCTCCTCGCCCAAGGACAACAAGGCTCAACCTCGTCGAATGTGGCAACGGCGGCCTCATCGTCGCTAGGTGAGGCTCGCCTTCGCCAGTGGCTGGCGGGGCCTCACCGGCCAGAGGAAGAAGAAAAGGGGAAAAAATAAAGAAAAAAAGAATTGAAAAAAATATTAAAAATTGCCACGTCAGCATCCGGCCGGCCAATTTTGGCCGGATGGACTAAATTAGCACAATTGTAAAAGGTTTAGGACTAAATTAGCCAAAAAGAAAAAAAAGTTTAGGACTAAATTGGCACAATTGTAATAGGTTTAGGATTTTTTCGGTAATTCTCCCGAGAGATAGCACTACTCACCTGGATATATCCCAAACCAAATAACAAAATTCATTCAAATCAAAGAATTCGCAATCCTATCATAAGTGAGAAATAGCATCAAAACCAAGTAAAATACTACTTCAATTACGAATCGGCTAAACTAAACTTAAACGCTAACAAAATAACTCTTATGCATCCACAAATCGCTCACCTAAAGCGAATATTCAAACTTAAATTCAATGTGAAATTCGCCCTCAAAACCCTAAAATCTCACTTCAACAAAACTGTTGCGCCAAAACGACTTCCGTCGTAACCCATGACTCTACAACGCCATAAATCTCCATTTCCATGAAATCCCGAAGCCCCATAACTCAAAAATTGGATTCCGTGGCGTGATTTTCCCAAAATTCAGAATTTGAGCTATAAACCTGAAAAATACTTTAATTGGATGAACAAGAGGCGTGAATACTTACTAGCCGCCACGGATAGGAGTAACTCTGGCTTGGCAACGTGTCCACGACAAGCACGTGCGAAACCCCTCTTTTGTCTTCTTTTAACTTCCTTTTCTTTCTTTCCCTTTTTCTTTTTGCGCGCACGAGTTCTCGGGCTCTCCGTTTCTTTTCTGCTGAGCATCGCCCTTTTTCTTCCTCCCTTTGTTGACTTGTCAACCTCCTTTTATTTTTTTGTTTATTTTTTTTCTTCGACTTTTCAACTCTCTTTTCTCTCCCCTATTCTCGCCGCGCAAGCTCTCGGCTTAAAAGAAGGGAGCCCAGCCCTTCCTTACCTTTTTCCTATTCTCTGACTTTTCAACACTCGGATTTTTTTTCTTTCGAGCCCATCACTCTTGACTTGATCAAGATATTACAACCTACCATCCTTAAAAGAAATT
The DNA here is from genome assembly GCA_014182395.1 of Eucalyptus sp. ANBG9806169. Taxonomy (NCBI): domain Eukaryota; kingdom Viridiplantae; phylum Streptophyta; class Magnoliopsida; order Myrtales; family Myrtaceae; genus Eucalyptus; species Eucalyptus sp. ANBG9806169. The sequence continues at coordinate 8,359,057 of CM024575.1, forward strand.
TCGTTCTCGAATTTGTACTTATCTCAACGATCAAGCAAATACACATGTATATGCCTTGCCTCCGCCTTGAGTTTTTAGGTGGCCTTAGTCTATCTACTGATAATCGCACAAACACCATTTTTTTCACCTCGCATTCTCAGCAGGCCAACTATAGAATACCTAGTGATAAATTCCCACTTGTAACTTAGATATTTCAAGAGCTTACAACTGTCCGCCTGATTTGCGGTGCTAGATTTTCCCTAGCTCGCCAATAGATCCCTTAGAGCAGTTACAACATTGGTCAAATTCATTTCCATTGTTCTATCAGTTGAGATATAAGATTTAAAAGGTACACCATTACAATGATCTTTCCGTGAATAAGGAAATCCTCAATGAGACAAAGAAGTTTATCAACTTGACCTAACTCCATAAATAGTAATCTTATCTCCGTGTTTGACGTCACAGACTTTATATGCTCAGCAAATGAATCTACCCATTTGAAAGTCTGTCAAATGAGTAACCAAATGTTCCTTATGCACTACAGAGTAGTTGACCAGCGATAATAAAAAAAAAAGCACACAGACCCTCTCCTTCTATAGGAGATTTTGTTCCTTCCTCAGTTCAATCGGGATTATTTTATTTTTTTTTTATTTTTTTTACAACATCCAGCCTAGGTGAGACAGTAAAGAACTCCGAACCACACAACTGCCAATTGCAAGAATCATCCTATATATGCGTTCAGTTTCTTAACATCTGAAGAGATAACACAATATCTAGGAAGAGTATCGTATATAGATTCATGTTGACTCTCAAATGAATATTTATCGCCTTCTCGTGAAACGATAAATCTCAACCTATTTGAATCGACTCTTCCTCCTGCCGAATCAAGACTACAGGAAGTTGTTGTATTTCCTTTCTCACGCACTACTCCATGGATCAAGTATTTCTCTTCCTTAACAGAAGATTCCGTGATCCCAAAGTCCATCTCGGGAAGCGCTGGAGAGACAAGCCTACCAATCGCTCTCCTATAGCGCTGCTCAATAATCCCATCATCCAACTCCAACAATAACCTATAACTGCCATCCATGATATCAAAGATTTAAACTCTATCATTGTTACAACCAAAAGAACCACATAAATGGCAACCATTGCGTTCCAAGTATACTCATCTTTGTTGAGCACTCCATCGAACAACTTTTGGACCTCATTAATTCGACTTTCTTTAGACAATTTTTTTATTTAAATCATTCTCAACACACACCTTAGCATAATCCACCCTCAATCCCATAATTGTATCTCTCATCAGATTAACAGCAAAATCCACAATGAAACATACCCTTGGCACTTAAATAGATCAAAGCGTTATAAATTACGCACAATCTCACCATGCCCTAGAAAATCTATCCAAACACCTAGGCTCTGATACCACAATATGTCATGCCCTGAATCCTACAGGGATGGGGATGATACGGCCATCCTTTCACACGAAATACGTAGTCTTGAACCACCATAATCCAACTCCCAAAAGCCCCCGCGATAATGCTCTTATTCTAACGGCCACTAAGTGAGGGACCTGAAAAGAATGGGAAAGAGGCGTAAGCAACCACGGCTTAGTGATTAGTACATATCTTATAAGCAGATCAAGCCTCCACATTACACATTTAGAACTCAAAAACATGACTCATTTATGTCAATCCAACATTTAATAATTGCATAGTGAAATAGGTTATATAATACTTCAACCTAGCTATATCAATGGCATAATTTCTTGTTCGTCCATAATATCAAAACAAGTATCACTAGCTTGATTCAATAATTAAACTCGTCATATCTTATGTCAATAGTTCATTCCATTAATCAAACTCGTATCACACGTCAATGGTCTATTATACCAATCAATCTCATGGCACATTAGATCTCAAGGCCCTAGAGGTGACTCCCATGAGACCATGTTATGGTGTAACACTTAGCCTTCAAGTAATACAAGCCCCTAGATGTGACTCCCATGAAATTACATTATCGTATAATATTTAGTTCTTGACCAACGTATATCAATAATACAAAGCCTTAGAGGTGGCTCCTATAAAATTACGTTATCGTGTAGTACTTAACCTTTGACCGCAAGGCTCTAATGGTTGCTCCCACAAAATTACATTATCGTGTAGTCCTTGATCAATACATATCAATGGCACAAGGCTTTAGAAGTGGCTCCCACGAAATTACGTTTTTGTGTAACACATAGTCCTTAGTCAATACATATCAAAGGCACAAGGCTCTGGAGGTGGATCACACGAAATTACATTATTATGTAATACTTAGTCATTTACCAATCCACATCACAATTGGCTTCATAAACCAAAACATAACTCTTCACCAATTAATTCTATCCACAAAGCAATTTAGAATCCATATCATAAATCAGATTCACATATTGAATCAAATTGTATTTTACAAACCATACTCAAGTCAACGCAACTATTTCACAAACGGGTTTCGCTAACCCAAAGTATATCCCCTCTCCCCACTCTGTTCATCAAACATTTGCAATTCATTTCTCACCTCATTTTAGAATTCATATATTAAAGAACCCATTCCATAAATTAGTTTGCAACTTTCACGACACCTTCCCTAACGCATTCTTCAAACCATTCTCAAATGAATAAATAGTAGTAAATGCCTGATCCGGAGTTATGCATCAAATATGTTATGACGGTATTTTTTTCTTTTAGCCGCTTCACAATGTGCACATAATATACCTCATATTTTTTATTTTCAAAATAAGAGTTTGCAAATTTAAAAGAGATATAGCACCACTCATCCGGATATGCTCCAACCTAAATAACAAAGCTCACTCGAATCAATGAACTCGCAGTCCTATCGTAAGTGAGAAATAGCATCAAAACCAAGTAAAACGCTATTTCAAGTACGGCTTGGCTAGATTAATCTTAAAGGCTAATAAAATAACTTTCACACATCGACAAATCGCTCACCCAAAGCGAATATTCAAACTTAAACTCAATACAAAACTGACTTGCAAAATCCTAAAATCTCGCTTCAACAAGACCGTTGCTTCAAAAAGACTTCCGTTGTAACCCATGGCTCTATAACGTCATAAATCCACATTTCCATGAAATTCCGAAGCCCCATAAACTCAAAACTGGATTCCATGGTCCGATTTTTCCAAAATTTCAAATTTGAATTCTAAACCCGAAAGTTTCCATGTGAATTACTAGCTGCTGCGGATCAGAGTAACTCTGGCTTGGCAGCGCGTCCACAGCGAGCACATGCTCACAATATCCTCTTCGTCTTCTTTTTCCTTCCTTCCTTTTCCTTCTTCCCTATTTTCTTTTTACGCGCGCGAGCTCTCGGGCTCCCTGTTTCTTTTCTGCCGAGCATCCCCCTTTTTCTTCCCCTTTTGTTGACTTGTCAACCTCCTTTTATTTTCTTTTTATTTTCTTTCTTTGACTTTTCAACGCTCTTTTCTCTCCCCGATTCTCACCGCGCAAGCTCTCGGCTTAAAAGAAAGGAGCCATGTATTTTATCCCTTTTTCCGATTCTCTGACTTTTCAACACTTGAATTTATTTATTTTTCTTTTCGGGCCGCATCACTCTTGACTTGGTCAAGATATTACAGGAAATAGGTTGGGAACGCGTTGACTTGACGAGAACTCCTTTGGCGCAAATGATGAGCCGAGTTGGATTTTTGGTAAATGTGTCCCGTAGCCATTTGCAAGAGTCAAAGTGCATCAATTGCAAAAAGAAAAAAAAGTTGAAATTTCAGTGCATTTAGTGATTGAAACTACAGCTTAGTGATTGCACTGCAGACGCCTCTTTATGTTCAGTGAGGCTCAAGGAAATTTATCTTCATATTTACATTCCGATTACTTCGTGGAAAATGAATTATTCGCAACATGTACTCTTAAAAGCAATCATATGAAATAATTAGTCGATGAAAAATATTTTTATTATCGACGATAATTTATATCTAAATATTTTCATGGACAATGAAAATATTTTTCACTCATTCATTTTTATAAATGATACAAGCTATCATTTTCAGAAAAATATTTTTCAAATAATTTATTTTAGGTGAAACAAACAGAGCTTTGGTGAAGGATTAGCTTGACTTTGTCAACTAAGGCCGAACACCTACTGTTTTGAGAAGTGGGGAGACTACAACCTCGGGTTGATGAGGTCCAAGATTCCCAAGAACAAGTAAACTTAAGGAAAGAATTGTTTTTGCAGCGTAGGACGGGAAGTTGAACTAACCTTTCTTAGTGCATTGAACGAGAAAGCAAACAATAATAGATAGTATTGGTACCCTCTTGGTAAGCCTTATTCTCTTTCATTCATTATAAATACATTACACAAACTTCTCTTTTCAAACACACCTCTCTTTTCCTCGCTGCTGTGCATTTACATTGTGGTTTTCTCACCAAAAAAATGCCAAGAAGGAGCACTTATGCAGATCATTCCCGAGATCCCCGAGATCCCCGAGCTGAGGAAGAAGAAGAAGATTACTACGAAGTGTTCCTGAGCTTTTGTGGGGGAGACACTCGTACTGGCCTGACTGACAACCTTCACAGGAGCTTGGTTGAAGCGGGAGTCTACGTCTATAGAGACAACAACGAGCTCCATAACAGGTGAGGTGTTCGGCCCGGAGCTTCTCAACGCAATTCCGCGATCTGGGATATTGATCCCAATCCTCTCGGAAAACTATGGCTCAAGAGAATGGTGCCTCCGTGAGCTCACACAAATGATGGAGTGCAAGAGAAACAATGGAAGGTATATGGTGGTGCCTGTATTTTACAAGGTGAAGCCAGCACACGTGCGGCACCAGACTGGGATTTTCGGGGAGAAGTTCCGATCCGGTACAAAGCGATTCAATGAACAAGTTGTAGAGGAATGGAAGCATGCGCTTGGAGAAGTCAGTTCCATACTAGGATATGAATCTGAGGAAGGGTACATCTCGTTTCTAAACTTACCTTGTTTACCTCTTTTGTATTCACAAATATCCTTTGTTTTCTTTTGCCAACACAATACCTTGTTTACTTCCATCAATGATTTTAGTTTTGTTTATTTCACCAAAAACTAATGATTTAGAAAAAAAAATCGTAAAAAAGTATCTTCATTATTATTGGAAAAACAAAAACTTCCATTATCATTATCATATCCGTTGACAAAAATGAAAGATCACCTCTCCGCAGCATCTTTTTCATGCTTCTCTCTGCCTTTGTCACCGAACGAGCCTCACATGTATTTTTTACTTGTTTTTCCCCCTTTTTTTATCACACAAGGAAGAACGATTACATGAACGCGACCCCATATATAGTTTGGTTTCATATTCCCAGATTTCTTGAAACATCGATATTCATGAAAGATGTGCAAAATGATTTTTTTTTTAAAGTTTAAATGAGTAATAAGTTACTTAAGTAATGAAAAAATAGTTGATTAATCAATACTTATGCCGTGAGCAACACAATTTTCTTTTCCAACCATTAAAAGGGTTAATACACGAAAATTCCCTTAATTTTTTTATCATGAAAAACCATAAACTGGTACGTTTGTGACAAATTTACTTCAAACTAACTTTTTGATGAATTAACCCTATGTTAGTGAACAAATGTAAGATAAATTGGTCATATATGTACTGGTTTGGGGTTTTTTGTGGTTAAAAAAATTAATTTAAGGTATATTTGTCGTATGTGTATCGGTTTTTGGTTTTTCGTGGCATTGATTCATATTGCAACAAGGTTCTAGTTTCCAGACTCGACTTTATTGTTCATTGACAGGCAGGAAACAGAGATGATCCAGAAGGTAGTTAAGCAGGTTTGTTGCCAGTTAAAGGAAGCCCATCATCTCACCTATTCCATGGAAGCGAAGGTGATAGCAAAACTGAAGGAGGATTATCACTGTGAGTTGACACGCCTCGTGAAAGAAAATCGTGGTGCGGAGGAAAGGGAAAAGTTACATCGCGATTTTCAGGATAGTCTGAAGAGGACACCGGTGCCGAGGAGCATGCGGAGCGATGGGAAAATGGTGAGAAATAAGATACAGATAACTTTGCATGAGTACCCGCAGCCTCGGAATTGAGATTCCATGACTCACGACAGGATGGAGTGATTAAGTTCGTAATGTATTATTACCTTGAAAGTTACTTCAATTCAAACCCTAGTGACCTCAAATTCAGTTGCTTTACCATGCATTTTTTTCTGGACCAGTTTCTTCTAAGTTTCGGTTGGGTTCAGTTTACAGTTCGTTGTTCAAATTTCGAGTTACTTACTACTTTGTTCCTGCTGAATTTATTTGAGTGTTGTAGTTGCACAAGCATGTGAATGCACGGTGTATATTTGTTGTGAATTGATCAATTGGAACGTGTAGGTAAGCGACAACCTCTTTCGATTCATGAGTATAAATTGGAGCACATTATCATTGGGTCCACGTTGAGTCCTCGAGAACACTTTAGCTGCAAGAGTTCAAGTCAGGAGACAATCGATAAACTTACCAAAAAACATGCTCAATTTGTCGATGATCTTATTTTGTTACTTGTGGTATAGATAGGCTAATCTCTATATTGAAAACATGGAATTTTGTTTTAGCTCTACTCATATAGAGATCAGAAATTTGTTATTAGATTGGAGATAGTTTTTTATTTTTTTTGGGTCAGAAAGAAATGACTTTCATTACTATCCAAATGACGGATTACAAGAATTTTCAAGATCAAGACATAAAATCTGCCATAGGAAATAAGGAGGTTCAGCAAGCCAAGTGGGCGGAAGGGTTTCAGTTCTATGAGCCTTGGCGACTCGGGATGGATTACAAGGGTTTCGAAGGATTTCTTTTACAACTCTTTTAACGAAGATCTCATTTAGTTTTTGGATCTTTCATTCGCCTGAGTCTTGATTAAAGCTTGTTTAGTGTTGTGTTCTGTCTGTTTGTTAAGATGATGTATGTTAGACAAAGGTGGTCCAAGGGACAGATGCTTCTAATAACATCATCATGCAAGCATTGAGATGGCGCCATTGTGAAGCATTGTGATGACGGAAGTGCATATCACCGGTATGCTGGAATGATGAGAGAAAGGAATCCAAGTTAGGAAAATGATAAGCTAGCGGTGCTGTTATTCGCAATGAAAGTGACGATACATTCACCACTACACATTACAAAAAAAACCGGTCAACTTGCTTTACCGGGTTTTCTTTACTTATTCATTCTCTGTCATCCGCAAGGCACTAACACCAAGATATATCTTCTGAATAGCTAACAACAAGAGAAACCGGTCAACTTTTGTGGTCCCGATTGCCAATTGTATATCAATGGTACTTTGTGGTAAAAAAGGCACCGTTATTTCTTCTGAATAACTATACTGTTAGCTTAGTAGCTCTCGCCAAGTTAATCAAAGAACATGTGAAGATGAATTGGAGCAGATGAAAGGGTCATGCTGACAATGGAAATGCAAACGAGAATTTCAATCAGGCGATGATGGGGTTGATTCAACTCATTTTTATCATTTAGAGACTTCGGTTTATGTCATAAATTAGATATTATTTTATAGTCTTTTTTTCTCATGCCACAATCGTGTATTCATTTGATTCTCTTCACTATTCTTCCAACTAAGCGTTAGGATTGTAGTGTTGATGTCAAAATTATCCCAAGTCAAGATACAAAGTGTAGTGAACAATTGTGTAGTGAAACCCGATATATGTAATCACTATGTAATTCTCATCATTAATAAAAATTTCTCATATTTTCAAGTACTTGCCATTTGTAAAAGATGTGATTTTGTCGCAATAAAAGAAAATATGAATTAAGGGTACATTTTAGTAACTCATCAAAAATTTTTTCGTAAATTTCACATTTCTCATCTTATGAAACCGTCATTAGCAGTATCACTCGAGTTCAGCGCTGGCCATGTTCCATTAATTTCCCTAAATTATCTCTAGCTGCAATGTGAAGGATAAGATTCAAATATTTAATTATGGTATGGAAAGATTATGTTGAGTCAGCACGGACAAATCGACGCTTTGGCGCACGTATCTGTACAACTTTCAAAAGTGAATTACGCTTTTGATCCTCGTACCTTTGGGGGTTTCGGCCCTGCTTAGTTCAGCATTTGGAATGCTCTTTGGGACTCTAAAGGGTTTTGGCCAAATGTTGTGGTGTTTGGTTCAATTTTTTGGGGACTTAAGAGAGATGCATTTGCATCTCCAAGGGGCTTTAAAGAGCTTTGGGGGAATGGAGGAGTAGAGGTCCATTGGGAAGTTGCATTTTCGGAATGCAACTTGGTACTGTTCATCACTGTTCATCTCTCCGGTGGAGAGGCCGATTAGAGGCGACTGGATCTGGCCATCCGGCTGCCGAATCTGACGATCCATTGGCTAGACTTCAAAAAAGAAAATAGAATTTTATTTTTGTTTTTTTAATTCAATAAAAGTAATTTATAAATGTAAATTTTACCAAACTAATTTTGGTCAAAATTGTATCTCAATGCAAATTTTATCAAATGATATTTACATTTTGAAAACCCTATTCAGTGAAAGATATTTGCATTTTGACAAATGCATTCCTTAAAATCCGAACCAAACGGATCTTCAAGGTCAGTTCAGTTTAGTCCAGTACATTAAAAGATCCCTCCACGTCACTAGGACGGAAGAACAGCCGTAGAAATTCAGCACAGTCGAGGTCGCTCGCCGCGAGAAGTCCGAGCCGAATCTCCTGTTTCTTCTTCCCTGCTTCGAAGGAAGCCAAACCAGAATGGGAATCGATATGGCAATGCGTAATCCTTTGGCCGTCGCCATCGCATCCATCTTGGTCGCCGTGCTTGCACCCCGTTTCCTGAAGAAGAAGGAGAAGGAAACGATCGGGAGCATCAAACCCGACGAACCCACTTCGGTGGAATCCGCTCCGTCTACCTCCGGGAACGACTACGAGGTGTTCTTGAGCTTCCGGGGCAGGGATACCCGCACCGATTTCACCGACCACCTCTACAGCAGCCTCGTCGACGCCGGGGTCTCCGTGTTCAGGGACGACGACGAGCTCCGCGTTGGCGAGAAGATCGGTCCGGATCTTCTCCGAGCCATTAGGAGCAGTAAGATCGTCATCCCGATTCTCTCTCCGGATTACGCTTCCAGCAAATGGTGTCTTCGCGAGCTCGCCCGGATGATCGAGTGCAAGAGAAGTGAAGGGTACATCGTCTTGCCCATCTTCTACAAAGTCGAGCCCGGGCATGTGCGACACCAGACGGGGAGTTTCGGGAAGGCCTTTCATAAAATTAAGAAGCATTATGAGGCAGATGTGGTCCAGCGATGGGAGCGAGCTCTCCAAGAAGTAGGAAGCTTAAAGGGATGGGAATCAGAGAGAATTGCTGACGGGTACTTCTTTTTTCACTCATGATCTTGCTTAGCTAGATCAAAAGTCTGAAAATTTTATGCCACGATCACTTCTACAGTGGAAAAAAATGATGGGTTTTCATCATTTGGCTGCTTTTTGCTTCCTGTTTATACGTGGATGTGCTTCCCGGAGATATTGATGATCGGTTTCTTGTATTGGACTTTGCTGTTATTTCGCAGACATGAATCTGAGTTGGTAAGGATAATTGTCAGGAAGGTTTTGGGCGAGTTAAAGGAAGCTTTTCAGTTAGACGTCATGGAGAGCTTGGTCGGGATTAGTAATCATGTAGAGGAGATTATGAGAATGTTAAGTACTGATGACAGTGATACTCGATTTGTTGGAATCCATGGAATAGGCAGTGTTGGTAAGATGACTCTGGCCAACTCCATTTACAATAAACTCTCCAGTCAGTTCGATCACTGTAGCTTCTTGGCTGATGTGCAAGATACAGTAAAAGCCGGGGGTGCCCACCATTTGCAGAACCAACTAATCTCTGATATTCTAAAAAGAAAACGCAATGATGTCTCCAATGTCAACGAAGGACTTAGAATCATCAAAACTAGATTTAGGCATAAGAAAGTCCTCATCTTTCTCGATGATGTGGATGATGTTTCTCAGTTGAACTGTTTGGCTGGAAAAAAGTGACTGGTTTGGTTCTGGAAATAAGATCATTATTATGGCAAGAAAAGTGAGTTTTCTTGATGAGGCTCGCGTTAATAACTTGTATGCACTCAATGGATTGGATGCTGACAACTCTTTGCTTCTTTTTAGTAGACATACATTCAGAATGGACTTCCCTTTGCCTGAATTTGGGGATCTATCGCGTGATATTGTGTCCACTACAGGAGGGCTTCCTTTAGCACTCGAGGTTATAGGTTTGTTCTTGTGTGGAAAATGCCTAGTAGTATGGAAAGATACATTAAAGAAGTTAAGGCAAATACCAGATAAGGAAGTGCAAGAGAAGTTAAGGGTAAGTTATGAAGCATTAGATTATGAGCAAAAACAGATATTTTTGGATATTGCCTATATTTTTTTTTTGCTGGAACTGATGGTAGAATTGCATCCTATATGTGGGATGACTCTGAATTTTTCCCAGGGATGGGAATTGAAGCATTGAGTGTGATGTCCTTGATAATAGTGGGAAGTGACCATAGGTAGTTAATGCATGACCAACTGAGAGATGTTGGTAGGGAAATCGTCCGGCAGGAAAACTACGAGGAGCCCTGGAAACGTAGTCGATTATGGATTCACAAGGAAGCCTTACATGTTCTAGAGAAGAATAAGGTGAGAGTTTTCTTTGATTTACTTTTGTGCACTTAGTCAATGTTTTATTATCTACCACAAAGAGGAAAAAGAAGTTAGTATATTGAATTAGTCCAGCCCTAGTTAAAAGAAGGCTTGTTCATAATATTTTCAACATTGTGGTACTCATTGCATAATGCAAGTTGGTAATTCATGGGAGTAATATCTTTAGAGGGTGCTTTTCTGTGATAATCAAAGGTTCTTAGCTAACTTATGGAGTTTAACTCATTTTAAATTGAAAAGTCAGCAACCTTAGGACATGTTAGCAAACTTAATTGTAGCAGTGTTGAGCATTTCATATATTAGCTTCTGGTGAATTGCATCTGATAAAAATTTGTTGAAAGATACTATCCAGTGAGTTTAGCAGCAACCATGTTGTAAACTTTTTTAGTTCAAAGTGGCAGACCATAGGAATTTTTATGAAACAACATATCGTAGTTTAGTTTTCATGATGCTTTATTTCTGATCCCCGGAATTCTTACTTTCAGGGAACTAGAAAGATAAAAGCCCTCTGTCTCAATAAAAGTGGCTTAGGCAGGGTGTACAGCAATGTACCGTTTGAAAAGCTACCGAACTTAGGTTTCCTTGAGATGAATAATTTCATCCTCTCTGGAGATTTTAAGTATGTTCTTTCTGAATTACAATGGCTTTATTGGAAAAATTGTCCATCAAATTTTGTAGCAACCAATTTTCACGTGAAGAAATTAGTCATACTTGACTTATCAAGGAGCAAAGTCACAGAGCATTGGGAAGGATGGAAACTTATGGATGTAAGATGAAAAGAGTACATTTTCCTTTCAAAATATGATCACTTATTCATAGTGGCTCATGTTTCCCTGTTTTCTTTCTTACAGGTGGCAAGTAATCTGAAAGTTCTCAACACTGCCAATTGCCGTGACTTGAAAACATCTCCTGATTCACAGCTTTTCAAAATCTAGAGATTTTAATTCTTGGAAAATGTGAATATCTAACAAAATTGCACCCTTCTATCAGAAGCATCAGCACCCTAATTTCCTTGGATTTGAGAGACTCTTTCAGACTCAAGGAACTACCAATAGAAGTGGGTCAGTTACAAGAATTAGAGGAGCTTTTTATAGATAGAACTCGGAAGAAATTCCCATATCTAAAGGTTCAATGAAGAAGCTCAGGACTCTTAGTGCCCAGTATTGTGAATCATTGGCTTGAATACCCAGCTCGTTAAGCCATCTAGTGTCTCTGTCAACCCTTGATTTTATGGGATGCAAAAAGCTTGCTGAACTTCCAGACTCCCTAGGCCGCCTTCAGAAACTGCAGCGCTTATCATTAAAGTAATGTAGGTCATTGAGAGGGATCCCCAACTCAATTAGCAAGTTGGAATGTTTAACTGAGCTGGACATATCATATGCAGGATTTACAGAGTTACCCGAATCCATTGGAGACTTGCGTAATTTAGAAGTTCTACAAATGGCGTGATCATATGTAACAAGGTTACCTAGTGGTATTGGGATGTTGGGGAAACTCACCACATTAGATGCCACAAATTTCAGCATCCTGGCAGAAGTTTGTAGTAATATTGGTGAATTGTCTTCATTGGGCCCTCCGATTGTTGGGGAGAGGCATTTGTGGCTTGCCAGAAAGCATTTGTAAGCGTTCTTGTCTCTAAGACCTCAACTTACGAGGGTACAAGAAGCTCCAATTGCTGCCAAACCTACCCTCTGGCTTGAGAACTCTAGGTCTCACTTGCCAGAGTCCTACATTGCCAATCCTTTCCAACCCGACAAATCTAAAGGAACTCTCTGTCCTAGAATGCACTACACTTGAATGCCTCCCAGAGCTTCCCTCTAAACTGTCAAAGCTTTCCTTAGGAGGATGCCAAATGTTGAGAAAGTTGCCAGATTTGTCAAACTTGAAGCATCTTTCAGAATTGAGTTTAAAGGTTTGCTCTGACTTGAGAGAAGTTAAATGTCTGGAAGGATTAGTATCGCTAACGATGCTGGATGTGTTGAAATGCCCAAAGTTATTGAGGCTTGATGGGGTAGAATGTTTGATGTCTCTGAGGTACTTAGGCATAGGACCATCGGAAGTGTTAGAGAGGTTGAGGGATTGTTTGGAACTGAGTAATTTAAAGGTGCTTCCAAGTTGCGAGAATCAAGTTGGATTTCAAGTTCTTAATAGCTTTGTTTGCTTGGAAGTTTCAGATCTCAATGATTGCATGTCTATGGAAAGACTGGACCTTTCAACTTTGAAGCTTCTAAGGAAAGCAAGTGTTAGGAAATGCAAGAATCTACTCAAAATTAGAGGCCTTGACAGTTTTGAGTACTTGGAAAGGTTGGATATCTCTGAGTGCACATCCATTAAGAGATTGGATATTGCAAAATTGAAGTATCTGAGATATTTATGGGCTTCCAAATGCAAGAATTTATCTGAAGTCCAAGGCCTTGATGTCTTGGAGTGTTTGGAATGGTTGGACATCTCTGGATGCACATCGATTGAAACATTGCCAGACCCTTCATGCTTCAAGACCCTGAGGTTTCTGAACATCAACCACTGTGAGAAACTACATGATATTCAGACCCTGGAGAAATTCTCATCCTGCCATGGATATATATTGATGGATGCAAGTCCCTAGAGAAACTGCGAAACCTTTCAAAATTTGAAGGTTTGATAGAGTTGATAGTGAACGATTGTCATGGACCTCTGGATATTTCGGAGCTCAAAGAATTGAGATCATTAGAATTTATAGATTTTTCAAGATGCAAGTCCATTGAGCATCTACCAGATTTGTCAATGTGCAAGAACTTGAAATGTCTGGTCGTAAGAGATTGCGAGAAACTTATTGAGCTTACAGGGTTTGGAGAGTTGGACTTGCTGTGGCAAGTGGATATTTCTGGATGCAAGTCACTGAAAACAATACCGGAATTACCTGGAACATACATCATGCAGAATTATGGAGAACCTATGCTCCATCCCGTGTATGGGACTATCGCTTTCAGCTGATAGGCTGCATATAGTTCTATCTGCCACATCGAAGTTGAGAGAGTAAAAAGAAGGTGATCACCCATGCCCTGTTGACATCTATTTTCTGTCTTTTAATAGTGTCATGTGTATCAAGAAGTGAATTTTCCTTCATGGCTTTTTCTATTGTCTTTTCTTTCCACTCTATAGTTCAAGCAATGGAAAGAAGTTGATGCCCTGGCTATAGTTCATTTCTAGAGGGGAACTGCTGCGCCCAGTTGGAAACCTTCTCTAAATACATTTGATATCATCATGGGCCAACAACTCCAGTTCTTAATCTTCAACACAAGCTTGATTAGTGATGTGCATGTACAGACACTTCGGAGGTTAATCTACTTGGATACCTGATATGTCGTGTTTGTTTCACTAACACAGGGAACAGGTGACTAAAGTGGAACATCTTCTGATGAATTTTTATGCCAGAGTTGTTGATTTATATTTGCTGTTACTTGCCTTATCATTATGAAAATTAACTTACCACTACATTCCATTTACTTGAATTGTTAGCAGGATTCATGCGGTTTATAGAGGCTCCATCTATAATTTGTTTGGGATTGACTGCATATTGCAGCTTTCTGTGGAAGAATGTCAAGTGTAGAATACATTGCCAAATTTTGGAACACTTCTCCAGCTTAGGGCTCGGAAATTTTTCCAAGTTTATAGGAGAGATGAATCTCGAACAATTAATATTCCTAGCTATATTGAAGTGCAACAAGCAAAGCTTCATTCGACTTCCCTGAGGAGCCGGCATTTTCTCCTAAATATCATTAAGGAGCTTTCCTCTTTTTCCTTTCATCATAATATTATGCCTGAGAACGTTCCTCGATTTCATTATCAGACCATTATGCAATCAGTTTTGAATGAAGAACTAGAGTTCTTTTTCATTGTGCTATAACAGTGACACTACTTGCAGGAACATCCACGCCTGGTGAAACCTATTCTTCATTTTATCTCGATACTTTCTACACATTCCATGTAAATGAGCAAGGGTTAAAGACTATTCTAAATCGAGTTAATAACTAGGGCAGCTGCTTGATCGCTACTTATGCTCATGGTTTTAGTTTGCTTCCTTAGGGGCTTCATTTCTGGGAGTGATTCTTTTCCAAAATGTGTGTCAGCCAGCCTCTCCATTTATAAGCTGAGAATTGTAGGATCTGTGGTCGTGGGAAGAAGGAAATGAATCGTGATGGTATCAATCCAGAGAGTGAAAACTCCGTTGTATCTAGTCCGTCTATTCGCTTGTCAAACAATTTGTCCTTTTTTAATTCATTTACCCATTATAGTGTTTGGTGGTTAGCCTGTGTAAGTTCATAATGTAATAGAACAAGATTTGTTTACCTACTCGTGTGTCAGTCGCCATGAATTGACCAGATACCAAGCAGCAAAACTATGCTCCGATTTGCCTTTTCTTTGTTTGTTTGTTTTATTCTGGTTTCCCCGATTAGTTCAAGGAACCAGTAGACTCCCCAGAACATATGGAAAGCTAGCTGCCCTGTCGAAGGAAAGCCTTCTGACATAGCCACTGGTTTTGTGTACCAGTAACTGGAGATCAGATGTGGCGAGAAAATTTCTTTCTAAGACAGATGCAATTGGCAAGAGTAAATCCCCCCATTCTGGATTGAGAAAGAAGAAATTAGAGTGGAACTGAAAATTTTGCATCCTCTGACACACGAAGAAGCCCGAGAAGTTCATTACATATCTGCAGAAATTTTTTGAGAGATAATCATTTCTGTCTGAGTGGACCGGTTTAATCTTTACACAGCAAAGCATATGCTCGTCACTTTTAGTTCATTTATTAGTGATCTTCCATCTGTTCTAGCTTGTAATTTTCTCAACAAGAAGGAAAGAGGAAAGTGTTACAAAAGTTTGAAACCTTTTGTATTGATACAAATTTAATTTTAAACATTTTATTGATGCCAATTTAGTATTAATCCTTTTGATTTAGTTCTGGCGAGACTCGTTGGCCACTGTGTGAGGGCTAGGAAACCCTCGTCGACCATCAGACCCCTTGCTTGGCAAGGCCCTGGCGAGGATGGCCTCACCCAATGGCCGGTGAGCCTCAATAGTCATTGTGGAGAAGAAAAACCTCAATAGTCATTGTGGAGAAGAAAAACAAAAACAAAGAATGTAGAAAAGGAAAAAAAAAAAAAAAGGAAAAAGAAAAAGAGAAAAAATTAATAAAAAAATTTGAAAATATTAAAAATTATCCATGTCAATATCGACAGACGGCAGGTGTATATGTTGGCACCGACTAGCGAAAATCGACCAGTTGGACTGAATTGACACAATTACAAAAGGTTTAAGAGTGAATTGACAAAAATGAATAAGTTTGGAACTGAATTGCCATAATTATAATATGTTTAAGACTATTTTGATAATTTTTCCCCGATAATCAATACAAAAAAAAAATAAAAAAATTCACTTCATCAATCATAAAATTACATGAGACAATGTTAGGGGTCCAACGTTTAGGCTCAAAGTTCCAACCCGCCAACATATCTTAATAAATGCAATCAAAATATAGGGAGAATTACCAAAAAAGTCCTAAACCTATTGAAATTGTGCAAATTCAGTCATAAACTTTTTTTTGGCAAATTAAGTCCTAAACTTTTTTTTGGCAAATTTAGTTCTAAACCTTTTATAATTGTGTCAATTTAGTCCATCCGGCCAAAATTGGCCGGCTAGCGCTGACGTGGACACCGGCGGGGGACAGCTGGCTAGCGAGGCAATTTTTTAATATTTTTTCGAATTTTTAATTTTTTAATTCCTTTTTTTTTCACTTTCTTTTTCCTCTAGCCGATCGGCTGGCCAAAGGTGAGGGTCGACAAGGTCAGTCTCGTCGGCCATTGGCGAGGCTCACCCTCGCCGGCCTGAGACGAGAGCCAACGAGGGTGAGGCCTCGCCAGATCTGGCAAGGTCATCCTCGCCGGCCATTGGCAAGGGCGAGGCCTGCTAGATCCGGTGAGCTCGGCCCTCGCCAAGGTTGGGCGAGGCTGCCGTCGCCAAGGGCTATGGCGGAGGCGGGGAGGGAGAGGATGAGGAGGTAGCGGAGCGGCTATAGAGATGCATAGAGGGGCGCTGCGGCTACGGCGGCAACGGCGGGGAGAGCGAGGTGGGGGCGGAGATCTGTGTACGAGTGCGGGGACGAAGGCAAAGGCGACGACAACGACGGGGATGTCAGGTTTCTCTAGCATTGGAGCAACGCCCCCATCTCCGCAGCCGCTCCGCCACCTCCTCCTCCTCCTCATGCTCTCCCTCCCCACTTCCGCCGCAACCCTTGGCGACAGTAGCCCCGCCTAGCCTTGGCGAGGGTCGGCTTGCCGGATCTAGCGAGGCCTCACCCTCGCCAATGGCCGGCAAGGCTGACCTCGCCCCTCGCCCTCGCCAACCCTGGCCTCTAGCCGGTGGGGGCGAGCCTCGCCAGTGGCCGGTGAGGCTAACCTCGCCGGCCCTCGCCTTTGGCCGGCCGGCTAAAGGAAGAGAAAAGTGAAAAAAAAAAAAAAAAAAATTAAAAATATTAAAAATTTTGAAAAAAATATTAAAAAATTGCCTCGCCGGCCAGCTGTCCCTTGCCGACATCCACGTTAGCTCTGGCCGGTCAATTTTGGCCGGATGGACTAAATTGACACAATTATAAAAGGTTTAGGACTAAATTGGCAAAAAAAAAAAGTTCAAGACCGAATTGGCACAATTGCAAGAGGTTAAGGACTTTTTTGGTAATTCTCCATCAAAATATATATCGATATAACCTAAGGTCTAACACTGAATATCATGCATTAAACTTATATAATAAAATTAAATACCCACAAAAATTTGCATCCGCATTAACCCTACCTTGGATAGGTTATCCAAGGATGACCACAATAAATCAATGTGAGGCGGAGGGGTGGCCATCAAGGAGGTACGACCGGGAGTAGCGGTAACGGCGAGGCGGTGTCGGAGCACTGGAGGGGCTGCTTCGCGGTGCCTGGGCAGGCAAGACTACTTTGCAGACAATGTTGATGCACGTGTTGAGGCGCCGGAGCTTGCTGGTTAGGAGCACGAAGATTGATGGTAACCACCATAGGCAGTTGCTCAACACATTGGATATGCTGGCGGATAGTGGGGCTACAGAGACTACCGAGGCTATGAAGGCTACTGGCAAGCGCCGGGAAATCTGCAAAGAAAAAAGCCCAGCGCTACGGAACTCGTGACTGAGTTGGACGTAGCTGTAGGGAGCATTCGAGGGGTTGAGACTCTTCAAGATGGTCGCTGATGGTCTTTCGGCGCTACAGGGATCGTCGGTTAGGAGCTAGGACGTCACCGAGGCTGATGGAATCAGCTACCAGGCGAGGCGGTAGGAGCTGAACTGGGGGTTGCCGAAGTCAGGCTTGCTGCACGAAGACGTTGGGAAACCTGGGGGTTCGTCGGGGAAGCTGGAGGTGCTGCTTCTGGTGACGGGTGGAGCAGCGTGAAGTTCAGCAGCAATGGCGCGGAGGCAAGGTGGCGCACAGCGGCAGGAGATGGGACGGTAATAGCAACCTCGGCGGAGGGAGAGCTTGTTCTCCTTATGGCGTCCCACCAGTGTCGTTTCTTTTCTATCGTGAGCCTCTCTCTATATTGTTAAAATCTCTAATGTGAACCTTTAACGCGTTCCTCTTTTTAAGTGTTTGTCCTTTAATTTTGAGAGAAAAGAGTGGTTATTTAGGTATAAGATTAGGTGTTTTCTCAAAATGTCACTTTCCCATTTTGAATCAAAAGAGTAAATCAAAATCAACTGAGGAAATTAAGATATCACCTTCTACTTATCTCTATATAATTAATATTCCAAGGACAACGTCTTTGTTTCCTCCAACTCTTACCATATGATGCAATCTTTCCTATGCCAGCACTCCCCATGTGCAATGCACATACAAATTTCGGCCATTATAGGTCTACAATGGGCTTGGACAAATTCCATGTCCCTATGGACTTAGTCTCGAAATTTTAGTTGAGCTCACAGCCTCCCTACCTAAACCCATTCAAAAGCAGTCCAATTAGAATGCAGTTTGTGCGGGCTTAGCACTATTAGAATGTTCATAAATGCAAATTAATAATATTTTTGTTTAAGATCAAGGCCGATTTATAATTTTATATGCAATAAATGACTAAATGGGATCGTCAAAATTTAGGTATTAATAACTAAAATTTAGGTGACAACACTATTGTCTTTGCATAATTGCATTAAGAAGTCATAATTAAAAAATGCATACGTCATATTATTATCAGTTTTAAAACTTTGCAGAATGCTCATTACATTTGATGGTAGTGATGCTATGCTTTTGCTTGCTTAGTCATTCAAGTTCATTAATCTTTTGCAGTAATTTATTTACCTCTTTTGATCATTAAGTGTCACATTATTGATTGCACATCCGAATGATCATTCATCATATATTAATTTTTTAAGATTAAAACTAAATGATTGTTTTTATGAGAACACAGATTACATAAACCCATTCTCATAAATTCGATGTTGTGATCAAAACCTGCATGCCGAGACTCATCAAGTGCGCATCAAAATAGATGCTCTTGTAGATGGTCAACTAGAAAATGGAAAAGGAGAAGGAAAAGGAAAGGGATAAAGAGAAGAAAAAGTAAAAAAGGCCGAGATAAGGACGCGAAAAGGCCGATGGGTTCTCGTGTTGGTGGAGCACCTGACTCAGAGGTATCAGGTAGATTACCCTCTTCATTTACGCTTAGCGAACCTCCAATATAATTCTTGCAAGGGTCATTCCTCATGAAACCAACAAGTTGTGACTGCGAGTTGTGAGATAGTCCCAACATCTCATACTCCCTCCACCATTGCATATAGCTGCTCTTCTCCAGAAAGATGTCCGGTGAAACCGCGTAATCCTTGATCAAGTCCATAACATCCTCCTCAAACTTGACTAACTTCTCTCTTTCGATACCGTCAGGTGATTCTCTGCTGTCCAGCAATCTGCACGACCGGATGGCCTCCTCAACACGTGCCCAGAAGCACGAGTCCTCCGTCATGCGAGACTCGATGTTTTCCAATTTCGAATTCAAAGGCCCGGCCCGCTCCCTGCCTTTTTTCCCCTGATGTTGTTTTAGCCATTTTTCCAGCAGAATGTAGTGTTTGGATCTTCCTCGTTTTATGTAATCTTTTCGGCCTCTTTTGTAATGCTCCGCTATGTCCAGAGGTTCGACTATCCTCCGGTAGTTTGTCCCTGCGTAATGCAAACGGGTCCGCAGTGGCGTGCCCGATGAGTGAGGCTTCTTCTCCGCTTCGTTGACTACACGCTCCCAATAATTCGTGAGGATTGTCTTGTACTTATCAACTCCACTGTCGCGTCTTTCTCCTGCATTTTTGAAGCTGTCATAGTAACCAGGACCCTGGCCATTGGCTTTGCATACCTTCATGTACCACTCCAAATAAGCCAGATACACCTTCATTTGGTCCAACTCCTTGTCTGGATCAAATGCCTCTTTTTGTGATACTATTACTCCTCGTTCATGCTTTACTATGTCCCCTATCAAAGCATCAGTGCCGTCATCCTGCTGCTGTCATCGACTCATCGCAATGAGAGTCCGCTTGTTAAGATATTGATCCAAATTTCTGGAATAGTCAAGCATGCATAGATATTTCTGGAATACATGTAAATATCAAGATAACTCTAGAATATGATATGTTGGCAAAATTTCAGTCAGTGGCCTTCTAGGAAAGTCTGCAGCCTCTTTCCCATGCATCAAATCTTGTAAAAATCACTTTTCGTGATACTACTTCCTCGGCTTGTCCCAACTATTCCACTAAAGGTCTTTTTCAAAACCAAATAACTAGCCTTATTTATTCAAGCTTTATAAATTAAAATAAAAAACAAAAACTACCACAAGTCAATTAAAAGAAAAATTTGGAAAACATTCGTCGCACTTAGGAGCTTACAACTTCAGCAAGTTTCATTTTTTTTCCTGCTGAAGTTCTGAACTAGTCACTCAGCGTTTTAGTTGGCTAAAAAAGTGGTCAGCATGGCAAAATCAGGAGATCCTTTTAGTTCTGAGCAACACAACAATGTGCTACAAAGCGTACTCCCCCATGATGGAATGCAACCATGAGAAGAAGGTCAATTCAAGATACCTGAATTGGCTTGAGGCCGACCGCTGCGACTTGAGTAGTAACCCCTGCTTCATATGAATCTACTTCTTGCCCATTCAAGCTCAAACGGTCACCGAGAGTTAATCCTTGCTCAAGACATCCAATGACATCTTTATAATTGACTCTTTGGGACTCTTCATCTCCAACGCCAATTTTTGACGGCAGCAGCTCCATGACGGACTCAGGGGCTTCAAAGCAGGCACCACTTGACTCAGAACACAAAAGGAAAGTACCAAAAGGCTTGTATGGACTTTGGTTAGTGGTGGGAGGGCAAATGGATAGTGTAGGGAAAGAATCGTCCTTATGAACTACATGCAAAAAGCACGAATTCCATGTTGAATATTGTGATACGGCTTCTTGGAAGGCACTGTCACCTAGGAGGGGGGAACCGAAAGTGATACAAAGGGGGATGCTCTTCGTTTGTTTTAGAAGCGATAACGTGAAAAGGGAGGCAATGGATCCACCCAAACGGTGTCCTGTAATGATATAGGGGACAGAGTCCTCAGACTTGGCTGAAGTTACAACCTGCATTAAAGCAGAATAAGCATCAATTCATATTCTCAACTTATACGTGCCAGATGCAGTCGTTCAGATAAGTTAAACATGAACGGTTAATAAACGAAATGAACCTCCACGCAATTACATAATTCAGTTCAATGAAGGATTCATGAATTAATAGGATGAAAGTACTAATTTGATGATCCATTCCTCAATTCTGTAACTCTGCTCAAAACAACGAGAGAAGGCATTTCCATAGCAGAACAGTTCTTCACTCCTCATCTCATAAGCTTAATCATAAGTGTTGAACAACTAGAAATTCCTCAATCAGAGCAATTATTAGCATGTCTACTTCAGCAACAATTTCTGTAAGTAGTTATTACTAGAAACATGCATATATGATCTTACAGCAGATAAAAAGTAATAACCAGAATGGATAACTCGAGAGAATGGATAAAATTGCTACCTTTTTGCTCAGTCGAGAAAGCTCATCTTGAAGAGAGTTGAATAAAGTAATTGCAGCTCTGTTTATGTGAAAAGTTGGATTTCTTTTGGAGCATAGGAACTGAAAGTTAGGGATCTCCGTTGAGGAAACCAAATCTCTTTCTTCTTGAAGACAGCCTGTAGTAACTGGTGAAGTGACAAAGGCAATGATATTGTAGTTCAGGCAGTGAAATTCTTTGATTTTTACAGGATTGTCCCCGTCTGATCGGAAGGTTGTGGGTTCAAGTAGTGGCAACAGCCTCTTTTTGAAACGCAGAAGGAAGTTTTGGTTGATTCGCTGCTCAAGTTCGGATATTGCATTCCATGAATCCTGAACAAGATTCGATGACACAGCCAAGTTTGCCAAATACAGTCCATTGCTGAATCTGCAGATCAAGAAAAAGACATACTACTTGTCAAGAACGTGGATTAGCAGTAAAAGTCAATGCTAAATGCATTGTCTCTTCACCAATTGACGAACCCAGAATTCTGTTTCAGAAACAAAAGGCAAAGGAAAGAGAATTTCTTTACGCACAGAGAATCTTTATCTCTGTCCATTCTCGAAGCTTCGTTGGATCTGTACAGACACAGCAATTTAACATCATGCCTCCATTTTTTAAATTTCATTCCAGAGACAAATAATGCAAGTGCCAGTTTGCTTGATAAATCTCCCAAATCACCCAGCTGGTTTGACTGAGATTTAGGGTCCGTTCGTTTCGCGGAGAATGAGTCATTTTTGGAAAAATATTTTCTCAGAAGTCATTTTCCAATAAAATAACAATATTTTCTGGTGTTTGGCTAAAACCTAAAAATGTTTAGGAAAATATTTTCCGGTGTTCGATAAGGAAAATATTTTCTACTCACCAGATTGGCGAGTGCGAGCGTCAAGCTCGAGCCTCGCCAGATTAGCGAGCTTGAGATCGACGAGCTTGAGGTTCACCTGGTGACGACTGACAACTAGCCAAAGAAAAAAAGAAGATGAGAAACAAAGAAAAGAAAAAGAAAAAAAGAAAAGAAAAGAAAAAGGAAAAGGAAATTTAAAATAATTCGAATAAAAAAGAAAAATACAATTTAAAAATAATTCAAATAAAAAAGAAAAGAAAAAGAAGAAAGGGGAGGAGGAAGTGATGATTTGTAGATGTGTGAAATAAAAGAGATCAAGTAAAGAAAATGTTTTCAACTTTTCAAAAGTGAAAAACATTTTCCCTCAATTTAGAAGACATTTTCCTTTTCATGAAAAACATTTTCCTCCGGGAATTCATTTTTCGTGAAACGAACGTCGGAAAATCTAGAAAACGTTTTTCCAAAAAACATTTTCCGTGAAACGAACGAAGCCTTAGATTGACGAAAACTTCCTGGAAGAAAATCATACGTTCGTGTTCAGTGTCTTCAACCCGATTCTTCAATTCCAAGGTCATCATCCATTGGGGAAAAACAAAAATGTCAAAGTGATATCTTTTTCCTTTTCTTCTCTACGGCCTTAACCAGGAACCACGGAAGACGAAGAGGTAATAAACAATTAGAGCGGGAACACAAAATGTTTTAAATATAGCAGACGACATAAATAAAGTATTGTTTGCGTTTCCCCTTGGCTTTTTATAGGGGTTACAACAAGGCAACCCGAACCACACATGCTCTGACCCGACCCGGCCAATACGAACCATCATAAGATCACCTTGAATTTATCGGTGTGGATCAGTTTGATCACTCCAACTAGCTCTCTGATTGATGGCTACCTAGGCAAAATTCTAATGTTCCGTTTGCCAAAGTCTGAACTTGGTCCATTAGACAGTAGATTTATAATACGATCAGTAAATTCTAATTAATAGAGGGAAAATCATGTAACTAGCAACCTGTTGTTCAAGTATTGTGATGGTAATTTACGAACAATGTCAGCTAACTTACAAAAGTTAAATGCTGTCATTAAATTATCAACATCTTTAAAATTTTACCTCTAAAGTGAAAAATTAGCGGTGAAGATAGCAAGTTATAAGTGAAATGAATGATTTACCAACCAAAATTCAATTTTATTGTAGTAAGCAGAGCAAGAAAATTGATTAATTCTATATAATATGTAAGGGAAAATTACTAAAAAAGTCTTAAATTTATTGTATTGACATTAATTTAGTTATAAACATTTTAATTGGATCAATTTAGTTCTAAACACTTTCATACCAATTAAGTCCATCTGGCTAATTTAGGCTGGAAATTATTAATGTAGATGTCATTCGTTATGAATTTTTATGATTTTTTTAATATGTTAGTTTTTTATGAATTTTCCCATTTTTATGAATTTTCGGAATTTTTAAACCTACTTTATGATTTTTAATATTTAAATTTTTAATGCTCTTTTTTCTTTTTTAATTAAAATTATTATTGTTGTTGTTGTTATTATATTCGGGAAAAGGGGTTCGACCGAGTCTGGTCTAACCTGCTAACCGGATTGGCATACCCGAACCTGACCTGCTTCTGATTAAAACCTTTTTTAAAAAAAAGAAATTAATTTTTTTTTTTTTTTTTTTTTTTTTTAAATTTCTTCTTCTCTGCGACCCCCTCCCTCACCGAACTCCCTGCAACTCCCTCACCGAAACAGCACTGCCCTTTTAGATGAGCCTTTGCCGGCGCTCAGGCCACCACGGAGTCACCAACCAGCGTCGTCCACTCCGAATGCCACTCGTAGGCCTACCTCCCCGCCACCAGCCGAGAGCCATACCACGGCCAAACACTGAACAAACTACGACGACGATGGGAACGTGGTGAACGGCTACACGGCCGACGCCTAAGGTCGCCCAACACCACTGGAACATCGACGCGCATGGACGACTCGATTTCGGCCAAAAGTGGGAGGACGAAAACCAGATCTCACTTAAGCATTCTATGGAACAGGTGGATTACGCTAGAGGAACGAGAGATTTCGGCTCGACCGAAACTCAAATCTGGACCGGAACTTTCGACAAGCAAACCAGAACACATACCAGCTCAACGGGAACCGGTGGGGCCGGAGCTCGCGGCATGCCCAAGATAGGGTCCGAACAGGGCAAACAAAGGGGCTTACCGGTTCAGCTTGAGGATGTCGACCAGAAGAGCTCGTCGTCGGACAGGGGTTCACGCGTGGCCAAGGCTCCGTCACTCTCTCTCTCACTCTCTTTCGGCACGTCAGTCTCTCTCTATCGGATCTCTAATTTTCTATGCGGTTAAGGCCTAAATATATAGGCAAAATTTAAGTGTGAACAGCCGGTTAACTCCATTCGACAACAAAATAAGAGTGCCACCGTTATAAATGACTCAAGTAGCGGTTGGCTGTGAACAGGGTATTTTTATATAATTTATCCACTTCAGCTAGTCAAACTTCATGTGAAAATGTGAAATTCTCATATACGAGTCTTCTAAGTTCTAAGACAAAAGTTTCAGCACTAGCAGGATGCATTTCACATTTAACTGCCCCAGCTGCTGCATGCATACTTTTCATTAGTCAAAGAATTTTAAAAAATTGCGATGGCATCTTGGAAGAAAACGATTCTAGCTAATTTTATTCTTAACATAAATGGTCATTGACTAAAGTCCACACAATTTTAGATAATATTGTTCTTGAGATAAATGGTCATTCTGAAAAATTGTGGTGGCTTTTTGACCAATGAACGAGGCCGAGGTGGCACGGCGCAATGGGAAGGGGCCGCCGACGAGGCAAGGGATCTCCCCTATCTTGAGGTTGATCTCTGGAAGGGACAAGGAGATCTCCGAGTGTTGGATTGCATAGGACCTTGATAGACTTGTTGCATAGATGGGGCACGTAGAAAGACGTGCCGAGCCCTTGTGGAAGGTTGAAACGAATCGTGGGATGCACATCTGCAGAATTGAAGATGCGAGCGAAATTAAGACATCGCCTGTTAATATGATTTATTCTAATTTTAGAGATCAAGCCTTTGAGTTCAAAGAAGGCCAAATGGGTAGTGACTTTCAGTGAGGGATAATTATTTAAAGTCATGAATATATCGTACAGATACCAATTTAGTTATAAGATTTTCAAGTTGGCTAATTTAATTTTAAAATTTTTAATGATTTGCCAAGATAATCTATCTTAACTTATTTTATTCGGAAATTGCTTACATGAAGATAGGTTAAACAAATGGCCCCCCAACTAACATATACTAGTGTTGGGGATTGGTTAACTCAAGAAAGAATTTCCTGAAGTCATCGAGTGATGGATAAATTTTACATTTAAAAAAATTCTGAATTTTTTCTATTTTTTTCTATTTTTTTCTTATTTCAAAAAGAAATTATTCATGTCATACAACTGGATCGCCTTTTTGTCATGATTATAGAAATCAACTAGTACGTATTGTCATTGTCAGGTATGGCCTTCTCGCCCGATTCCTATTACCCGTTTCTAGATATAATATGTGAAGGTTAGATAGATGTAGCCAGTGAGGGAACTAATGCCATGGAATATGTGGATGAACAACTTAATAAGCTACAAATATTTTCCAATTATTTTGGCTGCAAAATTATCTGCTCGTATGGTTTTGTCATCAACTTTAAGCAATAGTGACTCTTTTTTAAAAGCATTTAGTGTTGAGTCGAATACAAGTGAGAGCAACTTATGGCCATGATCGAATAACTAGCTCTCATGAAGGGAAAAAAAAAAAAAGGCTCAAAGGAGGTCTTGATCTTTTTATATTTGTTTTACACCTTGCTGCACATGCAAATTGCAAGGGAGTCTTTTCATATTAGTTCTTCATTGGTACATTGGACGGTCTAAAGGCTAGTGTAATGGTAATATTATTATGGTGATAACTATTACGTTTTTTTCTTTATTTTCTTTTTGTTGCTCATTAAAGTTCGTAGGTTAATAAAGAGTAGATCGTTGATGTGGTTGTACAAAAAAAAAAAAGGAAAAATTTTTAGAGCTTAGAATTAAGCTTATAAAATCAAATATGTCTAATGCATAGATATTAAATAGATACAATAAATCTCTCTTGTCAGATATATGTAAAGTGGGCGGCTGATATGCGATGCCGAGCATGAGAAATGTTTATCTACTCAAATGGTTTTATCATCGACTTCTTTCGGCGCTAGCGAGTCTTTTTTAAAGAACTTTGTGTAAGATTGAATATAGATGAGAGCTACTTATGGTGACAGTGGGATGGCAAACTCCGATGCATAAAACAAAGAAAGTTAGGCTCAAAGATGGTCTTGGTCTTTTTATATTATTTCTTCACACGTCCAAAAGGACAACCACATAAACGTTAAACAATCCTCGCGTGCATATTGACTCCTTTCGGCGCCAAGATGGAACCGTCACGGGATAATCCCTGAAAGGCAACCACTAAGCATGTGGAGAGGAAGACTACTAGAAGCGAAACGGAGTGGCCCATTTGGAAGGATCATTCAAAGGATAATAGCTAATAAGACAAATTGATCTTTTTATATTAGTTTTACACCTTTCTGCACATGCAAATTGCAAGGGAGTCGTTTCATATTAGTTCTTCATTGGTACATTGCACGGTCTAAAGACTAGTGTGATGGTAATATTACTATGGTGATAGCTATTATGTTTTTTTCTTTATTTTTTTTTTTGGTGCTCATTAAAGTTCGTAGGTTAATAAAGAGTAGATCGTTGATGTGGTTGTACAAAAAAAAAAAAAGGAAAATTTTTTAGAGCTTATAAAATCAAATATGTCTCATGCATAGATATTAAATAGATACAATAAATCTCTCTTGTCAGATA
Organism: Eucalyptus sp. ANBG9806169; assembly: GCA_014182395.1. Lineage (NCBI taxonomy): Eukaryota > Viridiplantae > Streptophyta > Magnoliopsida > Myrtales > Myrtaceae > Eucalyptus > Eucalyptus sp. ANBG9806169. Next base: position 8,386,560 of record CM024575.1, read on the forward strand.
TATGTAAAGTGGGCGGTTGATATGCGACGCCGAGCATGAGAAATGTTTATCTATTCAAATGGTTTTATCATCGACTTCTTTCAGCGCTGGCGAGTCTTTTTTAAAGAACTTGTGTAAGATTGAATATAGATGAGAGCTACTTATGACGACGGTGGGGTGGCAAACTCCGATGCATAAAACAAAGAAAATTAGGCTCAAAGATGGTCTTGGTCTTTTTATATTATTTCTTCGTACGTCCAAAAGGACAACAACATAAACGTTAAACAATTTGTTGAAAGAAGATATGATTGAAGATCTGAGATCTGATTGAGGATTTGTATTGATTATAATTAATAGGGGTTGTGGTTATTTTAGGACTAGAAAGATTAGAAAAATTTATTTACTTTTTTTATTGAGTCTTCTTGTATAATATATACATCCTTGTAATAGATACAGAAATAAATGAAGTGAATACTTTTTTTTTCCTCTCCATACAACTTCCCCACATTTTCCTTTTGCTCGGATTCGTGATATGATATCAGAGCATCTTCTAGTCCTGGCATAGCTTCCGCACTTCTCTCTGAATTGCCTCCGTTTTTTTTTTTCGACACTTGCAAAACAGAACAGCCTCCGGCAGGAATTCTTCCTTGAGCCTTCGTTCTTTGCCAAGAAAAAAAACCAATCTGCAAAATAGAGTTGTTGCAGATTTTTTTAGAAAAGTCGTCATCATGACAAACCCACAAACACTTACCTCAGCTTTCGGTGATCAGTTCGCAGGAGAAATGACGCCACAAGCTTCGCAGATCCAAGAATCCTCGACAATTGTTGCTGTGTTCGAGGAGCAGATCCAGCTGCAGAGTCAAATTCAGCATGCACAGTGGGCACCTGCTCCGGCTCAGTTCAATTTAGGGCAGCCCTATTCGGGCCAACCTTACCGATGGGTACCATATCTTTAGTACCATGGGCTGGGCGCAAATACATCATTGCCGGGATATCGAAATGGTGTGCAGACTGATGGAGGCCCACCAACTAGCAACGGGGCAGGCACAACCACCAGCTCACAGCAAACGGGCGGGTCAACCGAACCGGGTATGGGAATGAATCCCTACCCGGTTTGTTTTTTTTCCAATGCGGGTCATACAACCGGATCTAGCGGATCGGGTTTAGGAGCAAATCCCTACCCGAATCCGCCGCCAGGGTTTCTCCCATACCAGATCTTCGCTGCCAATGGCTGGCCGGAGCCCGGCGACCCTCTTTTCACAACTAATGCTGACGGACCAGAGCTAAAGCTTGTTGCTCAGCAGTTAACCGGACCAGAGAATTACTCGAGTTGGTCACGCGAGTTCCGGTGCGCACTGGTAACGAAAGATAAAGAGGGTTTTATTGACGGAACGGTTCTGATTCCGTCCGACGATCGAATGACGCTACTTTGGAAGAAATGTAATCAACTAGTCAGAACATGGATCGGAAATTGCATCGCTTCCGAGGTCGTGGCTGGTCTTCCCCCGACGAAGGACTTGAAACAAATGTGGGAAAACATCAAGGAGATGTATGGAAAATTAGATCAAGTCAAAAAATTTTCTTTGACGCAGCATATCTCGGATTTAAAGCAAGGAAACATGACTGTTGCTGTGATTTTTAATAAACTTTCGGGTCTGTGGAATGAACTGGAAGTGGCCGAAGAGAAGTTCGACTGGTCGGAACCGATTTTACAGCAGTACAAAAAGATGCAGGACAGGGAGAAAGCAATAAGATTTCTTCTCATATTGAACGAATCTTAACTTTCGTTTCTATTGCAGATTTTAACCATGGAGTCGATGCCAAGCCTTGGCCGCATCTACCAGCTTGCTATCCAAGAGGAAAGCCAATAGAGAGTAGCAGATCACGGGAAGGATGGCGAGAGCGTGGCTCTGGCGACGAAGGTTTTCTCTCGCCCGCTACAGAGAGCCACGGGAGGAAGAGAGAGTCGCGGACTCAATCTAGGGTTTCATGAAGAAAACCCTAGAGGATATCATAAAGCGACGGATGGCCACGATTTCTTTGATCGATCGGACGACTCTCGATCAATCTTTGGAGCCGCTGGATCTGACGACTCACGGAGTGGCGGGACAATTGAATCCAACGGTCCACGTGGCACAAATATGTATGGGTTAGATGGCCCATGAGGCCATTTCTTCGTTGGACTCGACGACGCACGAGGTCATTTTCTCGCGGCATCCGACAGCCCATGTCGTAGCGAGGCCTTCCTCGATCACAAAAAACAACAACCAAAAAGGAAAGAGTAAGCTATATTGTGAATATTGTAAACGCCTACACCACACGATTGAAAATTGCTGAAAACTACATGGTAAACCTAGCGAAAAAGAAAAGGGGAAGTTTTCAACTATTTTTCAGGTGTCGGGTAAATCAGCAGACAAGTCAATTACTTATGGGGAATATCAGGAGCTGATGGAAGCTCTAAAGAAATTGGATGCTTCGACAAGGCGGGAGTTTCACATGTATTTCTTATTGTCGATGAACTCGATTTCGAAGGATGCATGGATTATTGATACGGGAGTTAGTGACCACATTGTCTCGCAATCCAAAATTCTTTTCCAACATCAAGAAATTATCATTTCCTATATCGTACAACTTCCGAATGGAAACACCACACATGTTGGAATGACTCGGCACCGTGAATGTTAGTCCACTCATCACTCTTAAAATGTCCTTTATGTTCCTACTTTCCATTTTAATCTCATATCGAGTCTCTCAAGCTTGTGAAGAAAATTATTGTCATGTTTCTTTTGACTACGATAAATGTCTATTTCAAGCCCTTTCGACTGGCAAACTGATGGGCTTGGGTAGAATCTATCAAGGACTGTATTTTTGGATCAATCTTCCAAGCAATTTTAAATTATCTTCTGATGCATTCAATAAACCATTGTGTAACATTGTTACCAATGACAAAAATTTTCTTCATCACCAAAGATTGGGTGACACTTTGCTTCTTTCCCATGTCCTCAATGTCCCATTTTCCCTTTGGCAAAAAAAACTCGTGCCCCTTTCCAAAACAGTAACACTCGAGTAGGCGGCATTTTTTCTTTAATTCATGCTGATGTCTAGGGACCATATCACACATTGAATTGTGATGGTTCACGATTTTTTCTTGCAATAATGGATGATTTCTCACGTGCCACCTAGGTTTTCCTTATACAATCAAAAGGTCAAGTTCTTTCTCACCTTAGAATCTTCCTTTCCTTATCCAAAACTCAGTTTGGAAAATCAGTTCGTCACATCTGCACTAATAACGGAAGAGAATTCTTCAATGGTGAATGTACTTCCTGTCTTTCCTCAAATGGAATTTTGCATGAAAGTACTTGCACTTATACTCCACAACAAAATAGAGTTGTTGAGCGAAAACACCGTCATCTCTTAGAAGTGGCACGCGCTCTTAAATTCCAAGCATCTATATCAAAATTTTTTTGGGGAGATTGTGTGGTCATTGCAGCATACCTGATAAAACGTATGACATCACACATTCTAGAAGGCAAAACTCCATTTGAATTATTGTATGGAAGGAAACTAGATCTGAGTCATCTTTGAGTGTTTGGATGTCTCTTTTATGTAACTATAGTAGGCCCCCGGGATAAAATGGGCCCTCGTGCTTGCTAGTGCATTTTCATGGGATATCCCAACTTAAAAAGGGGTTATCGAGTTTATGAACAGTCTACCGGGGAATTTTTTATCAGCAGGGATGTGGTTTTTCATGAAGATATTTTTCCTTTCCGAGATACCACTTCTATGTCTGCAGATGATATGGGAACTAATCATCAATTCTTGTTGGAAGAAGATCTATCTTCTGGAAAGTCGTATCTTATTACCTCTCCTCCAAGACATCAGATAGTGGATACAGTATCGCCTTCACCACCCGATGAGCTCTCTACTGAAAATTCAGTTGAGCAACATCTCATGGAACAGGAACTTTAGGAGACAAATTCCATACAACCTACAAGTATTGAAGAATCATCTTTGGAGGTGCTAGATGAGCCACCGTGAAAATCTGGTCAAATCACTCGCCCACCGCCTTGGACCAAAGATTATATCTATTCTTCATCAATATCGTCAGGTACTCGTTATCCTATCTCCTCGTATGTGTCTTTTGACCGATTGTCATTAGATCATTTATGTTGCATTAGCCGAATTTTTGCAAAAAGAGAGCCTTCTAGTTATAATGAGGATGTGCATGATCAACGTTGGCAAAAGGCAATGGAGGCAAAACTTAAATCCCTAATTGACAATCACACTTGGGATATCGTGTCATTACCTCCTCATCGCATGCCCATTGGATGTAAATGGGTCTATAAGATCAAATACAGAGCATATGGCTCACGTGGAACGATATAAGGCCCGGTTGCTAGCCAAGGGCTTCGCACAGCGAGAAGGTTTTAACTACCATGAAACACTTTCTCCGGTAGCCAAGGATGTCACGATTCGTTCTTTCTTATTGGTTGCTGCTCTTCGCAACTGGTCACTACATCAAATGGATGTCCACAATGCCTTTCTTCATGGTGACCTGGAAGAAGAAATTTACATGGATTTTCCACAAGAATTATGGAGACAGGGGGAGTCTAAGGTATATCGTTTCTGCAAATCTCTTTAGGGAAAATGTCACAATTAGTCCCTAGAATTTTATGTAATGTTCAATTTTGTCCTTATACTTTTGATTGGCTCAATTTGGTCCCTAAACTATTAGCAAAGGTTCAATTTAGTCCTTCCGTTACTATTTTTTGCCGCCGTGGAGGGAAGTTGGCGTTCGGCAAGGGCCATCCTCGCCCGATGCCGGCGAGGGCCGCCCCTCCACCGGAGGGACCTCGACGCCTCCCCCCGCGGCTCGCCGAGCCCCGCCGCATGATGCCACAAGATGAGGACGCCGACCTCATGGCTCCTCCACCAAGTCTGTACTTCCTCGGCCTCCCTCCGTCGGCACCACCATGATCTCCTCCAGCCTCTGCGCCAAGCCCTGCGCTCGCCACAGCGCGACCTACGAACCCAGCAACTCGGCGAGGGCAACCCTCGCCGGATCCGGTGAGGGCACCCCTCGCCCGACGCCGGCAAGGGCGGCCCTCGTCGGTGTCGGGCGAGGGCCGCCCTACGCCGGCGTCGGCGAGGGCGACCCTCACCGGATGCCGGCTTCCCTCCGCTGGCTCCGCCATGGCCGGTGGAGGGAAGAGAGAAAAAGAAGAAAAAAAAAAGAAAAAAATATTAAAAACATAAAAAGACCAGAATGCCCCCATTCCGTTAACTTTAACTAACGGAAAGTTAATGAAAGGACGAAATTGATCGATTTTCAAATAGTCAGGGACTAGATCGGACATTTATCAATAATTCATAGACCAAATTGAGCCAATTAAAAGTACATAGACGAAATTGAACATTACATAAAACTTCGGGGACCATTTGACATTTTCCCATCTCTTTGTGGTTTTAAACGGGCTTCTCGATAGTGGTACGCCAAGTTCACTACTACACTTACGGAGCCGGGTTCAAGCAGTCCAAGCATGATTATGCTTTATTCACTTGGGCAAAAGGTACGTCGTCCATTTACTTGATGATTTATGTTGACGACATACTTATCATGGGAAATGATGATTCCACTGTAAAGAAGCTTAAAGAGTATCTATATTCCTCTTTTCACATCAAAGATTTAGGGTCACCTAAATATTTTCTTGGAATAGAGATAGCTCGTTCTGATCAAGAGATTTCCCTTAGTCAACAAAAATTTGTGATGGAGATTATATCAGAAGCGGGATTATTAGGGTGTAAACCAGCAATTATTCCCATTGAACAGAATACCAAATTGACCAGTGTTGATTATAATGCTGGGATATCTTCCTCTGATGATCTATTATTGAAGGATCCGACAAGTTATTAGAGATTTGTTGGAAAACTTATCTACCTCACCATGACTAGGCTAGACATTTGCTATGCAGTATAGACTCTTAGCCAGTTCATGTACAGTCCAAAGCAGTCATACATGAATGCATCCCTAAAGGTGGTGAAATACCTGAAGAAACGTCCAGGACTAGGGAGACTCCTCTCTAGAAAGTGCAATATGGAGATGACAACCTATTGCGATGCGGACTATGCCACATGTCCTATGAGCAGGAGATGTATTAGTGGTTTTTGTATCAAGTTTGGGAGTCATTACTTTCATGGAAGACAAAGAAGCAATCCACCGTATCGTTATCATAGCGAAGCTGAATATCGATCTATGGCAAAGACTATTTGTGAGGTGGTATGGCTACAAGGCTTACTTCTGGACCTTAGGATACAAGTTAAGGGTCCGACATTGCTCTTTTGTGATAATGATTAAGCACTCAAGCTTGCAACAAATCCCGTACTACATGAGAGGACAAAACATATAGAAGTTGATTGCCATTTTACTCGAGAGAATATCAAAGAAGGCATCATCGAAGCGAGAGGGATCAGAACCACGGAGCAACCTGCAGATATATTCACTAAACCTCTTTGTCAGAGATAGCATACATGTCTTCTAAACAAGCCGGGCGTCTTGGATATATACAAGCCACTAGCTTGAGGGGGAGTGTTGAAAGAAGATATGATTGAAGATCTAGGATCTGATTGAGGATTTGTATTGATTATAATTGATAGGGGTTGTGGTTATTTTGGGACTAGAAAGATTAGAAAAAATTATTTACTTTTTTTATTGAGTCTTCTTGTATAATATACAAATCCTTGTAATAGATACAGAAATGAATGAAGTAAATACTTTTTTTTCCTCTCCATACAACTTCCCACATTTTCCTTTTGCTCGGATTCGTGATACAATCCTCCCGTGCATATTGACTCCATTCGGCGCCGAGATGGAACTGTCACGGGATAATCCCTGAAAGGCAACCACTAAGCATGTGGAGAGGAAGACTACTAGAAGCAAAACGGAGTGGCCCATTTGGAAGGATCATTCAAAGGATAATAGCTAATAAGACAACGACCTATAGACTTTGCCAAGTTGAGGTCAATCGACTAGCTCATTTTTCAAATTACGTCAATTATATTATTAACGGCTGAGGAATTTTTTTGTCATTTGACCAGTTTTTTTATTTGAGCTTAAATTTGTGTACAGATTATGCAAATAAGTGTGTGAATGGTAATATTTCTATTTCGATAAACAATTTCTTTTCAGAATTAGTTCTTTTTTTATTTCTACTCACTTGAACAATTTCTAATTGAAATAACGTGTTTGGTAACTATACAAAATTTCTATTCTCGGAATAGAAAAAGAATAAGAATGTGTTTGGTACGATCCATAAGAATGCGCGACCAGTCAGCGATGGAAGTGGCCAACAGTTGGGCAGCGAGGGCCGTAGGTGGCTGGTGGTTGGTTAGTGGTGGTCATGGGTGGTGGAGGATCCAAAGGTAGCAACACGGCAAGGAAGAAGATCAAAAGAAAAGTAGAAAAGAACAAAATGGTTTATTTCTAGAAATTGTTCCTAGGGATCAGAAACTACTTTTTTTTTTTTTAATTTCTTGTTTCTATTCCATATCTATTTCCTGGCCACTTTTCTATTTCGGGGCATAGAAAAATTAATTGGCGCTACCAAACGAATTTCTATTATTTTTTTACTCCAGCGAGCAAAAGAACAGAAAAAGCAAGGAACGGAAACGTTCCCATGCACCCCTAAATGGTCAGTAGATCGTGTGTCTTCTCAAATGGGGAAAAGAAATGTTCCAAAGACCCCTCGCTTTTCAATGCTTTATGACCAATTTATGGAAAAAAAAAATATTATGGAGGAAAAGATCGACTTATGTTCCTCATTAAGTATTAATCACAAATGTAAGCTGTCTCTTTGTGGATAATCCTATTACCATGAGCAAACTTAGTATATTTCGCTCATTTTAAAAATTGTAGCTTATAGAGATATATTTGCCTTGATTCTACATTTCTTTCAAGATTGTGCATTATTTCTCTTAGGCTTAATTTATTGGGAAAAAGCCACCAAAAACCCCAAACTTTGCCCAAAGTGACAAATTTACCCCAAACTTTTTTTTTTGTGACATGAAAAACCCCAAACTTTGCAAATTGTAACACATTTACCCCATTAATGGCATTTTCGTCTTATTTTTCTGTTTTTTATTTTCTTTTTTTTTTAATTTTTTTCTTCTCTCTTCCCTCCACTGGCCATGGCGGAGCCCTCGCCGGACGCCGGCGGAGGGAAGAAAAAACAAAAAAAAAACAAAAAAAAATTTTAAAAAAAACTAAAAAGACCAAAATGCCCCTATAATTTGGGGTAAATGTGTCACAAATGAAAGTTCAGGGTTTTTTGTGTCATAAATAAAAGTTAGGGGTAAATGTGTCACGGTTAGCAAACTTTAGGGTTTTTCATGTCACAAAAAAAAGTTTGGGGTAAATTTGTCACTTTGGGCAAAGTTTGGGGTTTTTGGTGGCTTTTTCCTAATTTATTTCACAAAAAATAAATTATTTGAAAAATATTTTCCTGATAATTAATCAATGAAAATTTTTCATTTTCAACAATAATTTATGTTTATATATTTTCATGGAAATTGAAATTTTTTTCTGATCATTCATTTTGTAAATGATGTAAGTAAATATTTTAAGGAAATTTTTTTTCCAAATCATTTATTTTCCACAAAACAAACAAAACTTTAATTAATCCTAATTAATTGTGATTGATATTGCAATATTCTGTAACTACAAATAGTCATTTTTTAAAGTTTATAAACATGCCCATGTACTCTTCTTTATTTAATATATAGAAATTGCTCGAACAAAAATTGTTTCTGGAATAGAAATAGGCAGTTGTCATGCATCCAGTTTGCAACTTCCACTTTCCCTTCTCAATATTAGTTTCATACGAATGATTACAATGACTTCGGCGGTCGCAAGAAAACAATTAGCAAACACAGGAACATAACAGTTCAGTATAAATTACAGAGACATCACAAATAAAGAGCATCTCTAAATGCAACTGCAGGGCAATCAAAGTGAATTTCATAGAACAATAATGAAATTTTAGCTTTGCACCCAACTTTTTTTTTTTTCCTTCTTTTTTCATGTACTTAGGCTTTTTTTTTTTTTTTTTTAATTTGAAATTCGGGGGCGAAATTGATTGGACTAGAGCTTCTTTGGGTCATGGCTTGATTCAGAAATTTTTTGTATGATAATAATTGAGAATAAAACCAGCTCAGGCATGAGAGCCTAGATAATGAGTGACTCTAGTAAGCTTCTAAGATGGCGAAAAAGTGGGAATAAATCGAATGCGCCTTTTAACGTAAAGACAATGCCTAGTTTTGGAACTTTAAAGTTAAACGTGCTCAAGTGAAAGAACTACGAGGATGGATAACCTCTTAAGAAAGTGCTTCGGATGAATTAAATTTAGGATGTCATAATATAGTATCCTCCAGTTGGTGTATGGTTCGAGGACCAATCATGCGGAAGCTGCCAGGTTTGTAATGAATAGAATTACATACTGATTGGGGGGAGACCGTGCCCCTTTCAACATAACGGCAAGCGTGCTTGGGTAGGAGTACTATCGAAATTGGTGATCTTTTAGGAAAATGCTCACTTGTACGCCGAAGAACAAAAGTGTGAAGATTTGTATGATATGGGTCAAAGTGATAATATCTCGAATGAGTTAAATTCGATGTGTCACACAAGACAAAGCCGCTCACTATTGTAATTGCCTCAAGTAGTTGTCCAGGCTACAAGTCGAGGTTAGTCTCTTTCTTTAAGCGCTAATTCAGGAGTATTTTTCTGACCAAAAATAAAAATAAAAAATCCGAGGAGTGTTACTTTTGGCTCGGGAAAGATTAATAATGCTATAGACGAACGCCATGACGTCAGACCAAAGAGGGCAATGAGCGTGTAAGCATTATTTGATTCCAAGAAGGCAAAGACAACAGTAAGCATTAGAATATAATGCTATCAGTCAATGAATCGTTAGTTAATCGCTTAATAAGCGGTAATGTGCAGGAGCCTCTCGGAACAACTGGTCAACCATTTCACGTTCACATCCATCCAGACTCGTTCAGAAAGCTGTGCACTTTTGCCAGTAAGCGAGTACCGCTAGTCCACCGACCAAAAAAAAAAAAAAAAAACAGTACCGCTAGTCCAGTCCAACTTGCTTTTCTTCTGGGACGACTCTGATGACCGATAGCTTTCAAGTTCTCCGAACCCAAAGCGTCTAGATTCCCCCAACTTACCATACTGTATTTGATCTCACACTATATTAAAAGACTTTTGAGAGACTTTAATAGTCATCCTCCGACTTCAGCTCCCACTGCCCCTTTTTCCCTCTTTACCAGCGACACTGCAAATGCGGAACAGAGATAAGTAACCATATCGTGCTAAAAACTATCTTGGTGCATAAGGAGATCATTGTGTTTTCCTGCCTTGATAGAGCAAAATGGGATGCCCCGTCAATGAACCTTTCAGGCGTTTTCTCGCATCCATTTGTCTCTGTGCATCTGCGTATATCTTTCTCAAGAAGAAAAAGGGTGCAAGCACAAACGCTGGTGCACAACATTTAAATTCTGGAGCCTCTCCAACTGCCAGAAACTCTGCAGGGGATACGAGTTCCACAACAGCTAATCCTTTGAGCTTTCCAGAACCAAGTAACTACGAGATATTCCTAAGCTTTAGAGGCCCGGATACTCGTCAAGGCTTCGTCAATTACCTCTATCAAGAACTTGTTGAGGTACGAGTCATGCCACCAGAGTTAGTGTTCAGAGATGAAGACAGTCTCCGCTTCGGTGATCACTTTCCCAAGGCAATTGTTAATGCAGTCAAGCACTCAAAGATTTCGATCCCTGTTATCTCGGCAAATTATGCTTCCAGCAAATGGTGCCTCCGTGAGCTCATCCATATAATGGAGCGCTGGAGGACTGGAGAACAAGTAGTCTTTCCGATACTTTACGAAGTAACGCCGGACGATGTGAGACACCTGAAGGGGAACTTTGGGAATGCCTTCAGTTCAATTAAGAAGGATTTTGACCAGGAGGAGGAAGTCTTAAAAGTGCTCAAGGAAGTTTGTACATTGAGAGTATTTATATCAGAGAATTACAGGTACTTCGTTTTCATCAAAATCTACGTTTTGTTATCTTAAGATCCTTTCTTGCAGAAGCATCGTTAAATCCTTATTAGCAGAGCCATGGAGTTCTTATGTGTTGTATTCTCTGACAGCCGTGAAGCAGAATTAATAAAAGACGTTGTCGAAACTGTGCTGAAAGAGCAGCAAAAGTATTTGCAGCTACATGTTTCCGAACACTTGATTGGAACAGAAGATCATGTGAAGGAGATTATGAGATTGGCAGACACCGATGCATTCACTGACACGCGAATCATTGGAATTTACGGACTGGACGGTGTCGGTAAGACTACTCTAGCTAAGATCGTCTATAACAAATTCTGTGTCTCTGGTAAATTTAAGCATTACAGTTTCCTTGATATTCGAGACAAAAGTATTGGGGATCTGCAAATTCAACTAAGCTCTGATTTACTGCACCGTAAACGTGACGTGTGTAGATCTGGTTTTGAAATTAATACCCTTAAGCACGCATTTGAGGACAAGAAGGTCCTTATTCTTATTGATGGTGTGAATAAAAGAAAACAGTTGGATGATCTGATAAAAGACGGGAGTTGGTTTAAGTCAGGAAGTAGAATCCTTTTTACAAGTCTAGAAGAAATTTGCCTTGATCAAGCCAAGCCTGGGGTTTACCATGGGTATCGACTCACAGAAATAGATCACGACAAATCATTGGAACTGTTTAGCAGACACGCATTCAACAGGAAGTGTCCCCCGAAAGAATTTGTGTTTCTTTCTAATGAGATCATTAAGACTGCGGGAGGGTTACCCTTATCTCTCGAAGTTATTGGTGAACTCCTGAGGGCAGAAAGAAAGGAAAAATATTGGGAAGAAATGCTGAAGAAATTAAAGGGGATGCCTCCGAAGGAAGTGCAAAAAATTTTGAGGATAAGTTACGACAACTTAGAAAATGACCAAAAAGAAATATTTTTGGATATTGCATGTCTATTCGATGGAAATGACGCTAGGATTGCCCCCTATATGTGGGAAGACTGTGAATTTAGTCCGACAATGGGAATCGCAAAATTAAAATCCCGGTCGCTAATACAAATTGGGGATAATAACGAGTTAAAAATGCAAGGTCAATTAAGAGTTCTGGGAAGAAGTATTGCAAGACAGAACGGCAGTAGAATATGGGACTTCGAGGAAGCCTCGAAGATACTGGACAACCCTGAGGTAACAGTTCTCTCTACTTCGTTTTGGCTCCCTTGTTCCATATTCTCTTATATCACATGAATGTTATAGTACCTCTTAAAATTGTTTTTTCTTCTTCCTCTATATATCAAAGACAATTAGGCCATGCAATTTTTTAATGTAACGTTCATGATCCTCAATTTTCACTTGTAGGAAATGAAAAAAATTGTCGCCCTTCGTCTGGACAAAAATGGCTCAAGCAAGCTATTCAAGCTATTCAAGCTATTTGGCCTTGGGAATTTACCTAAGTTGAGGTTCCTTCATGCTAGTTCCGAAATTTTTCCTGGACATTTGACGGAAGCACTTTCTGAATTAAAATGGCTGCAGTGGGAGAGATGTCCGGGTTCTTTCGAGCTGACCAATATTCGTTTGGAGAAATTACTCATACTTGAGTTATCAAGCAGTACTTGCAAAAATTGGGGAGACTGGAGATCAATCAAGGTAAGATGAAAAACACTTTCTCTCCTCTTACATTCAGTTAATAATTTACTTCCAGTGGCTAACCCTGTAAGGGTCTTGTTCCTTACAGATGGAGAAGTTGAAAGTTCTCAACCTTTCGAGGTGCTCGCGTTTGGAGAGTACCCCCGATCTCTCGGCTTTCACAAGTTTAGAGTTTCTAATCCTGGAACATTGTGAGGACTTGAAGACAATCGATCCATCCATCAAAGATGTCGGGGGCCTCATTTCCTTGAACTTGAGGTGGTGTGGGAGTCTTAAGAAGCTACCCGAAGAAGTGGGTAAATTAAAAAACTTAGAGGAACTTCTTATAGATGAGACTGATATCCAAGAAATCCCTCCATGTATAGGATCGCTGGAGAAGCTGAATATCCTTAGTGCCGTGGGTTGTCATTTGCTGACTCAGATTCCCAGCTCAATAAGCAGTCTGGTGAAATTGTCGACCCTTAACTTGGACACCTGTAAAAGATTACCAGAACTTCCAGACTCTGTCCAGTCCCTTGGGGAATTGAAGCGCTTGTCGTTAGCGCGCTGCTATGTGTTGAAAAGGATCCCTTCTATGATTGGGAAGTTGAAGTTGTTAACTGACCTGGACTTATCATCTACAGGGATCATGGAATTACCTGAATCCATTGAAGAATTGCAGAATTTAGAAATTCTGAGGGTTTCTCATAGCGCAATAGAGAAGCTACCTAGCGCCATTGGAAAATTGGGAAAACTCCAAGAATTAGATGCCTCAGGTTGCCATAATCTGAAAGAGGACATTCTCATTGACACCAGAGGGTTGTCTTGTCTAAAGATCCTTCGTTTAAGCAGAGCAAGCATCTCTGGCTTGCCCAAAGACATTCAAGGGCTTTCAACTCTTGAACACCTTGATTTATTGTACTGCAACCGGCTTGAGTCGCTACCAGCACTTCCTTCTGGCTTATCTTTCCTACAACTCACCTGTCAGATTTCCGAACTTCCTTCACTCAGTCACCTAAGTTACCTAAAGGAGCTCACTCTTCATGTTTGCATGTCTCTTGAAAGGATCCTGGAGCTTCCCTCTAAACTGCTGAAGCTTCGCGTTTGGAAATGCCATAAGTTGAAGAGATTGCCAGATCTTTCAAACTTGGAATCCTTGTCGAAATTAGAGCTCCTGCAGTGCTACAGCCTGATGGGAATCGAAGGGCTGAAAGCGCTAAAATCCCTACGAATATTGGATGTATCCACAGGGACAGAGTTGTCGGATCTTGATGACTTTGAAGATTTAGAGTCGGTGAGATACCTAGACCTTGAAAGCTACAATGGAGAGGCAAAAAATATTGAACTCGAAGGCATTGACAAATTGGAATGCCTCGAGGTGTTGAACATCTCTGAGCGCAAGTCCATCACAGAATTGGATCTTTCTAAGTCAGAGCGTCTGAAGCGATTTATTGCTAGAAATTGTGAAAGCCTAGCTGAAATTCAAGGCCTTAATAAGCTGGAGTTACTGGAGGAGTTGGATATCTCTGGGTGCAAGTCAATCGTGACATTACCTGACCTTGCAGCATGTAAGAAGTTACGAATTCTGGAGGTTAAATGCTGTGAGAAATTGACGGAGATTCGAGGGCTAAAGCCGGACATCAAAGTTGATTACACCGGATGCAAGTCAATGCAGACAACTTGGGAAGATCGATTCAAAGTTGATATTCCCAAATCCAAGTCAATGGGGACAACTCGAGATCGATTCAAAGTTGATATTCCCAGATCCAAGTCAATGGGGACAACTCGGGAAGATCGATGACACATACGCCTCATACAGAATCAATAAGACAGGTACATTATGGAAGCCCTTCAAAACTTCGATTCTGGAGATCATTTACTGTACCTAACAAGTACATGTAGTTATAGAAGATATATCGCCTTTTTTCAGTCGAGCTTACCGACTTTCATTAATATTTTTAGTTTTACATGAGTGGTCTTCCTTGACAACGCGCTATTTTTTTTTTTTTTTTCCGTCTTAAAGTCAAGGAGTCCCGAGGAAGTTGGCTAAGCAAGTGGATGCGAGGCTTCGGTGTAGTTTGACTCATGATCATGACCAGAATTTGGAATCCAAACAGATCAGAAAACCTTCTTAAGTACATTTTATGTCATCGATCATAAAGTAAGATTCTTCGTACTTGACACGATATCAATCTGTGCTTAGGCAAATAGAGTAATAGCATTTCCCAAGTCCCGTTAAGGTTGTTTTCCGTAGGCAGACGATACTTATTATGAATTTATTTCATTTATGCAGAAGAATAAAGAACATTGGTTTTGATTCATTTTAGCTTCTATTGATGAATGGATGATTTTCTCCGCGTTTTAGTAATTTTTATTTCAGTTATTTTGTCAAGTAGGCGCTGGGAGCACCATAATGGAAGTTCTGGGGTTTTTCTTCAAATTCAAGGTACTAAAGTCGAGATCATGAATTTCCATGAATCCTTATTCAACTTTGTTCGTCAATTTTGAGATGCCAATATGAAGATTGTTGTATCCGAATGCAGATTTATGACCATGATCCTGTCAGAAGTAACATCTTCAACTGTGGAAAATCGAGTAGGAACCATGCTGCGCTCTTTCTTATTTTTTCTTCACGCCTATATCCATCTCCCGTGCTCGTGATCGTCAGTCGTTGTCTCAAAATATTGATTTTTCGTCGTTCCGTTCGTTGTATTCAGCGATGACAATTTCTCATGCTTCTGATGCTTTAAACGACCAAAAGCTTCACCGTATTTTTGGCAATGATGCGAGATCCAAACAAAATACCTTCGATATGGGTGCAACATCCTGTTGTTTAAGCAGATTGCATCGCGTCGTGCTTTTTTTTTTATGGGGAGCTGTCCGTCATGGTAATGGAAACAGGCGCTTTACGTCTCTCTTGGAATGTTTGAGAGCTCATCTGGATTTTACATGCCCATCTTTTCTTGAACTATTGAAAATATTAGATACTCCAACAGCTCCATCTCATTTTTACTCTCGTGACGCATGTCCGTATCAGGTCCACGTCGTCCCACTTCTCCGCTGCGAGGAGGGCAGGCCTTGCTCTCTCCTCTATCTTCTCTCTTCTCTTTACCTTCTCTCTCTTCCTCCTCGTCCTCTGATGCTTGACGCTCTCTCTACACTCTACCCCAACGCACTGAACCTTCCTGTCTAGCGCTTTCTCCAACGGCTGTCGCTCCCTCCCAACGACGGCCTTTCTCTCTCCACTCGACGGTTCCCAAATTGCGCTCTCTCCCGACAGCCGATTTCGCTGGCCTCTCTCGTCCCCGACTCACGACCGAGAAGCAATCGCTCTACCCTCTCGTCGACGACTTGCTTTCCGCTCTGCTCGAAGCGGTCCCTCGAGAAGCCCTAAATCTGCAACCGCAAGTCAGCTTCGATTTCCTAAAGATTGCTCTTAGTTGTATGGATAATGTGCCCGATTCCGATAGATCACTCCTTGCTCTAAGAGCCAGTCTTCTGATAACCATTCCATTTGTCCCCACATAAAGATACCAATCTAGTGTTTCTACATTTTTTTGCCTCTTCAAATGCGACAATTTTTTTCAGGAACTCACTGCCTCGAAACATATCACATTCTGTTAGCAGACAAGAGGTTTTAATTAAAGAAGTTAATTTAAGCTTGTGCTCATTCACATATGCGACTTGATATATTTCGCACTTAATAACATGACAGATGCTAGTCTGAGACCAAAAAATCCTTTTAAGTTTCAAACCATCATATCAGACATGTCGCTGAAGCAACTATGCTAATTTTTCAGATGAGTAAATGTTCAACACAGTACTAGAAATTATCTTTGTAGAGTAGATCTCCATTATAGGGAAGAACTTGTACATTAGCGGGTTCTGATTTGGACGAATTCTGGCAAATAATGGGGAAGTCAATGAACTGGTCAATAAGCTCCTACCTGGAGCTAGTACATTCATTGTGCCGTCCATACATACAAGCCAGCATCAAACACATTATTGTCTAGTTGTTACTGTTACTTTGAAGTTTTTGAGAAAATAGATGGCTTGCTAATTCTATATGCTATTTTTGTTTCAGAGAATTAGACTGGGCTTTTTTTGCTTTTAAATAAAGACTGAGTGGATTATGTATGAATTGGAACCAACTAAGATGCTTATTCTTAGACTGGGGAATACGTGACACACTGTAACCCGTGAATACTTCACTACCTTAGGAAACAGACAAACCTTAGAAGTTCAACCGAAGGCTAGGGGGATTGACATAAGGCAAGAACTCATTTAGTTCTATGAACAAAATTGCTCCGCCAACCTCATGCGTTTGGTTGTATACGGCAAAGGTACTGCTTGCATACATACGACACAGCTTTACAATTGCTACATTCTCTTCATTCGGTGATGCAATTTTGAAAAATTTCATGGATCTCCACAGCATCTCTTGATAAAATCCAAGATCTAGGAGTCGAAAAGTTCAACGCTATTTCCAACAACAAGCGGAGCTTTTTGCATATTTCTGGTCATCCCTGTTTATGGGAATATTTATGCAGTCCGCTCCTATTTTTTGTTGGAAGACATGCACATTCCTCATTTCCTGTTTGGTAAAAATTTCTATCCAGAAGAAAGTTAAAGAAAATTTCTGCTAGGATAACCTTCTTGATTGAGTTATTTTCTGGTAATTGCAACTTAAATATATGCATCTCATTTCCAAGTAGGAGATTTTTTTTTCCATGTATATGCAGCTCCTCTATATTATGGTTTCTTGCTCCCAAGATGCTTGAAACTCTATGCTTTTTCACTGGTAAGGAAAAGGGTCATGCTCCATGCATTTCTCTTTTTTCTGCCAGTATGAGGAGCATAAGAGTTCAATTGACCAAAATATATTCTTCATTTTACCCTCCATAGAGCATACGGAGTATAAACTTTAGGATCTGTTCGAGCGAATATTGTTTTTTACTTTTCTTTTCTTTTTCTTTTTCTTGTCACCTTTGAAATTTGGCTTTAAATTAGTGTCAAACACCTTAAACCTTTTCAAAACATGCAAAAATTGACATAGAAAATAACTCTCTTTCAAACTTTTGGGGGAAAGAAAATATTTCTCCTTTCTAAACTAAATAATTAGGTTGGGTTACGCAAATTTATGATCCTCTGGGGTTGAGGGGCATAAAAGCATATGGACCCAAACTGCATCGCTATCGTAATTATTGTAAGAAGAAATTAACTCGTGAAAGTAAAATATCCAATTAGAATTGCTGGAGCCAGCATATTGCTTTGGCTTAATTGTTTTCAGCTACTTTGATCAAGTGTCTTTTCTGAAGGGTTTATGATCAAATCTGATGCAAATGACTTTGCAGGATGGCCACTAGTTTGTCTGCTTATGAAAGCGTTGCGGCTTCAAATAACTCTTTCTTTAATGTTGTTATTGAGATGACTAATGCTGGTCTCGGTATGTTGTTCGCTTCGGCTATTCTTGCCTCTGGCGTTTCTGTTTTTCTTTCAGGTCATTTGCGAAAACCATTCTCACACACTCGGGGCTTTGCTTATTCCCTTTGGCAAAAGTCGGTCGTGTAAGAAAGCCCAGTTACGAGGCTTGAAATTCTAATCATGTATTGCACCTAAAAGCGAGCACATGCAAGATATCATGGGATTACTCTTTAAATACATTGACATCTTACACCAGTCTGGCGTTTGTGAGTGGATTTATGACAAGGTATGGATCCAAAATACCTATTTAGGACTATGACTTGCAAATATGATAAGTTCAGGATACTACCTGCAGGTCATCCTGTGCAAGAGGATAACCAGATGCTCTCTAGACTCTTTGATGGTTGCCTCGCGATGCCTTTACCTGCATTTTGTTTGTGGAATCACTTAGTCAAGAATGAGAGAAGCAATTATCGGGCCAAATTTTGGACTTTCAAAATTTTGTTGTAATTGGCAAGAGTTGACCCTTCTTCATCTCATACCATTCTTTTAGTGTATTAAGGACTGATGAGCATCTTGGTGAAAATAACTAAAAAAGACAGCTGAGTATTTGGAGTGCAGGTTCAACATGTGCTTGATTTCCTATAAGTTAAGAAATAAGTTGCACAGTTCTCTATTATACTTGTGTCAATTTCCTATCTGCGGCCTCATCTTGTCATGCATGATTGCTGTCAAACTAGTTTCATCTTCTATCATTAACTGCTGATTCCTGGTTAGTTTTAGCACATTCATCAACTGAGGTAAGAGTGGAATGATATACAATGCCTGCATCAACCTATAGATTTTTGCTTGTGGCTATTGGTTAGTCATTCGTTTTTTCTGTCCAATGCCAGCATATAGATACTTTATCTTGCTACTGAAGGCCCTAGCCCACTACCCATCCAAGGTTTCTTGAATGTGTTATAAATTATTCTGACTATGTAATTTGCCAGCCTGGGTGAAAGAATCAGCTTCTTTTATGTAGAGAGTTCTGGCCATAGGAAAAAAACACACACACACATATATGTACATTTATTTTGTGTGTGTGTATTTACATATATATACAAATTGGGCATTGATTCGATGCAGAAATATTTCCTTTTTCACATCCTTATTCCTCCAGTAAGTGGGGTTCTCCATTTACAACATGCTCACTCTTTTTCTGATTTTCTTAAGCTGGAAGTCAGTGGCTATAAAGATTATTGCGGGTATTATTGGATACCATCCTGAAAGCAATGGCAGATTTTACAGTGAAGCCAGAAAGATTTTTGTGATCAAGGTAATCATGAAATTTATGCTGCAGAAAGAAGCTTATATCAGTTCCTGTGTATCGATAATCTTTCGTACGCTTGGTTGAGGAAAGCTAGATAAGTGCAGGCCAGAAGCGGCAACTACTTTTTACATTTTTTGACTTTTGTTATATGATCTACCAAAACCTTTGCATTAGTTCCCGTAAGGACTGCAAAATAAATGTTTTTTGGTGGGGCCGTCAGGACTGCAGAACAATAGGAGAAGCATCCTGTTACGTGGGTTTTGTATTGGTGGAAATTGTGGTTACTGCTGCTAATTGATCTAAAAGCTCAAGCTATTATGTGAAGGAGTATTTTACTGTTTAAATATTTCAACAACCCCGCATGCATAGGCTAAACTTTGACCTAAGACTGAGGTGTGGAAATTGACTACGATTGGGGGCTCAGGAAGGTTTGTCAGGACCTATTACAATACCATGTTGAAATTGCAGGACCATGTAAGTTCAAGCTATTAGATGGAAACTTAACTTAAAATTTTAAAATTCTAACAAGGTTAATGTATTGAAATACTTTAAGAAATGTTGATATTATCTTTGCCTTATTCATACTCTCAAAGTGCATCTTGGCACAAAAAGTGCCATAAACTTGACAATCCATGTTCTCTTCGAGATCAAATAGCTTAGAGAAGACCAATTAATTGTGAACTCTGGTCAACTTTTCTCAAGAAGCTTCCACGACATTAGGCAGAAATGCCAATCATTTTGCAGAGTAATGTTTTTATCTGGTCATATTCGATATCTAATCGGAAATCTCTTCGTGTATGACTAAGTTGTGAAATTGCAAAGGGTCCAAATACACTTTGCTGATTCAAGCAATACCTCTTGAAAAGAACCACCACTTGAGCAGTAGCTTCCAGATTGGTTCTGTTATGCTTTGACATTAAAAACGTCATAAAGTAATCTTATACATCAAGTTTCCTTAGCTATGTACCGGCTGCACCAATTACTATTAAGACTCAACTTTTATTGTCTTCCAGGAGAAGTTGACAAAAAGTTATCAGAATTTCAAGTTTGATGAGCCAAGATATCATGCCTCATATTATCGCTCTTTAATGTTAAATGACCATTCATGGCCTTGGGAGGAAGATCTAGATGCTTGAGACCCTTCAGCCTGAAGACCTTTCTCGGTTTGCACCTACAATGCTCTCGAGAGCATTCTTAGAGTGTTACATAGCAGGTTCAGTGATTTTAGAAGTTATCCCTTTCTTTTTTAAGTTAACTCCCTCATATTTGAATCTTGATCTACTTTTATTTTGTCATCACTCACTAGGGAATATAGAGCGTGATGAAGCAGAGTCAATTGTTCATCATGTCAAAGATGTTTTCTTTGATGGTTCTCATCCTATATGCAAGCCTGTGCTCCAATCCCAGCTCATGACAAGCAGACTCGTCACACTTGACGAGGGTGTAAGTTATGTCTACTCAACTCAAGGCCTAAACCCAAATGATGAGAATTCTGCATTGCTTCACTATAATTCAGGTACTTTTACTCAACAATATTAATGAAAAGAACAAATTTCTGTCTGCATAACTTTGTCATGAAATCTTCTGGCCTGAAAAGAACAAATTTCTATCCGCATAACATTGTCATGAAATCTTCTGGCCTGTCTTTTGCCTGAATAGACGTTCAAGATGACTCCCGGCTCCAATGAACTTAATTGGGCTAGGCCACCTTTGATATGCTAGTATGTTTCTCTAGGTATGTGAGGCTGTGTTTTGCTTGTAATTTCGGCCAAAAATCCATCTAGCGACACATTGCACATGGTTTACCCCCTTGGGGTAGGTTCAACAATTAGAATTGCGCATGGTTTACCCCCTTGGGATGGTTGATTTCTGACACACCAATTCACTTTCAGAAAGTATATGCTTGTACATTAGCAAAGACAAAAGGTTCATCAGATTACAAGCATTAAAAATCACGGAGTAACTCATTTGGTAGGTCTACTGAGTCTTTTCTGTATGAATTTGATTACAATCCCCATGGATAATTGCAGATCCATCAAGATGACATTACTTTGAACGTACAACTTTAGCTTTTGGCTTTTATCGCAAGGCATGAAGCCTTCCACCAGTTCAGAACAATTGAGTAAATTATGTCTGTTTGCTCACACATCGGTAAAACCATTTAATTTCTCCTTTCTTCTCCCCAGATGTGTGTTCTGCTAATTATTCTAAGGGTTTTGTGCAGATATGACCTGGGTGTGCATGGCCTGCAGTTCACAGTTCAGTTTGCTATGAAGGTATACCACAAGGTTCTCTGTGTTTTGACTGCCTCATCACCTTTAACTCCTTCACTTTGTTAATCTTAACAGTCTCCAAGGTACATCGACACAGGTCCAGAGCTTTCTTGAGTCTTTCGAAAGTGAACTCCGTAAGATGAGTGAGGTTGATTTCAAGGTGAGTTGTTTCTCCCGTGTTCCGTCATGAAAATCATGTCAGCTTGTCAAATAATCTTTAAACCATTACATCGAACCTGTGGAATTTCTGCCTTTGACAGAGCCATTTAACCGCACTAATCGAATCAAAGATGGAGAAGGACAAGAATTTGTGGGAAGAATCTGAGCGTCACTGGGAAGAGATAACTGATAGAACTTTCCTATTTGATCGAATAGAAACTGAGGTACAAATCCTAGTCTTCTCAGTTGTGACTGAGCAAATCGACACTATTTTTCATCTGCTGTTGGCTTTGCCTACATTCATCTTCTGCTTGATCTCTTTTTATGGAACTAAAGTTACCTGTATACAATTGGCAGTATGCCCTTTCCCTCCTCTCAGCTGAAACTGCCTAATTTATCTTCATAAAGCCAGACATGCAAAGCAACTCACAAAAATTCTCTTCCTTTGTTGGACCAGGTCACAGCATTAAGGAAGCTGGCAAAACAAGAATTGATAGCTTTCTTCAACGAGCACATAAGAATTGGAGCGCCCAAGAGGAAGGTGCTCAGTGTACGAGTTTATGGGAGCAAGCATTCGTCAAATTTTATAGTGGATAACAATGAAGCAGTTGGACCAAACACAGTACGAATAGATGACTTTTCAGCTTCAGGGCATCACAACCTCTTTATGGTTCACATAGAAGAGGGTATGAACATATGGAAGTTCACAGCAGTTCTAAATAAGCTAGAATTGAGGATCTTGAATAATATACTCCTAAAACATTTCTCCAAAATCTATACTACCATGCCACACTTGCCTTGTAGCATTTGTACCTTATAGCGTTTTAGTGTTTGGTGTGTGTAAATGACTAAAGGTATTACTTGGGATTTTATTAGACAGCAGAATACAAGAATAGGTCTCTGCTCCAGCACAATGTTCCTGACCGAGTGAGCAAAACTGCTGGTGCTGGAGTTAAGGTGTAATGCATATACGGATCTATACCATTGAGAGTTTCATAGCAAAACAAGCTCATAAACTATGAGAATTTTCAAATTAAAGAATGTCCTAGTTGCCAATTCTCCATACAAGTAGACTTGCTCTGCAGCGAAATGCTGGCTCTTCTCACAATTAAGTACCAGAGGCATCTGGAAATACAGAGAGCTTGGCCCCTTGGCACCGTAAAACATTATCTGATTCATGTTGAGGACGTCTGCCGAGAGGCTGCACAACCTCGAAGCATGGGAAAATGCTAGCAAAAGGCCATGAATTGATGAGACAGCCTAGATCGCAGTGCAAAATGCGACGAATGATGTAATTATGGTGCCACGCAATATTGTTCCATTGTCCTCTGTGGCCAATTTGTGGATATTGTAGAGCAAATTCTTGTTCTCAAATTAGACAATAGCGCTTGTTTTTTAGATTTTGTATTCTAGGAACATTTAGGGCACAACACCATATTGCTTGGGGACAACCATTATTGATTTGGACATTGTCAAACCGTTAACAAGAGATTGATCGAGATCGAATATTAATAAACTATCAATAAACTGGTCGATAAAAACAAACTAGGAACAAAAGAATGAATCACTATTGCATGAATTATCGATTTAAGCTATCTAGAGATCAAATTGAACCGATTGAATGAAGACACAATTTGTGTGAAAAAATATGTGACAAGATAGGAAACAACTTAATTTTTTGGCTTGATGTTGAAAGAGGCTAGAGAATACACCTAGAGGGGGGGAGAATAGGTGTACAAGAAACTTTTTCGCAGGACTTAGAAGAATATGTTTGATGGATAGTAAAACAAGATTCAACTATTAAATAGATGAGTAACACGAAAGCGTAAATAAGAAGTTCAAGGATTAGAGAAGATAAACACAGAATTTATAGTGGTTTGACTTATTCCAAGCCTACGTCCACTCTCCTCCTTGTACCGATGTACCTACCCCGGCTGGATTTCACTATGAATCAAAAGAATTGTTATAATATCACATCCTTGATTCTACAGTGTAGAAACTCAACTACACTTCCTCAAAGTCTCACAAGTATTTAATCTGTCTTTTGAATACAAGTTTCGCTCAACGGTTGAATCAACAAAGAACGAGGAGCTTCAGACTTTGAAATTTATCTATCACGCACTCTCTCAAATAACCAGAGCTTCTCATTTTTATACTCCTCCATGCCTTCATACCCGTTGGCACTTTCCAAAGGAGTTCCTCCATCAAATCGTTGGACGGAATCAATTAAGGAGATCTTCAAGTTACTTAAGGAAAGTGATGATAGCCCATCAATCTGCTCGCCCATACAATCGGGATCTAAGTTTCCATAAGTAGAACCTTCCAAGTATACATTGTTAAACGAATCTCACTTATTCATATTAAGATAAAAACGAATAAGAAGATCTCGAAATGCTATCTCCATTGTAAGAGACTTCTTTAACCGCTTGAAACAAATCTTTAAATAAATCATTGATACTTGATAAATATTCTTCGACGGTCTAGATACCGTCAATGAGAGTAGACTTTAAATCTTGAATCTTATGGTCTTCGACTTTGACAATGTAGTCTTCAAGTCTTCGGACTAGACTCGATGGAAACGTTTTGTCAACATCGAAACATATAAGGAAGTTTTCTCCACTCCAGATGTCTAGGGACAAAATTGACCCGATTGAATGGGGACAATTCGTGTATGAAAAAAATATGCAAGAAGATAGGAAACAACTCAATTTTGGCTGGATGTCTTCCCTATAAATGCTCAAACATATCCCAAATAGAGAAATCTAATCTCTTCTTCACATGACAAATATCAACAATGAGTTTAGTAGAGTCGATTCTCGAGCCCTCCGTGGTCCGGCCGAGGGCCATCGCCTATGCCGCCGCGAGGAGTGATCATGGTGGTGGTTGTGGTGGTGGTGGTCGCCGCGTTGTCATGGTTGGAGGGAGGATGGTAATACAAACGTGCAATTTGGGGTAGTGAGAGTGGAACCTTGCAGCCATCCTTGTTGGATGAAATCCCTTAAAGTATTTTGAAGTTGACAAAACAAGTTTATCGCCTAGTCAAGACTTACGTATTCTATTGACAAAGTCTCGAAGATCAAAGTCTCGAAGATCAAAGTCCTAAGACTTACGATTCTATTGACAAAGTCTGAAAGATTAAAGTCTCGGTTAGCAAGACTCAAGACTTATATTTTGAAGTCTACTCACAAGGACAGCCTTCCAGACGACGTTTATTCCGATCTTATACGATCCGGCGTTCTAACGTCCGATGGATATCTTTCTACCGGATTCAGCACTAAACGATCTAAGTTTTATATGGAATATGTTTAGATTCTTTGACGACTTCGCAACTTATATTTGGAAGGATCTACTTATGGAAACCGAGATCCCGATTGTATGGGCGAGCAGATTGATGGGCTATCAACACTTACCTTAAAGAGCTCGAGATCTCTCTAATTGATTCTGTCCAACGGGTTGATTGGAAGAACTTCTTTGGAAGGTGCCAACGGTATCAAGGCATGAAGAAGTATATAAGAGAGATGCTCTAGTTGTTGAAGGGTGCGGATAGAAAAATTCCAAAGTCTCGAAATCTCCTCTATCACTTTGCGATATCATTCTTTGAGCATTACATGTAATCAAAAAGAGAGATCATATTGTAGATCTTGAGGAAGTGTAGTAGAGTAATCTACACCGTGGACTCAAGAGCGTGAGATTGTAATCACTCTTATTGATTCTTAGTGAAATCCAGCCTGAAGGGTCAGTTCGTGCGGGAGAGTGGACGTAGGCTTGATCTAAAGCCAACCACTATAAATCTGGAGTCTTGATTCTCTATCCTTTATTCTTTATATTGTTATTTGCTTTCATTTGCTGCAATCGTTGACTTTAAATTATTCACATCTTATTTGATTTGAATTGTTAAAATTGGCGATAAACACCTATTCACCCCCCTCTAGGTGCTAATACTAGTTCTAACAATTGGTATCGAGCTTGTGTACTTGTTTATAAGAAGTGTCTTTACTTCTAAGTAAAAGATCTATGGCTAGTATGCTCGCCTGGCAGGGTTGGTTGAAGGACAAAGCAATACCAGCACCTCCATACTTTGATGGAAAAGATTACAGCATATGGAAAAATAAGATGAAGGCATTCCTAAGATCGAAAGATCCTTTGGAATGGGAAGTTGTCGATAAAGGAATTATTCCCGTTGCTGAATCGACTCGAGAGAGGAAAAGAACCCGTCGTTCCTATTCTTTTGACTCAAGAAGAAATTACCAAAAGACGACTCTCGACGCCAAAGCTATTTACTCTTTATATTGTGCTTTATCCCCTACCGAATATAATAGAATATCTTCTTGTGATACAAGAAAAGAAGTATGGGACAAAGCCTCACATTACCTATGAAGGAACCGATCGTGTGAAAGAAACAAGGATCAACATTCTCTTGGGACAATATGAAGTTTTTAAGATGAGATCAGAGAATCAATCGAGTGACATGTTTAGTCGCCATACTGAAATTGTGAATGGTCTTGAATATCGTGACATCCAATCTCGTGGACACATGAAGGTCAACAAACTTCTTCGTGGACTCTCAAAAGACTCGGAATCACATAAAAACCTCAATAAGAGAGACACAGAGGATTGCTCCACTTTCTCGTAGATGAATTAGTTGGAACTCTTCAATCCTATGAAGTAGAACGTAACAACGAAGAGGAAGATTCAAAAGGTAAGAAATCTATTGCCTTAAAGTCTAATGACTATTCTCGATGTTACGCATTCTCGAAGAAGATCTAGATGATGAAGAACTGCATTGATGATAAAGAGATCTCGTAAAGCTGAACAAAAAAGGAAGGAAATTCAATTGGAAGAAACAAAATTCTCAAAGGTTTCAAAACAGGTCAACAGAGGAAGATGATACGAATAAAGAAGTGACTTGCTTTGAATGCAAGAAAAAGGGACACATCGACCTAACTATCCTCTCGTTAAAGAAGAGAAAAGGGAAGTCTCGAGAAAAACAGAAGGCACTCAAGGCGTAGACTTGAGTGATACCGAATGTGAAGATAGTGACAATGATTATGCCAATATTTGTTTAATGGCACGATCGACTCGTACTGAGACCTTGATCTCACTCGCACGCTGAACTCGAGGTAAGTAACTTGAAAATTCCTGTTAAAGTTTCTAAATACATTGATGAATTGTGTCTTAGTCTCAAAACCTCTCTTAAGAGGATCTCCAAATTAAAAAGGGAAAATTCTACTTTGAAACATAAGGATAAACTTATGAAAGAAAAGGTTGAAAAACTTGAAAAGATGTTGTTGTTGTAAAAGAAAACTCGCACAATATTTTTAAATGAAAATAATCTTTTTGAAAAATGATATGACTAACATATCAAAGAGATTTTCAAATGGTTCTCAAAAACTGACAAGATTCTTTCGATACAAAGACCATATTTTGACAAGTTGGGTCTTGGTATGACTTCTGAAACTATTCCACTAATTGATTTTCCAAAGGTAAAAGAAAGAATTAAACAAAAGACCGCTAGAACTGTTTACAAAAATCATTTTCAGAAAGTCTTTGTAAAACCTCGCTTGGTAGAAGTGCTCTAAGATGTTCCAAGTGTAAAAGCTCGAACACTTCGAGAAAGAATGTCCTTTAGTTTGGAGACCTCGTTAAAAGAGTTGGGCTAAGACTCGTCTATTGTACTAACACTTCGGGACCCAAGATGGTATGGGTACCAAAAAGAGCTTTGAATTTTTGTTAATTGCAAAAGTTACTATCAAAAGAAGATAAAAATGGTATCTTGATAGTGGCTGCTCAAGACATATGACAGAGATTCAAACTCCGCCCATAAAACTTATCCGGGATAGACGAGGAAAAGTTTCCTTTGGTGGTAACAATAGAGGGAAGATTACCGGTCGAGGAACGGTGAAGATTGGGAGCTTGTCAATCAATAATGTTTCATTAGTTGAAGGATTAAATTACAACTTGCTTAGCATAAGTCGGCTTGTGTGATTCTGGTTTCAAGATCAACTTTCGTGAAGAAACGTGCTCGAATCGGCAAAAAGACCTTACTCAATCTTTTACCGGTCGAAGACATGGAAATATCTATCTTCCGGATGTGAATCAAGAAAGATCACAATGTTTAATATCAGTAAAGATGAAGCAAATCTATGGCACAAAAAGCTAGGCCATATCAACATGAAGCAAATCAACAAGATCTCTACAAAGAAACTTGTTCGAGGATTGCCTACTTTGAATTATTCAAAATCCGATCTATGTACACCATGTGTACCGGGTAAACAAAAGAAATTCTTACAAATCTATAAATAAAGTTTCCACTAATCATGTATTGCAGCTTTTGCATATGGATTTGTTTGGACCTACTCGTAACGAAAAGCGTTGGTGGTAAAAGGTTCTCGTCTGGTAATAGTGGATGATTATTCACGATTTACTTGGGTCTACTTTCTTTCAAGTAATCGAGACTTTCTCTCTTTTTCAAAATTTGCTAAAAAGGTGCGTAATGAGAAAGGTCATACTATTACAAGCATTCGTACAGACCATGGAGGTGAGTTCGAAAATCAAGAATTTGCTAACTTGTGTGATGAATTTGGTTTTCAACATAAATTCTCTTCTCCATATACACCGTAACGTAATGGGGTTGTGGAAAGGAAGAATAGATCTTTACAAGAAATGGCAAGAACTCTTTTAATTGGAAATCAAGTTTCTTCAAGGTTTTGGGCAGAAGTCGTTTCAACCGCTTGCTATATTATAAACCGTGTGTTTCTAAGACCAATTCTTGAGAAAACTCCTTATGAAATTTTTAAAGGGAAGAAACCAATAGTTTCTTATTTTCAAATATTTGGTTGCAAATGTTTTATTCTAAAAATGCTAATGATCGTGTTGGTAAGTTTGAAGAAAAATCGATGAAGGATTCTTTTTGGATACTCTACAACAAGCAAAGCCTTTAGAGTGTTCAACAAAAGACTCGACTGGTGGAAGAATCAATGAATGTAAAATTTCAAGACTCTCCACAAGTTCAAAGCATACTGCATCGAAGATCGGAAACTGCTCCGTAAATTGTTAAAGCCGACTCCACCGAAGTAGTTGCTAATTCAAGATCGCACAACAAGCTACCGATGAAGAATCTACTCAAGAAGAAGATCAACAATCTATCGATCAACAAGAATCGGAAGCACAAGTCTAGTCATCCCGAAGAACTCATTATTGGAAATATTAATGAGGGAATTCGAACAAGATCCAAAAGGCGAGAGGAGTCTAGTGCCGTTGCTCTTATTTCTGAAATAGAACCCAAAAATATCGAAGAAGCCTTAGCTGATGAAAAAGCTGGATTGAAGCAATGCAAGAAGAACTCGGTAATTCGGATTAATGACGTATGGGAATTAACTCCCAAACCAAAAGGTAAATCAGGCTATTGGAGCTAAATGGGTTTTCAGAACAAAGTTGATGAAAAGGCAAAGTAACGAGAAACAAAGCAAGACTCGTAGCTAAAGGATACACGCAAGAAGAAGGGATTGACTACGATGAGACTTTACACTCCAAGAGCAAGGTTAGAAGCAATCGATTATTACTTGCTTTTGCTTGCTATAAGAATTTCAGGTTGTTTCAAATGGATGTCAAAAGTGCATTCCCGAATGGAATTATTCAAGAAGAGGTCTACGTAGAACAACCTCCTGGTTTTGAAGATTCAAAGAAACCGACTCAGTATTCAAACTGAAGAAAGCTTTATATGGACTAAAACAAGCTCCTCGAGCTTGGTATGAAAGGCTAAGCAATTTCTTAATTCATAGTGGCTTTTCTAAAGGTAATGTAGACACTACTCTGTTCATTAAAAAGGAAGGTAAAAGTTTTCTACTTGTTCAGATTTATGTAGATGACATCATATTTGGATCATCTAATGAGACTTTGTGTAAGAAATTTTCTAAGTCTATGCAGGATGAATTCGAAATGAGCATGATGGGTGAACTATCCTTTTTCCTTGGTCTACAAGTCAAACAACTAAAGGAGGGAATATTCATTCATCAAGAGAAATATGCAAAAAGAACTTGTTAAAAAGTTCGGTCTGGAAAATTGCAAGAAGACTCGACATACCAATGTCAAGTTCCTTGAAGATAGACAAAGATGAAGCGGGAAGAAAATTGATCAAAAATTATACAGGAGTATCATTGGCTCACTCCTTTATCTTACCGCATCCGGACGACATATTATTTAGTGTTTGCATATGTGCTAGATTTCAATCTGATCCTAGAGAATCTCACTTAAAACCGTTAAACGTATTATTAAATATGTTGCTACTACTTGCTAAGATCGGTCTTTGGTATCCCAAAGAAGGAGACTTTACACTTCTTGGCTATTCAGACGCAGATCTTTGCGAGGTTGTAGAGTTGAAAGGAAAAGCACTTGGTACTTGTCAACTACTACTAGAAACGGGACGGTAAGATCCCGGTTTTCGAGGAAACAAGAGTACTCGTGGCTCTTTCAACAACTGAGGGTAATACGTTGCTCTTGGAAGTTGCTGTTCTCAAATCTTGTGGATAAAACAACAATCGCAAGACTTTGGCATTGAAGACTCTTTACCTGAAATTAAAGTGTGACAACACCGCTGCAATCAATCTTACAAAAGAATCCTATTCTACATTCAAGAGCAAAACATATTGAGATCCGACATCACTTTATAAGAGATCATGTCTTAACAAAGAAGTCTTGATACAATTCATAGACTCAAAGAATCAATTGCGTACATCTTTACAAAGCCTCTTGAGAAAAGCTTGTTTGAGTCTATTCGCTCAAGACTCAATATATTATCTCTTGAAGAATACTAGAGTTCGCACTCAAGAAAAAGTCCGACGTGAGCATCGTAGACTCAAAGGATGTGAGAATATGAATCGACACGTCCGTAAGTTTCTTTACTTAAACCTGTCTTATTAATAAGGTAAGATAATCTGTCTAATTTTAAATTGGTTTATTATTTTCAAAAGGAGTGGTTGTCGTTTATTAAGGCGGTTCTTTTTCAAAAGGAAAATTCAAATTTCAAAATATCTGACTTGGTTTATTCCCGTGCACATTATCTTTTATACATCTTCTCTCCTTCGTTTTCCTTTACTCGAAACCCTAGATCAAAACTTTTCCCTTCACTCTTGCAATTTTTTCCTCCCAAACTTCATTGTTTCAAAGT